>CM040124.1:197536405-198090100 GCA_022559845.1 Amorphophallus konjac | reverse complement strand
TGTTGTTTGTTCTTGTGATGTTTTGCTTATGATGTCATGATATGTTGTTATGATGTTATGTTTCGTTCATCTTTGTCATGCTATATATTTCGTTCATTATGTTATGTTTAGTTTATGATCGCGCTCCTTTATGTTGTGGTTGTCTTATATGAAAATCCATAAAAATCTGAAATCCAAATTCTAAAAAATGCTATTTTGCTTGCCATGTAAGTCAGGTATGGCTCTCTATCCCTGCTCATTATTGCATTACTATATGGTATTCTACACTATTATAGCCTCTCAAGGGCCGGCTGGTTGTCCGTGTGTTCTGGCATCTGATGTTCCCCTTTAACAAAAATGATGATGATCTAGGAGCACACGGTTAATCGTTCGATAGGCCGTTAGTTTGAGTCGAGTGGGGGACGATGGACTCTATCTCGCATGCCGTGGTTGCAATAAGACTTTTGACCCCGTCTTGCTCGGTCTAGCAATATTATCCTTGAGTACTTTCTATTTTATATTTTATTGGCATTCATTTTTATGATTTCTTTATTTTAGCCCAGCATGCATCTTTTCATTTTTGAGCATTCACGTCTCGTAATTCTCCCAAGGTTTCTCCTCAGTAATGGTTAATTGCACTTCAATTCTCTTGGATAAGAGATCATCATTCCACTCTGAATTTGAATGTTTTCTTTGATCTACCCGCTCGGTCTGGTTGGCCAGCATGATTCATGTCTGGATTTTTATCCTCTTACTAGCTTTTCAGCTATTGTCTTTCTGATCCCCTCATTGGCTCTGGATTGTGTCCCCTGATGAGGTTGATCGCGTTTCCTTTTCCCTTAGTTAGTTTCTCCAGACATGTCTCATCCATGTCAGCCGTTCGTCGTGGTTAGTTTGGTATTTTTGGGAGAATTCCTGTCACTTGTTGGTTATGACGGGTGTCATTTGCCTTGATGCCCACTTTTCAGTTCTCTTTACTGCATCTCTGCTTCATCTCTATTTCATGTCGCTTTCGCTTTCGCTCCATCTTCATTCCATTTCACCTCTGCGTCGCTTTCGATCGTTCCCTTGCAAAGCAGACATCAAGGAGGGGCATCTGTTGACACCCATTTTTAACCTGCAAGTCGAGTTGTTTCTCTTATATATCTTTGTGATGTCCTGACTTATCCATTATTTTGGAACATTCCTTGAGCATTTCAAGCCTATTCTTGATCATTCTTCTAGCCCATTGAGCCTTGAAACCCCTAGAGGTTACTTGCCCTTGATTGCCATGCCAAATGGGCCGAAACTTGATGGCCCAGTCAAGAGGCAGTCTTGGAATGACCGCCACCTTCAGGGGGTGGTCTTCCCAAGATCGCCTTCTTCCTGCTTCTTCCGGGTGCATCGACCTCGCTCCTGTGTGCGTCGACTCAGTGTTTATCTCATCAAGTTGTGGCCATCCCATGGCCGTCTTCTTCAAATTGCGATCCTGCGACTGACCGTCTACTCGAAAAAGAGTCCATATCATTCAAGACTCTGTTCTCTCCGCCCGAGAGTGCCTTTGAGTCCTTATTTGCTCTAGTTGCTCTGAGATAATCGTGCCAAATTGATTTCCATCTGTTCCTGGGGATTATTCCCTCTATTATCTCGAGATTAATCCATCAATATCCCCTGCTTCGATGATTATCACTTAAATCTGAGCCTTGGGTTTCTAGGTTCTATAAATAGCTACCTTGTTCCTGTGCGCAAAAGGGGGGCGTTTCTTTGGTTCGGGGTGAAGCCATGCTGCATCGTCGACTCGTTTCTTTGACCCCAAGCCATCTAGGGGAGTATTAGCTTCATCTTCCATCGCTCAAGGCTTCATGTCCCCCGTTCTTTCCTTTATTTCTTTGTCCTCCCTTTCTGGGTTTCATCACAAGTTCTGCACTGTTCTACACTATGTCTGCACGATTGCACGTTTTGCATCACAATTTCTCGCAGCATTGCTGCATGTTAATTCATCTTTTAAATCTCCATGCATACACAATACACACACCTATCTATTTTTCCCATTTATAGGGGTAAAAAACCCTCCCCCGGTGCATTCTCCCTCGATTCCTTCTACTGTTTTATGCATTCGGGATTGATGCTACACTTCATGACCTAATGGGTTTTTATCGCCTTGTTTGTCTTTGATTCGCAGGAAAAGCAAGAACAAATGTGAGGCCCTCGTCTTCTATCCGGCTGGAAGGTGAGGAGGTGTAATCCTCATCATCCCCCACACCCCGTTTCTCGAGCGAGATCATGTCTTAGCGGCCCCTCTTCGACCGCGTCTTCTTCCTTCTTTTCCAAGGTACGCAGTAGGTTTTCTATTCTTTATAGCATTTTTTCCTACTGTCAACCCTTGGTGGCGATCACAGTATGATCTTCATCTTCATCGCCGCTTTGCCCCTTCATCTTATTGCATGCTTGTGCACATTTATTGCTTTGTTCGAGGTGGGTGATTAATATATCTACAAGTGGAGGCTTTAATTTGCTCACAAGATTGGATTAGGAATGCTTCAGAAGGTATGTGCTGTGAATATTGTGCCTTTTTGTTTTAATTTGTATAAAATACATTCGGTTGTGATACTCACTTTGTTTTTTATTTTAGGATTGGTTGGAGGAGATGGAACGATCAATGATCTAAATGTGGACTTCCAAGGAAGTTCAACATTAGTCGTATTTACTTTGAATTTTGGCAACATAGTTCTTAAGTAGATAGTGAAGAGGATTGCAAATCATGATGTTTTTTGTAGCATATCAAGTATGATTTTTCTTTTAGTGCTTTTTTCTATTCAATCAGTTAGAGGCCAAAAATGGATCACCCCATTTTATGTGTAGATTGAAGGAGAAAATATGTATTGATTTTGTATTCAGCTAGTTGCAGGCTCCACATTCATTGGGAATACTGTAAGTTCATAAGTGTAAAGTTGGATTTCCTTTTATTTTGTTGGAAGCTTTTATAACCCGTAAAGCTGTATTTTTGCAATCGAGTATACTGTTTCCCATGAGATATTGCTGCTACTTTTTGTAAGAGACTGGACAACAATTATATATTTTGGTCACTTGAGTTCATTCGGGTGTTAAATTTTTACATTAGTAGTCATAGAAATATTAAGCTGCTTAGCCTGCTTTGGATGACAAACCTATAGAGAGCAATTGTAGATTTGATGAACGTTAATGCCCATCTCATTTAACAGTCCTATAACCCAGAGTTCACTGGACTCTTTAACAATTTCAATGATTTATATTGAGTGGTTTTGCCACTTGTGTTAGCACCACCAATTGGGCACTGGCCCAATTGGGTACAATTTAGGCCCATTAACACAATGAACTAGAAATCTAAACAGAATATTGGAGGGATCTTTAGGGAATTCATAACTCAACCTAGGAAGGTCAGAATTAGGTGAAACCAAAGTCCATACAACGGCCATTGGGTAAATAATAACTTGGATGAAGATTATAAATTCTATAAAATAGGCCTAATAGGGGATAAGAGAGAGTTTATGATAATAGGTCGAAATAGTTACAGAAAACATTGTCATCTGTTGAAATAAGGACATCATGGCCCATAGTCAACCAAATGGGCTGAAACCAAGACCATTACAAATTTTGTGGCCCTTATCCGAACTCTTCTGTTGAGAAGGAAACCCAATTCGCACCAGAACCCAAGGTTCTGAGCCCATTGTCACCAATTGTCATGAAGAGGTGTGACTGTTAGGGAAAATTCAAACGTAAATAATTAGAAATTCATAACTTCATTTGTAGTTATTTAAATGACCTAAAACCAAGGCCATAATCTCTAATGGGATGTTAGCTACATCTTCTATGTTGAGGTCGAGGCAAAATTCTGCCTGGATACTAGAGTTATACCCGAATTACCTCGGGCTGCCAAAAGGTCACGACTGAAACAAGGGAGAATAAACGTTAATCTTTCGAAAATCATAACTCATGATCGGGCTGATGAAATTCGATGAAACTACATCCCAAGGTTAAATATGGAAGTCATCTCGACTTCATCTGAAGACGTCCCAACCCATATCTTGGCAGAAGAGCATGTCCACCGACGTTTATGACCGATGGACGAAGGGTCGCGTCTGTTCAAACACGAAAAGGTTCATGGCATTAACTTCTCTAAAACCAGCAACCTTGGGAGTGTGATTAAGCCTTGTGGGTAGTGGGAAAATCCTAGGGAGGCTTGAAAACTTATTAGGAGTTGGGTTTCATGGGTAGTAAGCCTTTAGCAACCATTCTCTTCAACTCTCTACCCTCTACTATCCTTCTTGAGTGAGAGAGGGTGAGGGACCCTGACCCTTCGTGGGAGGATGATCCGGCACATGGAGGATGACCTTGTAGTGCCCTTGGATGAAGGGAAAAGCTTTAGGAGGATCTGAGGTGTGGATTTGATCCCTGGATCATTGGTTTAACACCTTGAAGGTAGGCACCTACTCTCAAATCTTAGGGGTCAATGATGCATTAGAACGAGTTCTAAGAAGTTTCTATACGTTAAAGAGGGACTAAGGGTATATGAGATCATCTTTGCGATGACCTATGGTCCGGATACTAGGTAAACCCGATACCACTTGGAACCTGTGAAGCCTCCCAAGAGCGGTAAAGCTCCAAAGGGATAAAAGGTGTGTGTGGAGTACATTGAAGTTCCAGATAAAGCAGTAAGTAATTAATATTTCAATGATCAGGGTTGCTAAAGTAATAGAAATAAAATTACATTTTTAATTAATAATTTAAATTGAAGAGCCTAGTCCAAATAAAGACAAGTATAGTCTAAAAGAAGAGAAAACATACTCTCAAGTAGGGGGAAACCTGACGCAGGCAACACTGGCAACAACGAACTGACACACCACACCACGAACCACAAGGAAGAACACGACCACACCTGAAAAGCAGGGGTGAGCCTCGTGTCACTGGCTCAGTAGGGGTCCCGTAGATCCCCACTGTAAACAATGCAGTAACACGCAAGACAACAACGCTAAACAGTAAAGTAGGAGCATAAGTAACAACACTGCTAAACTACAACAGTAAAGCTGTAAAAATAGGAGTAAGGACAAGTAAATGAAAGAGTAAAGCCGCACTGAACAGAAACACAGCTGTCGAACGAACCTCGGCTCTCTAAGCTACTCCAAATAGAACCCCGATCTCACAAAGCCGGGCGTTACCGATCTATCGACAAAGCACTAGCTCCAAAGTGAAAGCCTACAAGAACAGGCAAAAACCCTAGAAAAGACGTACACAGTCAAGAAACACTAACGCATACACAACTAGATCATCGTGCACGCAACACTGACTTTAGGGAAGCCAAGAACAGACTACCCGAAAAAGTCACGAAGCACGAGAGTCATGCGTCATGTGACAGAAGTACCTCCTCACTAGAAGAATAGCTAGATGCGTCCACTGACATCTTACACTATGCCACAAGTATCTCCCACACGCCTCGAACGGCGGTAACTGAGATACTCTCATAACCAAGTACAAGGAACAATAGTAACGAGTGACTAGTCAGGGTTACACCCGTCATTGCTTGTCCAAACGCCCCTGACCATGTGTGCACACACATGCTTAATGCCTTCAGCCAGGCCTCTAGCTAGTTTTCCCCTCCAGTAGGATGCTACCGCAATGCAAGGGGGCCCACGGAAACTAGCCTAAAAATCGTCTATCGGGAACTCACCCCGCCACCGCTCCCAGGTGGGCCGACACACAGGAAAGTGTCGTCAGGCTACGACTAGTGGAGGCTCACTAAGCATAAGGACTCTAAAACACCAGTGTTGAAGTACGGACAGGCTAAGCATGCACTATCACGCGTACTACGAAGCATAAGCACAAGGTAGCATACAAGACTGCCACTAGACTCAAGACAGTCAACTAGACCTACTGACAACGATCCTTGAGTCACAAGACTCAGGTCAAGATCGCCGCACAAAAGTAGTAACACGTCGCCAATCAACGAAGTCCCTAAGCCAAATCACGGTAAAACACTTATAAATTAAACGGCACAAGACAGCCGGATCCGTACATCCACGTGACACAAATCACGAAAACATGAGGGATCACCAAGACCCTCAAAAAACATGACATGCAAACCGAGGTAAGACAGTATCTCAAGGCATCCAAAACCATGTCTCGATCCATACAGGACCACTGAGACATTCACGAGGTCACATGTCAACCACTGGATCACACCAAGTTGACAAGAAACCAATGATGACTCAGAAGCATCACAGAACATTACTCGATATAATGGCACTCCCGGCCACCCTACAATATGATTACAGCCCTCATAGGATATCCAAGACATCCACAGAAGGACGGGCAAACCACAAGGTTAAGCCAAGACAATTGGAGGCCAAACCATCGGAAAAATAGAACTCTGGGAAGGAAACGGTCACATACCTGACCGCTAGGCAAACCAAGCGGTCAGCTAAAGGGCCGCTACCCTCAAGAGAAACCCCAGATTTAAAACCCAGAAAAGCAAGAGCCTTGCGGTCTGCCTGAGACCGTCTCTTGCTAGAAAATAGTCTCCTCATGGCCGCAAGAGGGACCCTAGCGGTCACGCCTAGACCGCTAAGCCAATTCAAACTCCACACAGTGAAATCGACTTTATTGGTCAAAACCACCAAACGGTCTACCTAAAACAGTTTCACCGAGCTTGGCGGTCTCCCCAAGGGCCGCCAAGGACACCATGCGGTCGGAGCTAGACCGCTAGCCTTCAAACGAAGCTTAGGGGTGTCCACGAACCACCACAGCCAGCCTTGCGGTATATCGCACAACCGCTTAGCAAAACTGACAGACCATGTCACGCCCCGAACCGATAGCAGCGGAACATGTCGTTTGCTCGGAACGTGGCAGTTAAACAGTCATGTCAATCAGAGCATAGTCATTTCCACAAAACACAATTTGGACAAATAATAAATTTCATTTCAAATATAAGTTCTTTACATATTCGGGCCCATAATAAATGAAAAGACTCAATAAAGAAAAACTATAAGGAGACATAAGACGCAAGATAACCAGACTAGACGGTTCATCTAGATGTCAGAGTTCTCTTCACTCTTGCCCTTGCCCATCATGTTCGGTCTCGTCGTCACTAAGGTCATTACCTGAAAAAAAAATATTGGAAAACGTAGGGTGAGTGAACGCTCAGTAGGACTTAATATCTCATGCTTCCAAGCTAGCTTTAAGTCAATTACAGTTTAACATGCTCATGCAGATCATGCAAGATATAGAAATCGTGAATTGTAATAACACGAGATAAATTCAAGAACTAAAAAAAATGAGTAAGCAAGATGCTAGATAAACTCATGAAGAGTAAGGATAATGATAATCAAGAGAGTATAGCGAGATCTTAACAAGTACTTTCTCAAGCGAGATCAAGAGCATTCATGAGGAAATATAACATTCATCTCTCTATGACGAACACTATCACGAGAGCTTCAATGTATCCATTATTATGAAGGATCTTTGTGACAAGATAACGAGTACTATCAATGAGATAATTCAAGAACATTTATGGTGATCGATATAGAAGTAGAACAATTACTTCTACAATCACTATATAGCATTTGCCAAGACACGAAGGGAATATCACGACGATATGATAACCCCTCCAATAAGGCAAATCAATATCTTTTCATGACGAACAATAAGTTGTAGAAAGGTGTACTATGATGGCAATTACTCCCGATCATCATTATCACGAGAGCGTTTGCACATCTAGCACTATATAGGATTGTGTACTATGAAGGCAATTACTCTCGATCATCACTATCACGAGAGCGTTTGCACATCTAGCACTACATAGGATTGGCCAATGCACTAAGGGGAAAATCACGACGATATGACCGCCCCTCATGGAAATAGCACTAGGTAGTATTTGGTCGCATACTTAGGAGTTCTCACGACTGTATGATTACCCCTAAATGCCAATAATCGAGTTGGTGAATGCCAGCACCCGATCATCGTATACCGGTAACGTTTGGACTTTGTCTCACCCAATAGGTCAGATCAGGACCCGTAGCATTTAAAATGTCATTTTTGTGGGACCCATAGCCCCTGATATTTAGTCTAGACTAATTCCATATTAATGGCCAAGAATTTCAAGGATCAAGCATGTAAGAATATTAAGATAGATTTCATAGAACATAGAGTTCAAGGATAGAACTTGTAATAAAGATGATATATCAATAAACCATATGAAAACCATGATATTCTGGAAATCTAGGTGAATAGGTACAACCAGCTCAGTAGGCCTTGAGGGAATCCAAGGCTACGAGGAGACTTATGGAGGTCCCAATGACTAACTTGTCAGTCCGAAGGAATGGAATGTCCAACGGAGGGCTCGTATGTCACCGAGAGTTGAGGTGTATAACGTGAACCAATCATGAAACAGGGACTCCATCTACGGACGTGAGACGAGAGTGCCAAAAGACCCGAGGTATGGGTCAAAACCGGAAGAAAACGGTTACAACATGAATGCGTTAATTATAGAATTCATGTCCATCCAATTCTATAATTAACTATAATTAAATAAATTTATATTAATTGACGTCTGTGAGTAGTGTCATTTATTAATTAGCATCCACTTAGAGGGACGTTAATTCTATGATTTTTAACTTAATTTATTTAACAAGAATTCACGTCAATATCTATTTAATTGAATAATTTTAAAACATACATTCAATGAGACATTAATTTATATAAAATAATTTAAAAAAATAGAATATATGATAATTAGGAGGGAAATTCAAGTATTCCATAAATATATTTTTTATAATTTTATGTGACATAGTTTAGTAGATATGGATTTTCAAGGATATTATATATATATATATATATATATATATATTAAGTATTTAGACGCCTTTGCACGATGGCGTCATATGATTTTGACGACATCTAGTTTGTCGTCATTTCAATAAAGTGTCAAACTTTAAACCTCCGGTTCTCGACGTACACATGTCGTAATCACGCGTTCTATATATCGAAATGACGGGCTCGAAAAACTCTACCTAACCGGACGTTCAAAATAATTTTTCGTTGAGAGATGGGAGATCTTGAGATAGGGGGTATGAAAAACGATGCAACCACTCTCACTATCTCGGTCTCTACCCCAATAACGCTCCCATAAAATTTCATGACCAAAGGATGCTCCGGCGCCTACTAACAAGTTATTAAGGCAAAAACTTCATAACTGATTGCTTCAGTGTTAACCAAAACTAATATAGGTGATGCTTAATATTGAGGCAGAACTATCGAGATCATGCTAGATTTGATCGCTTAATAGTTTGGCTTGGGAGATTGCCTACCTCGTCGATGCTTTCAACCGAGATAGGGGAAGAACAAGTAGCAGAGGAATAAGAAGAAAAGCCTCGCATCTTTTCTTCACTATAGCAACGATAATAGCAGCAGCATAATGCGACAGCTACAACACTTCAACGGCAAAAGGAGAGTGTTGCAGCGGCAGTAGCACAGCTTGCCACACAAAGGAAGGAGGAGGGAGGAAGTCTTGCTCCTCCACAGCGGGTGCAACGGAAACACAACGGCCGCACGAACAGGAGGAAGAGGATGACGACGATGAGGGCTCACGAACAACAGCGGTAGTAGGATACTTCTGCTATTGTGAGGGGTTATATTTATAGAGAGGGAACCTTACTTCGACGGTAGAAATTAAGCTTCTCATGCATCAATCCTACTGGGTGTCATATTTCTACGTTAACCTTATTTCCAAAACTTTAGCCCCTTCCGTATCTTATTCAAACCTCGAACTCCTTCCATATAGAGCTCGATCGTGAACGCTTTTATGTGCATAACTCCAAGACCCTACTACATATAGTATTTATATTTATACCCTAAAATCTCATATACTAAAGCCCACTTATGTTCTAAATGTAGTCCTCTGAAGCCCTTTATCATGTGGGTAAGAGGTTCCTAGGTTCGCGTGATCCTTTTGAAAACGGCCCATTCTCTTCGGGTCTTAGAATTGGAGGTTACTTTACAGACAAAATAGTGAAAGCCCAATTAATTGTATGGGTTTTGTCTTAAGTGGGCTAAAGCTAACGTAAAGCCCATATAGGTTAAGACCTTCTATATTTAGTCAAGGGGAAATTTTGTTAGTGGGTTTTCTTCATAGATATGGGTTAAAGCCCATATATAAATATACCTATATCTATTTGTCCACAGCATATTAGTGGTAAGGCTTCCTACGTTCAAAAGCCCATGAAGCCCTATATATATATACACGTGTGTGTGTGTGTATGTGTGTAGCCCATTAGTATATATATAGGTTTCTCAAAAAAGCCCACTAGTAACATAAAGGCTCTTAAGGCCCATTAATTAATTAGAATTATAAACTAATTGTAGAACTATATATACATATAAGTATGTGGGTGTGTCTTTTTTTTTAATTAAGTCCATTAGCTTAGGCCCACTATCTATTTGTGTTAGAGTTAAATGGGTTTACTATCTAACCCTTAATAAAGTACATTAGTATCACTTGGGAGGTTTTTATCTTTCAATTATACATGATTTAAGCCTTAATCTTTTATTAAGGCCCATTTATTCATAAGCCCACGTATTGATTTGCAAGCACTTCTATATACCTAGCCCATTTAGTTTGGGATTATATATTCATTTTCTTTTAAGGCCCATTTATTCACCTTTGATCATTAAGCCTATTGGTCCTTAGGTTCTTTCTACATTCGTGAGGCCCACTAGGTTCAAGAGTTTAGGTTTTATTTGTAGCAGGTTCATTTGGCCCATTTGTTAATATCAAGGCCCATTAGTTATATTCCTTGGGATTATAATTGATTTTATCTAAATTACTTGGTATGTATGTAGACCTTTTTTTCTTCATAAATTTCCATTTGTTGTCTCAGGTAACACAGTTGGGTTTGATCCTATGAGAGTCTTTATATATATGCATGTGTATAATTATTATTATTATTATTTATTTGGAATGAGATTCTTTCTAAATACTTGAATTACATTTTCTTTAATTTGAGCCATAAATAGATAAAAGGATATATTAAATTTTTAATTCTCAACTATTTATTTTAGCTATACTTATCAAAATAAATTTATTAACTACCATTATTCCATGACTAATATTTATAGTTTTTTTTATTTCCTATTTAAATTTTTGGGGTGCTACAGACCACATAGCCTAGCGGTCTCTAATGGACTGCTTAAGATATAAAAATGGTCTTTGAGAGGACCGTCAAGGTGATACGGCGAGAAAACTGTGGGAATGGTCAAAACCTGGCCTTTCCACGCCCCGTTTGCCCTAGAACGAAGGGGAAACAATCCTAATGGTGATATAAACCTTTCACAAGTTGAAAGGGATCCAATCGACGCATAAATGACAAGAAACAAGCGATTCTAACGAATCGACCCAAAATGAGTCACGTGGATTCCCGGGCTCATACCGGTCCCAAATGACAACCGATTACAACGAAACTAGCGGGAATGAAATGCTAACATGCCAGGGGTTCGAATAAAACTAATTAGGTTAGAAACCATCGCCGGGAAATGCAAACTCGTCTCACAGCCCCCGAAGCATGATTTCACCCAAACACGGTAAAACCCGCTCATACTTGTTAGTCTGTGAGGAGTAGGTGCAATGGTGCACACACGGATTCAGAGGGGGGGTGAATGAATCCCCTTTAAAAAATTCTGCCTAATTTTTTAAGTTTAAGCTACAATCAGTAAACTATGCGAAATTAAAATTGATTGACTTTAACTGAAGTGAGGCACAAGATCAAATATGTTGAGGCACACTAACGAACAGATCACAGGTCTATGCAATGAACTACATAGGAGCTTCTCAGCCGTTCGCAGAAGTAGACTAAGCACACTTATGAGTTCTGGAGGCACTCAAGTAAAACTATCGATCAGAGCGCACCTAGACATTCATCTAACGAAAGACAGATAAGCAATCAAACCACAGTAGAGAGAAGATTTTTAGGTGGTTTGGTCCTCCAAACCTATATCCACCCCACACTCCAACCAAAGTGTGGATTCTGCTGATACATAACTTAAACTGCTGGGCCTTACAGCTTGCCTACAACTGCTGACTTACAGCTTGCTCCGATGGGCAATACAGCTTAGCCACCGCTGATTCACAGCTTCAAACCACTGGGCCTTACAGCTTATGCCACCGATGATTAACAGCTTCAAACCGCTGGGCCTTACAGCTTATCCTACCACTAATTCACAGCTTATGAAAAGGTTTGAAAATGGAAAACAAATATGATAAATTTTAGCAACGGAAAGCTGGAAATAAAGCTCAGAAAATATAGCTCGCTCTTGGAGCAATGTAGCTTGGATTTGGTCCAGAAGCTACAGATCTTCTTCCTCCTTTGATCTTTCTGTTTCACTCTCTTACAATCTCTGCTTTCAAAACTTTCTCTAATTCTTCTCAGTCTACTTTTTCTTTCTGATCTCTTTTTCTCACTTCCTTCAATTCTATCTCCCTCCTTCTTTTTCTCTTTCTTTTTCTTCTGCTAGATCTCTGCTGCTCACCCTTCTTTTCTTCTTCTCCATTCACCTCATTGTTGTCTTGTTCTTCTCTGTAGGTGCTTTTATACAGATAACAGGGGCGCCAGAGGTAATTTGATGGAGACGATGATGCTCCCTCCGTAAGATGGTTCCACGTGGTATGAACCCAGCGATCTCCAAAAAGAATCACCTAGTATTGTTGAGGGAATGTCCCCGCCAATAATTGGAGGACCACGTGTCAGATAGAGAGGGTTTACTTTCCACATGTCAGATGGTCCAGGCTACTTTCGTTCTTGGGTCACGTGCACTTTTATCCTGGTGGTTTAGTTGCTCGTGACATGGTGTTCGCAGGTAGTTGGGACACGCGTCAGGTGCTTGATCAAAAGTCTTACCTGTCATTATAACGAACAAAGTATCAGTCACGTGTTATAGGACTTAGACAGCTCATATGTCCATATGTATAGGCACAGATGCACGAAGAACTAGCACAGACTATATCATGTAAATAGCGCAGACCTGAAATACACATGCACCAACCTTAAGTGTGTGTGAGGCACTACGTGTTCTGATATAGAGCAGAAAGTGCACTGACCATCTACACTTGTAAAGCTAACAATGCATTGACTTTGGTTGGGCAGGATACAAGTGTGCACTGACCTTCAATATGCGTAAGACAAAAATGTGCACAGACCTTATGTGGTCACAGCGAAACCTGCACTGACTCTACATGCCCAGAACCTGCACCGACTCTATATGCTCATAACAAAACCTGCACCGACCCTATATGCTCACAATAAAAACTTCACCGACTACATGTAAAATGCAAACCTGTACCGATTATATGCTAAATGCAATCGTGCATCGACTATATGCAAAATGCAATCATTCACCCACTATATGCTCAATGCAATCGTGCACCGACTATATGCAAAATGCAATCGTGTGTGAACGTGTCACATAGACATTTTTTTAAAAAAGAAAAGAAATCTATGTTTTAAAGATATGTGGGAAATAAAGAAGAAAAGAAGATAAAAGGAGAATGTGATGCTCTAAGGAGAGTGATCGCCAGAGGGGTTACCTCAAAACAAAAGGATGATCGCATGTACCTTGTAAGAAGCGGGCAAGATTGTGAGCTCTCCCTTCCTCCTTCTACTGGCCGACCGATGAAGGGGGTTTTTATGTTGATTACCCTTGCAAAATAAGAAAAAACAACAAACACACAATATGGATTAGCCAAAGAGTAGTATCAATGCTCTAAGAAAATAGAACAATGCAACGTAAGTGTTGACACCCGTTTTTAGCCCGCAAGTTACGTCATTTCTCATATTCATCATTTTTGATGTCCCGAATTAGCCATTATTTTGGGGGTTTTCTTGGATAGATTTCGAGCCAATTTTCATTGTTCCATTCCCTTTGAGCCCTAGATATCATGATTTCCTAGAGCCCTGGAGCTTATTTTATCAACTTCTGGCTTCTAAGTCGACTTTCGGCCCATTTAGGCCGGCTTCCCTCAAGTAATCGACTCTCTCCCGCTCCGCAGTCCTAAAAGTAGTCCTTTTTCATCTCCTTCTATCCCTCTATTCAAAATGTTGTCTTCACCAAAGTTGTTCATCTTTCAAAGCTCTACAATTTCTTCTTTATGCCATTGGCCAGTTCTGCCCCGTATCTGAGCTATTCGCATTTTTCCGGCGTACTGTGCTGTTCAGAATTCTTTCTCTCTCTTCTAGCACCATTTTCTCCCACTTCTGATCATTTTCTCATCTTTCTTTCTTCATGCAAGTTGTTCCTCTCTTAGTTATCTACAATTTATTTTTCTACCACCTTCGCTAGTTCTGCCCCGTTTGAGAGATACGCTTCAATTTACAAAGCCGCGCGTGATCTACCCAGAATTTTTCTTCATCGGTGTGAAGGTCTAGTGTAGGTGCGTCACAACACATGTAGCGGTCTATCGTAAGATCGTCAGAGCACATGTGACGGTCTAGTATAGGTGTGTCACACCTAAACTTGCCCGAAATCGTCCCATTCGACCCCCAAAGCGTGACGGACCTACCCTAGGCCGTTACATAACTCTGACGGTCCTACGATAGACCGTTACACACAGTCGAGAGTCCAATTTGTGTTGGACTCTGCCCCGAAAACTGCGCGGTGAGCCTATCTTGCAAAGCCCATAACTTCTTCAATTCTTATCCAAATTGATCCTCATTTTTTCCTACTTCTAGCCCTTTGTGTTATCTTGAATTAGGTTTATAGAAATCAAATTTTCATTGGCTATATCTCTCGGGATCTGGGTCGCAAGGTCAGGATTTAAGCATCCTAGTACAACTAAAACTCTATTTTCTAGTGCGATGGGGCTACCTTCCAAGGGCCATATCTTCTCGAATCCTCCTCCGAATTTATCCCCATTTGTTCCTATCTCTTGTCCTTAGTATTATCTCGAGTTTGATCTAGAGAACTCGATTTATCTTGGACAATATCTCCGAGAATCGTGATAAGAAGATGGGGTTTTCTTGTAAAACTCTATAAAAACTGCCCAGTTCGCAGTTGCAAAGGGGGGCTCTTTCTTGGTTCGGGGCGAAGCCATGCTACAATTCCAACTCACAACTTCGACCTTGGCTTGAAGAGAGAAGTATTAGCTTTCAATTCCATCCTCTTGGGCTTGATTTCATGATCTATATTCTTAGTTCTCTTCCTCTCAAGATCACAAATCATCACAATTTTCTGCACTTTTCTGCTACATATGCGTTTCCCCCGTTTTGCATCAATGTTTTCTCTCTATTCTCTCAATCAAATCTCACGATTTCAAATCCTATGCATGCACAACACACCCACCTATCATTTCAACCCTTCCACAGGCGTTAAAAACCTCCCCCGGTGCATTCTCCCTTTAATTTCTACCACTATTTTATCATTGCGAGATTGATGCTACACATGCATGTTCTAATAGGTTTTTTATCCTTGTTTTGGCTTTGTTTTGCAGGAGAGCATGAATACAATGTGAGGCCCTCTTCCTCTAGCCGGCTGCAAGGAGAGGAGATTTGAATCCACAAGTTCCCCGCACCCCGTTTCAAGCACGATCAAGTTTTCTTTCCAAGGTACACGGCACCATTTTTTACACTTCTTCATCCTTTGGCGTTGTTGGAAACTTGGTGGCGATCACGGTTAGTATTTCTCATCCTTTTATCCCCCTTGTCTTTGATTCACATGTTTATGCATATATGTATTTAAAGGGGGCAGGATAGGAATCTAATTAAAACAAATCTACAATTTTTTGGCGATCACGGTGGGACACCAATGCCCATCACGTTTGTTTTAATGCTCTTTTGTAAGTTGGGTATGTGCATGTGCATGTTTAGGTGATATTTTATCCATTCTTCCATTGTTTGAGGCGTTTTAAGGGCTCAGGTAGTGTGACAGTCCTATTGTAGACCGCCACATGAATGTAACGGTCCTTTGGTAGACCGTTACAGATTCTGGCAGTCCTGTGCGCATGCTCACTGGGCCGTGTTCGTCGGGGCATAACTTTTTATCTCGATGTCCGATTGCGCTGATTTTTCTTCCGTTGGATAGCCCTTTGTATTGTATTTCCATCCATATATCATCTGTATCATTTGGTTAACATTTACATATTCTAATACTGTCCAACTTTTTAAGTTTTGGGCATAAGTTCTGTAGGCAGACTCAGGGACAGGTTCACAAGTACATCTTTACTCAGTGATTTGACTACCTTCCCGATGTCTAATTGCACTGATTTTTGTTCCATTGGATAGTCCTTTGTATTCTCTTTCCATCCATAGCTTATTTGCATCATTTGGGTCTCATTTGCTTATTTAAAAATTATCATCATTTTAGCATTTTGTCCATAAAATCTGCATGTGGTCTGCGCACAGGTTCACGGGGGCAACTGTGGTCAATGATTTGATTGACCTCCCGGGGCCAGATTGATATGTTCTTGGGCCCGTTGTGCAAACCGTTGTATTATCTTTCCATCCATATACTATTTGTCTTAGTTGGATCAAGTTTGCCTAGTTTAATCTAGTCTTGATTTTCTAGTTTTAAACTAGAATTTGCATGCACTCCGGTGCACATAGGGCCATACACTACATATCATAGTTGCATTTCCTACCTTCGTAAGTGATCCTCTCGCCTCCATATTTCTTGGAGTCGACTAGGTGATCTTATCCGGGACCTCCATAAGTCCCCGTGAGCCGTGGATTCCCACACGGACACCGGGCCAGTTGTACCTTCCCACCCCTTAGGCTTGCATTTGCATAAGTATGAGGGAGTGAACCTTAGTCAACCCAAAGTTTGGACCTTATTCCCATAGGATTCCTATCTTGAGGGAATTATTATTAATTCAAATCATTAAAAGGTCTAATAAAATCCCTAAAATATTTCCCATCATATCAACTTGTTTGACTTAGGTGAAAACTCTCACATTGTATTGTTTGTTTTGTTTGAGCTTGTCCAAGCCCATTAGTGGTGTTTTGTGTTGCATCCATATGTTTCGTCGTTGTTAGGCCCACTTAGGTTACCCCATTTTGTATGTCTATTATCTTGTCCATTGTCCCTTCGTCCGTTGTCCATTCTTCTTTGCATTAGTGGGTCAGCCCCCATTGTTCTCAAGCCCATTAAGCCCTTGCTTCCCCATTTGTATTGTCCTTGATCTCCTTGTATTAAGTCTCCATTTACCCTCATGGAGTATCATTCCAAACCCTTGTATCATTCTTTTTCTCAATCTTCTTCCTATTCCCACGTGGAATCCTCTTCCCACGCGGTCCCATCTTCCCGTGGTCCCTCTGATCCCTCCGAGGAACAGGCTAATCTCATGGCGCATCTTTCAAGCCTTGTTTGCCAAATGGACTCGGCCCAGGCCCAACATCTTATTGCATCTCATCTTCATGGGCCTCCTTCTCTTAATGGGCCTTCTTCTCTCATTAATGAGCCTCATCATGTTAATGGGCCCCATTCTCCTAATGGGCCTTATTTTTTTAATGGGCCTCCTCCTTCTCCTTCATATTGTTCTGGCCCAATTGCTAATGGGCCTTATTCTCTTAATGGGCATCATTCTTCTGCCCATGTAGCTACTAGCCCATTCAACCCATGTTCCAACGTCTGTTCCAGGCCCACACATTCTTCCACTCCCGAAATGGACTTTTCTTCTCCTTCTCAGTTTGGATCCTCTTATCTGGCCCAATACCATGGTCCTGGTCCTAATTCACATCCTCTTGCTCAAGTTGGCCCATATCCTTCTCGATCTCTCTCTACCCAAGAGATGATTGCTCAAACCCAACGCCAACTTGATGAGCTTCAACATCAGATTGATCCTAAGTCCTCCTTAAGTATTCCATTCGCATTTCAAGGTCTCCAGCTTCCGCCATTTTCACAAATTCCTGCATATCACCGTTATGGTGGAGTTGGTGACCTGTATGTGCACTTAAAGGAGTTTCTTTATAAGTCGGCCCAGTTTCGGCATGACCAATGCTGGATGGCTTACTTGTTCGGTCTGTCATTGGAAGGCCCGGCTCGGGATTGGTTCTTTTCATTGCCACAAGATCAAGTGGTGAATTTTCAAGCCGTTCAAGAGAAATTTCTTCAGCAGTTTCAAGACCAGGTTGGGCCCAAGTATTCTATCGCGGATCTGGCCCATGAGAAGATGAAGCCCGACGAGAAATTCTCCACTTTTGCCGACCGCTGGCGTCGCCTTGCCGTGCAAGTCCCGGGACACATTCCGGAGAGAGAGAAAATCAAGATGCTAATTTCTAATGCAACGCCCGAATATCGGTTTATCTTAGCCCTCAACGACATTACCTCCTAGGAACAATTATACAGCCGAGCCCGCTTCATTCGCCAACAAATCCAAGATTCCCTTGACCCCGAGTCTCCACCATCCACCTCCACATATCAACCTTCAACCTCCACGTGCCAACCCTATGCTCCCATGTGTCAGCCCGCCATGAGTGAGCCTTCCGCCGCATATCCCTCTACGAGCCAACCTCCCGCCTCTACATACCCATACGCCTCCTCATATCAACCTTCCATGAGTCAACCTCCCGCGTCCACATACCCGTCTCCATCTCCACTTCCGGTCAAGAGAACACCACATCCTGAGCAAGTAGATGCTGTCTACATACCCCCTCATCTCGTTCCACATATGCCATCACCAAAGCCCTCCACCACTAGCCACGCACTCTTGCCTACTCAACCTCCACTTCCGTCTCCACAACCTTCTCCACCATTACATATCCCTCGGCATCCCCCTAGCCCGAAGCAGGCTCCTCATCTTCCGTTGCCGGAGTCTTTTACAGATACTTTTAGGGCTTTGATGGACACTCACGCGTTGCCGCTCTCTCCGGTTGTGCCTTGCCGACCCGCGGTCGGGAATATGCTCCAGTTCTGTTATTTCCACCACTAGCAGGGGCATTTGGTTGAGGATTGCCCTGAGTTCTGGGATATGTTTATGATCTGGAAGCTATGAAAAGGATTGATTGGGCCGCTATTCACAAAGTCATTTTACATCTTCGCCGCCAACAACAGCAGCAAGAAGTGCCTCCCAGGTAGCCGTCTCCGTTACTTCAAGGCTAGGGGCACCCCTATGATTCCTCATCTAGTGCTGCACTCGCTCCGTCACCTACTCCGTTACCTTCGCCATCTCCTACCCCGGCTCCATCGCCGTCACAAACCCAAGCCTCTGCTCATGCTAGTGCCTCCCCTTCTTCTCCTGCCACCACTACCACTACTTCTATCCTTAACACCGCTCGACGCGTTGTGTCGACACGTCGACGGTGGACACCACAACCTCCCTCTTCACCCTCTCCACCTCCATGTCCACTACCCACATCACCTTCATCACTATCCCCACCATCTCCATTGCCATCACCATCATCTCCGTCTCCACCACCAGTACTTCTATCACCACCTCCATCTCCACCTCGCCTCCATCTCCGCCATCACCTTTGCCCGAGCCTGAGCAAGCCACACCTTTGCCTTTACCTTTACCCTTAGCCACGCCTTCACCTTCACCTTTGTCACCACCCGAGGCTATCATCGCTACATCGCCTACGCCTTCACTTTCCATCACCACTCCCGTTGGAGCCTCCATGCCTTCCAAACCTTCACATGTGCCACCCAAACATATTCTCTTTACTTCTCCAACCATTTCCACCCCACGGAGCGGGTGTGCGCTTCCTTTGGTGCCCCTTGGGTCTAATCCCCAAGGAGACAATAAGCCAAGTCAAGATAATTCAGTGCTGCCGTGCATTTCAAGATTCTGGATTTTATCTGTCGGATGCCGATCCGCGTCCTCGTCCCTAGTTATTTTGGGGATGATGCGTCTCTACTTTCAAAGATGACATGTTGCTAAGAAGAGTTCCCTTGAGTTGATGCCAGTTTCTTCCCGAGCCAGGCCGGTGGCAATCTCCTTGCTCGCCGGAGAGTTCACCGTTGACGTTATTATTTCTCCTCGCTCTATTGCCATTCAGATGACAGGCCAAGAAGGGTTCTCTACCCGTGTTGTGCTAACTCATACGGCCACTAAGCAGATTATGCACTCTATGTTCAAAGGGCAATTGGCCGTATCTTCTATATTCTCCAAGGACATTCTGCACATTCTATGCAATCTCCCTTGGTTTATTAGCAAGCCGGCCACATCAATGTCACGCATTACTCTCCCTCAGTTTCGTCCTGCTCTTTTATTAAGGGAGTTGTGCTTCAGGCCTGATTACCAACTGGAGTTGTCGAATATCATGTTGCTTGTGCCGAAAGACAAAACTCCATGTTTTTTGATATTCATCCTTCTAAGGAGTCACTTGCCCAAGAATGTCCGCATATTGCTAGCACTGGGTGTCTAGGGGCAACCGCCCCGATGAAGCTACATATTCATAGCCGAGTCAGGTCCTCTGCCAGATGGGGCTGTTATTTAAGGAGACACTGCAAAATAAGAGGCCTGAAGGTCCAACCCCATGCCAAGCAAGTCCATTTCAAGCCAATTTCAGCTAAGAAGAGACGGTGATGCATGTTCAAGAGCTGTCAGTTGTGCATTCAAGGGTCCACCTCTTCCTCCCTTTCTTTTCATTCGTCCTTCCTTCTACTCAGTTCCCACCCTTGGGTGGTGTACCTTCCTCCATCTGATCCTATTTCCATCATTTTCTCCTCCTTTCATAGGTCCGTACGTCCCCATTCCTCTCCTTTTTCTCCAGATCCTCCAGATTTTCCCTCCTCTCATGATTCTAGGCCCCGGCCTATGTCATCCTTCCATCCCAATCTCGGGACATCACCTGATTCTTCTTCCCTAGGACTTCCAGGTGTTACCTCTGATTCTTCCCCAGGACTTCTAGGTGTTGCTTCTGATCCTTTTCTGTCCCTTCCGGATGACTACTACTCTCCTTCTCCGGCCACGTCGGATGATCATTCTCCTTCTTCCTCATCTTCACAGCAATCCTCTCATTGTCTTTCTATTCTCTCCTCTCCTCCGTTTCGGGGTCTTCGCCCTTTCTCTTGCTACTTTCGAGGCTTTAGTCCGCCTTGATCTGAGCTAATCTGGTTTCTTCTGTATCAGGGTCTCTATGCCTTAACGAGGGAGTTCTAGCCCTCGTCTCTCTTCCTTTTTGTCCTCCTTCGTCTAGTTTGGTGTCTATCACTCCTCCATGTCAAGGAATCATTCAATCCCTTTGCTATCCTCTCCCTTTTGTCCTGTCAAGCAAGGAAAATAGAGCTCGCACTCCTCAAAGCTTGATGGTCAAGATCACTCCACGGATTTACAAAGGTATTTTTATTTTGTGCAAGAATATGCTATCGTTGCTATTACTTTTATTATTCCTACACATGCTTATAACGTTGGTTCCTCGACATGGTTAAGTGGCTTTTAGAAATTTACTTAGTTCATTTAAAATGAGTTCGCTTCTGCAGCATCCTTAGGCTGGTGATAACTCCATGCTGGGAGTCTAGTTCTTTCCCTGATTGTTAATGGTAACCTTTTAGCATGGGTTTTTCACACACTACATGGCGAGCCATAGCCGATCTCTCTGAGACACACCGTTGCTGCTTTGGCCATACTTTGGGTATACACAAAGGTCTTTTCTTTTCTCTGCTCGACCAAGTATAGGGGCAAGAGATTGATGGATGAGATGACCAACCTAGATGCTCCCCAATACGAGAGAGGTCTCAAATAGGGGCAGTCTTGACCCTCGAATATGAGCGTTCATGTAAAATCTAGCCAGTAAGGGCTGTCGAAAAGTAAATCAATAAGAATGAATATGTAAAATTATAGAAATTAAAGGCATGGCAAGAGTGGCAGTACAGTTCCCCGCGGGACGTCATGAGCCCGGTCGCATGCGTGCCTAGTAAATATCGGTCTCGAAATCAAATACGCAAAGCCCCGGCGCAACAGACCTATCTCTTTGGGGGGTAGTGCCCTAGAAGGAATTCGAGTCCTGATATCTCCCATCCTGCATAAAGCTTGTCCCCAATTTTCTTCTATTCCTCCCTCTTAGGCTGGGTTGTATCACGGGTATGGTCTTAGTAGGGGCACCGTTCTTTAGAGGCAGTTGGTTCTGGTAAGCCACCCTCACGTGCACGCCTTGATTAAGGGAAGTCTTTAATGAGAGGGGAGGGACAGCGATCCCTGGCCAGTAGTTCGAGCCCGTCTTTGGGTGCTACAGATTGCTTTGTCAAAATCAAAAAAAATGAAATATTGTTCAAAATCCAAAGAAATGAGATATTGGTCAAAATCCAAAAAATGAAATCTAAAAAAATTGAAATATTGTTAAATTTTCAATCATTTTCAAAATCTAAAAAATCAAGAAATTTGAAAATTCTAAATATATTTATCATTTACATTGTATTTTGAGAACAGAAACGTAATCTGTTTGCTAAGTGTGCAGGTTGCAGGTACTCAAGCTTTCCTTGCTCCATATTTTATTCTATCTGTCTCCTGTTCATCTTCTGATTTATTCCCTTCTTCAACCATATCTCTCGATCTATTCTGAAGCTTGTGTCCTTCTCAACTTTTGTTTGCAATGATTATATCTATATGAGAGGACTTTACCTCACGATTATGAACATGGCGGTTCTGCTTCATTCTGATCTTGGGTTTTAATTGAAGGGCGTATTTGTTTGTGTCTTTTGTCCCGCCGTGTCCTTGTCTCGCCGTGTCTATGTCCCACCGTGTTGTCCCACACATGTTATTTTGGCCCTCACTGCATGTCGTTAGTTGTCTTGCATATGTTGTTAGTCATCTTTCTATATCTCGTGTGTTGTCCCAACCGTGTGGTCATCTCTCATGTTCTTGTCCCAACCGTGCGTTGTCCCACTGCATTGTTGTCTTGTCCCTCACGTTCATCTTGCATACGTGTGGTTTGTTCATGCCATTGCATATGTGCTTGTTCGTCTTGTTGTGTTATTTTCCATTCGTTTCATCGTTATGTTTTGTTGTGTTGTCAGTCGTTCAGTTGAGCGTTATGTTATCGTCGTTATGTTCATGCTTGTTTATCATGGTCATTCACATTGTTGTTGTCTTATTTAAAAATTTATAAAAATCAAAAAATGCAGGAAAATCTAAAAAAATACCGTTTCGCTTGGCAGGTAAGCCAGGTATGGCTTTCTATCCCTGCTCATTGTTGTATTACTACATGGTATCTACGTTATTATAGCCTCTCAAGGACAGGCTGGTTGGCCGTGTGTTCTAGGATTTGATGTTCCCCTTTAACAAAAACGATGATGATGTAGGAGCATACGGTTAATAGTTGGATAGGCTGCTCGGTTGAGTCGGGTGGGGGATGATGGACTCTGTCTCGCACGCCATGGTTGCAAGAAGACTCTTGACCCCGTCCTAGCTCAGTCTACTAATATTATCTTTGAGTACTTTCTATTTTATCTTTTTTTGCATTCGTTTTAATGATTTCTTTATTTTAGCCCAGCATGCATCATGTCATTTTGAGCATTCATGCCTCGTGATCCGTTCAAGATTTCTCCTCAGTAATTGTTGATTGTACTTAAGCTCTCTTGGATAAGGGATTCTTCATTCCACTCTGAATTTGAACGTTTTCTCTGATCTTGCTACTCGGTCTGTTTGGCCAGCGTGATTCCTATCTGGATTTTATCTCAGTCTTATCTCTCCTTTTCCAGCTCTTATGTTGTGTTCCTTCTGACCCACTCATTATCCGTGGATTGTGTCCCCGATGAGGTTGGTCGTGTTTCCTTTCCTTTATTAGTTAGTTCTCCAGACATGTCTCATCCTTGTCATCCATTTCAGGTGGTTAGTTCGGCATTTTCGGGAGAATTCCTATCGCTTGTTGGTTGTGACAAGTGTCTTTTTACCTTGATGCCCGCTTTTCAATTCTCTCCGCTTCATCTCTGCTTCATCCCCATTTCACGTCGCTATCACTTTCTCTTCATCTCCTTTCCATTTTATCTCCGCGTCGTTTTCGCTCATTCCCTTGCAAAGCGGACATCAAGGAGGGACATCTATTGACACCCGTTTTTAGCTCGCAAGTTGCGTCATTTCTCATATTCATCATTTTTGATGTCATGAATTAGCCATTATTTTGGGGCCTTTCTTGGATGGATTTCGAGCCAATTTATATTGTTCCATTCCCTTTGAGCCCTAGAGATCATGATTTCATAGAGCCCTGGAGCTTATTTTATCAACTTCTGGCTTCTAAGTCGACTTTCGGCCCATTTAGGCCGGCTTCCCTCAAGTAATCGGCTCTCTCTCGCTGCGCAGTCCTAAAAGTGGTCCTTTTTCATCTCCTTCTGTCCCTCTATTCAAAATGTTGTCTTCACCAAAGTTATTCATCTTTCAAAGATATACAATATCTTTTTCTATGCCGTTGGCCTGTTCTGCCCCGTTTGTGAGCTATTCACATTTTTTCGGCATGCTGTGCTATTCAAAATTCTTTCTCTCTCTTCTAGCACCATTTTCTCCCTCTTCTGATCATTTTACCATCTTCCTTTCTTCATGAAAGTTGTTCCTCTCTTAGTTATCTACAATTTCTTCTTCTACCACCTTCGCTAATTCTGACCCGTTTGAGAGATACGCTTCAATTTCTAAAGTCACACGCGGTCTGTCTAGAATTTTCCTTCATCGGTGTGAAGATCTAGTGTAGGTGCGTCACAGCACATGTAGCGGTCTATCGTAAGACCGTCAGAGCACATGTGATGGTCTAGTATAGGTGCGTCACACCCAAACTTGCCCGAAATCGTCCCGTTCGACCCCCAGAGCGTGACGGACCTACCCTAAGCCGTTACATATGATGGGAATCGACGCCGAGCATGTACATTTTATTTTACATTTATGTCCTTTAGTTTATTTGTATATCCATGGGAAAGTATATGCGCAATTGTACGGCTTTGTAAGCCAATGCGTCATTCCCACGGATTGTATGGGTTTCAATATAATTTACCAGTAGGACCAGCAAGGGGGCCCTCAGCCCTTTCCCATTGGTCTATGTCATTCATGTGGGGCTGGTCAACCATCTTAGGTGGCCATCTAGAAGGGTTGAATGCCAATTGACCACATGGGAGACAAAGGGGGTAAATTTTCCAAGGTAGGCTACCTACCCTTCCAACATGTCCCCTCTTGGTCAAGGGGACGCCCCTCCACTTATTATTTTATTATTTTTATGTGTGTTATTCACACTTCATCCCAGCCCTTCATTCCCCATCCCTAGACCCAATGGTCTACATTTGATTAGATACATAGCATATAAAAGGTTGTATTTTTCATTTGTTGGCATTAATGAAAAGTTAGAAAATTGTTGAAAGGCCAAAGAGCTTCTTGCGCCCCTACCTCTCCCCTCCGGTGTTCATCTCCTCCAACCCCCAATTCTAGAGAGGTTCTATCTTCAATCCCCTCCCCTCTACCTCCGGTGATCATCAGTGCTGCCGCCGTCGCTGTTCGTGCCGCCTTCGAGCCGCCGCGGAGCCATCATCAAGGTTCTGTCGTGCTAGATAGAGGTGTCTTCCACGAATTCCTGCTCTCCACCACGTGAAGATCTCAAGCTGAAATTTTGAGGGTGTGTTCTTACTTTGAATCCACACCACCACCTAAATTTTCACGTCCAAATGCTTTCATTTAGTAATTTTCCATTTTCATTCATCTTTCACTCCCAGATCTGTCTTGTCTCTGTCTACAGTGACATCAGTTCTGAGTTTCCCATCGCCGACAACCTTTTTGATTTTTAAAAACCCTCCCAATTTTACTGGGAGTTCCGTCCACCGTCTCCTCACTCCATGAGTTTTCCTGATTTTTGATCAGCCTTCCATCCATTTTTCAAAATTCGTTTTCAGAGCCATCTATAGTGCTGTCTACCTGTTCTCAGATCCGACCTCTGTCTAGTGCAAAAATCATATCAATTCGTAGCCACCTCCAATTAGTCCACAAAAAATATAGACATCTTCCTTTTTTAAAATACTATAACTTTTGTGATGAGCTCAGGAGCTGAATCGGACATCTACCTTGCGGTCAATGGCAGTTCTCAGACAAGTTCCCTGCAGATCTGAGAGTTCGGTGACTATATACTAGGAAGTCAAAAATTCAATAAAGCCCACATCCGTGCAGATCTAGGTCTGATCTCCAGGCCTAGGTTTAAGGACTTCAAGTTAGCTTTCCAACGACGCCAGTTTTGTGTCGATCCAACATCGGGGCTGATCGCAGCGTCCGTTCTCGCCGGAGTGCGCGCCGGAAAATAGAACCGACAGATTCGTGGCCGGTTATTTCGACCGGTGCCGAACGGAGCCGCCCGGCCTCCGGTCGACGTTCCAGCGTACCGTCAGCCCAGGGAACGCTTCCCCAAGTGTCTCCACCATAGTGGTGCCACTGGGCCCCACACCGCCCCTCCGGACAGCACGTGGGCCCCATAGTCACAAGTTCGGGTGCTGCCGAAGAGACGCGAGAAACCTCCCGTCAACCCGAATTCGATCCTCCCGGACCCCATTGTGTCGCCCTTTACCTCCCTGCGTGGAGTGGGTAGTGCTTCATTGCTGTAACAAGTGTGTAATATTATTCTAGGAGTACAGGTTTCGACCGGGTCCGTCGTCCCCACGCCGAGCGCGTGGAGGTATCATTTTCGCTCCCTTCTCGGCATTTTGCTTACTTCATATATATTTGTTTATGCTGCTGCTAGAGAGCATGTGTAGGGATAATTAGCTTGCTTTATATTTATATCGCCGCTGCTGCGAGAGAGAGCGAAGCCATCCCGTGACCCGATCTGGGCACAAAAGAGAATTGACCACCCTAGCTCTTGCCGGTTTCTCAACTGTGCACGTCCGACGCTTCCCTCGTTAAGGGACAATCACGATCTCACCTAGAGTCCGAGGACTGTTGTCGTGTCCGTGATCTCGTCCGGCATCAGTTTTGTATCAGAGCGAGTTTGAGTCTAGGGTGTCCAAAAAAAAAAGTGTGTCATTTAAGTCTACGTGCCTAAGTCGGTCTTAGGAGTTGCATTTGCATACCATTAGTCGGTATATCAAAAGGTGTTGTCCGAATGTTAGGCTATGCCTATCGGGAAGGCCGCACACTTGTGTGAGTGATCTTCGGATCGGTTAGCTCCGCCACGTATCGAGTTTTGGTTAAGTCTAGGCGCATCATTTTGCATTAGTGTGTTTGCTTTAGTCGGCGTTTTCTAGTCGGTGTGTTTGCATGCCCACTCGTAGGGGTACTCAGTACTCACCCCCACCACCACCTATGGCGGATCCCCGAGCCACTAGTCTCAATGCGTCAGTTGATGTCGAAATGTTCCAAAATCTTATGGGACAAGTGCAAGGATTGCATACGCATCTTGATGGGTTGGATACACAAATGGGTGATTTAAGTACCCGGATGGATAGGATGGAAGGAGCGAGTACCCGAGTGAATGGTCTAGGCACCCGCCTAGAAGAGAGGATGAAAGCCGTAGAGGATAGGGCCGCTGGGTCGAACCAATCCATTCAGGGATTGGTCGGGAGAGTTGCCGCACTAGAGAGCGGCCCATCCGAAGCACCCCCGATAGCCCCAGTCCAGGCACCCGTCCCACCTACACAAGGTCAACTGGAGCCGATTCATCAACCCGCGACTCCAAGGGTTCAAGGGGTAGCTTTTAGGAGGCATGAAGTCCCCGAGGTGCATGACTATGAGTCCGATAATGAGCATCGGGGACATGGTCGTGATCATCGCCCTACACGGCGTACCAACGACCAAGATATGGATGAACGGGCCCTTCAGACCGTTCGGGCCGACCCTCCCACCTTTGACGGGTCCTTAGATCCAAAGGTCTATCTTGATTGGGAGGCTGGTATGGACTGATATTTTGAGTGGTTCGAGATGTCGGACCAATGAAAAGTCAAGTACGCCAGGATGAAACTTTTAGGCCAAGCACAAACCTATTGGAGGAACATGGAGAACCTATTGTTTCATCGTCAAGAACCCCCGATCGATACGTGGACCGATATGAGGGAGAAGCTTAGGAAGAAGTACCTCCCTACCTCCTACCGCCAGCGTCTTATAGAGAGGTGGCAAAGCCTCACCCAAGGAGACCGGTCCGTCTCTGATTACATCGCCGAATTTGATGAATACTACTTGCGATGTGATGCCACGGAGGAAGATTCCCTTACCGTCTCTCAATTTCAGAGTGGTCTACGCCCGCACCTACGGTATGAGCTTCTCCGCCGCAAGGTGGACAAGTTGGAGGATGCATATCAAGTTGCTCTCGAGATGGAGCAATTCGAGGGAGAGTTCGAGTCTATTCCACGGTGGAGCCATGCTCCTCCCTGTAGTGATTCCTGTGGCTCTTTAGGTTCATACCCGAGGGGACCCATGGCTCGTCCTTAGGAGTCTGCCCGTCAGGAGCACTTCGCTCCTAGACCTCGACCTCCCCTACCACAGGATCTACCTCCACCCCATCCACCGGCACCCGTTGCCCGTCCCCCGGCACACCTAGCCCGTCCCCTGGCTCTGACACTTCCTCCCCTGTTGCCCACGGCGCCTACACCTCCACCCTTGTTACCTACGCCCCCTACCCGTCGGGAGGATAAGGGTAAGGCCCCTCTTATCGGAGAGAGCAGTCGGTCCCGGCTGTAATGTTTCCATTGTCATGGGTTTGGCCACATCGCCAACCAATGTCCCACTCAGGCCACACTAGCCCTAGGGGTTGAGGAGGCCTTGCCATCTGAGCTTGAACTTGTCACTTATGAGGCCGATCAGGCACTAGCCGATGAGTACTATGCCTTGGGAGAAGAACTGGACGGCTCTCCTGCCGCCTAGGATGCAGCCACCTAGTGGGATTGATGCTACCATCTTAAGTCTAGGGTCATATATGTTTTCTTAGCGTGGTTTGTTTGTGTGGTGTGTTTTGAGTCGATTGTTTGTGTGTATTGCATGGTGAGTCTGCATCTGTCTTGTGCAAGCTCGTTGTCAGTCTCTTATGAGTAAGAGGCGAGTGGACTCGCTCGATGAGTATGGGATCGGTTCTATATCTACACCCGGATCTAGTCACCTACAGGGACCCAGTAGTGATTCCTAGTGAGTCTTTGAGCCGCCTCCTCCCATTTTGAGAGTGCCCCATTCGGAGTGTCCACCTCTAGCCCAGAGCAGTTTATGCATATCGAGTATATAGGGAATGAGCAGGTGACGGTCACTTGAAGTGGAGCATACCCGCGTTACTTGGCACGGTGACGGATCCACCGGAGTACTCAAGCATCCATACCCCTACTCGACGGGGTCGAGTTCCTCCCAGCCGGGGAGAGTTGATGGGAATTGACGCCGAGCATGTACATTTTATTTTGCATTTATATCCTCTAGTTTATTTGTATATCCACGGGAAAGTATATGCACAATTGTACGGCTTTGTAAGCCAATGCGTCATTCCCACGGATTGTATGGGCTTCTATATAATTTACCAGTAGGACCAGCAAGGGGGCCCTCAGCCCTTTCCCATTGGTCTATGTCATTCATGTGGGGCTGGTCAACCATCCTAGGTGGCCATCTAGAAGGGTTGAATGCTAATTTCCCACATGGGAGACAAAGGGGGTAAATTTTCCAAGGTAGGCTACCTACCCTTCCAACTTGTCCCCTCTTGGTCAAGGGGGCGCCCCTCCCCTTATTATTTTATTATTTTTGTGTGTGTTATTCACACTTCATCCCATCCCTCCATTCCCCATCCCTAGATCCAAGGGTCTACATTTGATTAGATACATAGCATATAAAAGGTTGTATTTTTCATTTGTTGGCATTAATGAAAAGTTAGAAAATTGTTGAAAGGCCAAAGAGCTTCTTGAGCCCCTACCTCTCCCCTCTGGTGTTAATCTCCTCCAACCCCAAATTCTAGAGCGGTTCTATCTTCAATCCCCTCCCCTCTACCTCCGGTGATCATCTGTGCCGCCGCCGTCGCCGTTCGTGCCGCCTTCGAGCCGCCGCGGAGCCATCGTCAAGGTTCTGTCCTGCTGGATAGAGGTGTCTTCCACGAATTCCTGCTCTCCACCACGTGAAGATCTCAAGCTGAAATTTTGAGGGTGCGTTCTTACCTTGAATCCCCACCTTCACCTAAATTTTCACATCCGAATTCCTTCATTTAGTAATTTTTTCATTTTCGTTCATCTTTCACTCCTAGATCTGTCTTGTCTCTGTCTACAGTGACAGCAGTTCTGAGTTTCCCATCTCCGACCACCTTTTTGATTTTTTCAAACCTCCTAATTTTACTGGGAGTTCTATCCACCGTCCCCTCACTCCATGAGTTTTACTGATTTTTGATCAGCCTTCCATCCATTTTTCAAAATTCATTTATAGAGCCAGCTACAGTGCTGTCTACCTATTTCCAGATCCGACCTCTGTCCAGTGAATAAATCATATCAATTTGTAGCCACCTCCAATCATTCCACAAAAAATATTTCCATCTTCCTTGTTCAAAATAATATAACTTTTGTGAAGAGCTCAGGAGCTGAATAGGACATCTACCTTGCGGTCAATGGCAGTTATCAGATAAGTTCCCTACAGATCTGAGAGTTCGGCTACTGTACACCAGGAACTCAAAAATTCAATAAAGCCTAGAACCATGCATATCCAGGTCTGATCTCTAGGCTTAGGTTGAAGGACTTCAAGTTAGCTTTCCAACGGCACCAGTTTTGTGTCGATCCGACATCGGGGCTGATCGCAGCGTCCGTTCTCGCCGGAGCGCGCGCCGGAAAATAGAACCGGCAGATCCGTGGCCGGTTATTCCGACCGGTGCCGAACGGAGCCGCCCGGCCTCTGGTCGACGTTCCAGCATGCCTCCAGCCCAGGGAATGCTTCCCCAAGTGTCCCCACCACAGTGGTGCCCCCAGGCCCCACACGGCCCCTCCGGACAGCACGTGGGCCCCACAGTCACATGTTCGGGTGCTACTGAAGAGACGCGAGAAGCCGCCCGTCAACCCGAATTCGGTCCTCCCGGACCCCATTGTGTCACCCTTTACCTCCCTGCGTAGAGTGAGTAGTGCTTCATTGCTGTAACAAGTGTGTAATATTATTCTGGGAGTACGGGTTTCCGCCGGGTCCGTCATCCCCACACCGAGCGCGTGGAGGTATCGTTTTCGCTCCCTTCTCGACATTTTGCTTATTTCATATATATTTGTTTATGCCGCTGCTAGAGAGCATGTGTAGGGATAATTAGCTCGTTTTATATTTATATCACCGCTGCTGCGAGAGAGAGCGAAGCCGTCCCGTGACCCGATCCGGGCACAAAAGAGAATTGACCACCCTAGCTCTTGTCGGTTTCTCAACCGTGCACGTCCGACGCTTCCCTCGTTAAGGGACAATCACGAGCTCACCTAGAGTCCGAGGACTGTTGTCATGTTCGTGGTCTCGTCCTGCATCAACATAACTCTGACGGTCCTATGATAGACCGTTACACACAGCCGAGATTCCAATTTGTGCTAGACTCTGCCCCGAAAAATGCGCGGTGAGCCTATCTTGCAGAGCCCATAACTTCTTCAATTCTTATCCAAATTGATCCCCATTTTTTCCTACTTCTAGCCCTTTGTATTATCTTGAATTTGGTTTATAGAAATAAAATTTTCATTGGCTATATCTCTCAGGATCTGGGTCGCAAGATCAGGATTTAAGCATCCTGGTACAACTAAAACTCTATTTTCTAGTGCGACGAGGCTACCTTCCAAGGGCCATATCTTCTAGAATCGTCCTCCGAATTGATCCTCGTTTGTTCCTATCTCTTGTCCTTAGTATTATCTTGAGTTTGATCTAGAGAACTCGATTTATCTTGGACTATATCTCTGAGAATCGTGATAAGAAGATGTGGCTTTCTTGTAAAATTATATAAAAACTGCCCAGTTCACTGTTGCAAAGGGGGGCTCTTTCTTGGTTCGGGGTGAAGCCATGCTGCAATTTCAACTCACAACTTCGACCTTGACTTGAAGAGAGAAGTATTAGCTTTCAATTCCATCCTTCTGGGCTAGATTTCATGATCTATATTCTTAGTTCTCTTCCTCTCAAGATTACAAATAATCACAATTTTCTACACTTTTCTGCTACATATGTGTTTCCCCCCGTTTTGCATCAACGTTTTCTCTCTATTATCTCAATCAAATCTCATGATTTCAAATCCTATGCATGCACAACACACCCACCTATCTTTTCCACCCTTCCACAGGGGTTAAAAACCTCCCCTCGGTGTGTTCTCCCTTAATTTCTACCACTATTTTATCATTGCGAGATTGATGCTACACATGCATGTTCTAATGGGTTTTTTGTCCTTGTTTTGGCTTTGTTTTGCAGGAGAGCATGAATACAACGTGAGGCCCACTTCCTCTAGCCTGCTGGAAGGAGAGGAGGTTTGAATCCACAAGTTCCCCGCACCCCGTTTCATGCGCGATCAAGTTTTATTTCCAAGGTACACAGCACCGTTCTTTACACTTATTCATCCTTTGGCATTGTTGGAACCTTGGTGGCGATCACGGTTAGTATTTCTCATCCTTTCATCCCCCTTGTCTTTGATTCACATGTTTATGCATGTATGTATTTAAAGGGGGCGGGATAGGAATCTAATTAAAACAAATCTACAGTAAGCATGAACACACCTTGTGTGTTTTTATTTAAACCCCTAAGAGGAGTGAAAAGGGTGGAGATATGTATGCTATGATGCAAACAGTAATATGGTATGCAGAGAAGATTTCTAGTAAAGATGGCTAAAATAAGATGCACATATGAGATGAGTAATAAGAAAAGAAACTAAAGGAGAAGGGTGCCGTTCTGCTGTGGATAGCGGCAATAAAGGAGGGAGAGGAAGTGCTTCAGCTGTAGCCAACAGAGAATCGCAAGAGGAAGAAGAGAACGCCTCGTGGAAGCAAACGCCTGGAGGAAGAAAGACATGTAGAAAAAAAATTGAAACAAACTCTTCTCTCTATTACAGTGAACTCTCTGTGCGTATGTGTAACTCTTAGTGAAAAGCTCTCTATTTTTGTATGCATGTTGTTCATCTCTCGCGCGCGTAGGAAGCCATGGGTATTTATAGGGCCAAAGATCCTCATTCCAATGGGATTAAAACAAGGATAGACATCATCCAGCAAGGATCTCCCTTCCCCAATCGATCACGGTGTTAAAACCAGGAAGGACTCTTCTCGGGAAGGTAGCAGACGAAAAGGAGACAGAAGCTGAAATGATGACCTCAGGGTGGGCGCCAATTGAAATGACGACCGCGCACGTAGTCGTTGATTCCTGGGTTAATTTTAGAAATAATTGACTTTCCATATTTAAAAATAGGAAAATGACACCTTCTGGAATGGCGTTAATTAACCAACGCCTAAGAAACAGGCATCATTTCTTGAATTTCATTTTGATTGGGATTCGTAAAAACCAGGAAATGACGCATGCGTGCGCAGTCACCAATTGTTGAAATGATGACACCCAAAGAGTCGTTAATTAAATATCGGCCCTCCTCTATGCGCTAATTACAATCATCATGGAAAAACATCAAATAAATTAGAAAAACTTCATATTAAGCCAATATTGATGTCCACTTTGGGGCATCACATGGTGACATGAGATTTACTCAACATAGCGTCGAATTTGGCGTGTCTACAGCTGCCCCACCTTGGCGTCTGCTTTGCAAGGGAGTGAGACGGAATGAGGTGAAAGTGCAATGAGCGGAAATGAAGTGGGAACGGACTGAAAAGTAGATGCCAACGTGTGATGTGAGACACCTCTGACACTAAGCGTTGGAAATCTTTCCATAATTCTGAATGAAACAACCTTGGATGGTTACGAGAAAGTAACAATCGACTGGATGAAAGAACTAAACTAACAAACGAAATGTGCATGCGGGCACGAAATAGAGGATACTATTGGAGAGCGATTACCAGCCAATGTGGACGTGCTACAACCAAGGTGGGTTTACAGAAAATAAAGTGGAGCGAGGTAGGAATCCGGCGAATTAATGTTTTTAAGGAAACAGCCTGAGCGACTTCAAGGAGAACACAATACTCGACTTTGAAATGGAATATCTCATATCAACACAAATCAAGAGCAAGCGGCCCTCATTACTGGCTTAATATGAAGATTTTCATCATTAAAGCTCAAAGTCCTACATGATGTATGTTGGGCTAAAAGAAAATTAAAATAAACTAAAAAAATAGACAATAATCAAGGATAATATTGTTAAATCATCCAGACTTGGTCAGGAATCTAGATTCCTAAGCTGACACTAAGCCGAAGCCCATTTATCCACGCATCAACTCAGAAAGTGGAACTGTCGTCCCAAACCTTAGATGACTCAACGGCCTATCCGTGTGATCAAGACTCCCCTGGAACTATCACTATTTTTGATGAAGGGGAACTCAAATTCCAGGTTCATCAGAACTACAAGGTCCTTGATATACTATATTAGAGTAGATACCATATAGTAAAAATGCACACAGGGAGATGGTACAAAGGATGGAATGATGTTACCAGACCCGAGCGCCTCGAGATCTGCATAGCCTGTTCTTTTCTGCGCTCAAAGATCATTAGCTCGACAAAATTCATGAATATGATCAATCCATCACGAGATAAGTGCATAAGTTCATCAACGATCATTAGCTCAATCAAAAATTCATTAATGCAGCAAGGATTATTATGATAAAACATAGAATGCAAGTTCATCAAATAATCATGAAGCAATAAAATGACTTGAATCATCAAACTAAAGAAATGACGACCTCTCTAAGGGGCGCTACTAACATAAATAACGATAGCCACAATGTCGCCAATTCCTTTCATTGTTTAACTTCGAATCGAACTGAAAATGACACCTGCATGTGAGGGTGTTTAAACAAATGCCGACACTAAGTGGGTCGCGATTCAATAAAATGACGCCATGATGGGGACATCAAAACAAGAGCACTGATATTTTAATTTACATTTGTGTCCTTTAGTTTATTTTTTATATCCTTGGGAAAGCATATGTGCAATTGTAAGGCTTTATAAGCTAATGTGTCATTCCCTATGATTGTTTGGGTTTTTGTGCAAAATGTCAGTAGGTCCAACAAGGGGGCCCTCACTCCTTCCCCATGGGTCCACCTAAGCCATTTGGATCTATGTGGGGCTGGTCAACCATCCTAGGTGGCTTCTAGATGGTTAGACCATTTAAGGGGACAAATGGACCAAAAAGTCCAATTTGGAAGCTCGCTTGGTCAAGGGGGCGCCCTCCCCATATATTGTTAATTAATGTGGTTCCAAACCACAATGGAGAAAAAGATTTGAACTCCCTCTTTTACCCCTCCTAATTCTAGATCTAGGGTCATTTAGAGTCTTTTTACATTTATTATAAATAGCTTGTATTTCACATTTAATAGAATTAATGAAGTGAAATTTGTGAAATTGGTTGGAATTCCCCTTGGAGGGTGCGCCCCTCTCTCCTCTCTCCCTCTCGTTCTTATTCTTCCTCCAGCAATCTAGGGTGTGAGACCTATTCTACCCCCTCCTCTAATCATCTGAATTCTATTTCTGCCGCCGTCGCCGCCGCCATCGCGCCGTCGTCATCAACATCGGAGTTCTATCTACATCATGATACTCAAAGCTTGAATTTTAGCTCTCCATCAGGAGCTCAGATCGAGTCCAAACTCGGAGGGTGAGTCATCCACGTCCACCCCAGCCTCCACAAAAAAAATCCAGTCATTTACCCATCGTTAAGTATTTTTCCATTTTCGTGTCCCTTAGTATTTCACTTCTATCTTCTGTTCAGATCCTGTCACAGCAACCCTGTGTTTCAAAGTTTCGACCCCCTTTCCCTTATTGTCTTGGGTCACCAATTTTATTGGGAGTTCTTTCCACCAACCCCATCATCCATGAATTTTCTTAGAATTTCTAGAATTCTTTTTGTATTTTTAAAAATTACTATTTTTTCTTAAATCTGTTCTGTCCTGTGCAGTTTAGAACTGACCCCCAGTCCGTATAAAATCCTCAAAACATTGAAACCTCCACCAAAAGTCAAATATAAATTATCGCCGTCTTCCTTGTTTCCACCTCTACAACTTTTGTGAAGAGTCCAAGTTCCATATCTGAGGTTTGAGGCACGGTCAATGCCAACTCTCAAGAAAACTTAGTTCTGTCCTGAGATTTCAGGTTTTGTCCAACATCAACTTGTAAAATCGATCAAGGCCAGATCCAAGCAATTCAAAATTATTTATCTGGCCATAGATCAAGGTATTTTTAAAGAGCTTTCCAACATTACCTTTTATGCGTCGATCCGACGTCGGGAGTGATCGCAACAGTAGATCTCGCTGGGTCATGCGCGGTAAAACAGCAGCTTCAGATCCGTGGGCAGCAAGGTCAACCAGTGAAGACCGAGCCGACTCGCCTTCCGCGAGGTGAACAGGCGTACCGCCATCCCAGGGAGCGCCTCTCCAGGAGCCAACGTCACAGCAGTACCACTCCGGACCCACTCAGACCCGCCGATGAGCACGTGGGCCCCACGTTCGTGAATACGCGTGCCGCTAAAGCTACATCAAAACGCTGCCCGTCAACCCAAGTTCGGTCCTCCCGGGACCCATTTGTAGCCTGTTACCTCCCTGCGTGGAGTGGGTAGTAGAAACCATTTATGTAATTATTGTAATAATTGTTTAACTGGGAGTTACTGTCTTGGCCGGGATCATCTTCCCCACGCCCGGAGCTTGGAGGTAAACTCGCTCCCACTCTTTACCGCATTTTGCTTATCTCGTATACCTTTTGAATGCCGCTGCATGTGATAGGTAATTAGCTCGATATTTATTTTTTGTCACCGCTGCGAGAGAGTGAGTGTACCGTCCCGTGACTCGATCTGAGTTAACGCGGAAAAGCCGATACCCGAGACTCACGGCCGATTTCTCAACCGCACCCGGTCCCATGTCTTCCCTCGCTTAGGGACGATCGCGAGCTAGAGTCACAGGTCGCGTGTCCGTCCCGCATCAATTTGGTATCAGAGAGAGTTCAGTCTAGGGTGTCTAAAAATAAAAAAAAAGAGTCGTTTAAGTTGGTCTAAGTGTCACATTTGCATACAATTAATCGGTATATCAAAAGGTGTTGTCCGAATGTTAGGCTACGCCTATCGGGAAAGCCGCACACTTGCGCGAGTGATCTTCGGATCGATTAACTCCGCCACGTACAGAGTCTTAGTTGAAGTCTAGGGTCCTTAGTGTGCATTAGTTAGTGCATTCCAACTTTGCATTTGCATCGCATTCTAAGTCGTGTCTAGGTGCTTGCATTAGTTGGCATAACATTTTGATTATAAAACAAAAAAAAATGGCCTTGTATATCCATTCCTAGGGATCCATTCCCATCTTTTGGGCACCTATGGCCAACCCATGCCGACCCGTCCAAGGTGATAGGTCCTTGTCCGAGTACATTCGGGACTATGATAAGTATCGGTTGGAATATGGAGCTGGAGAGGAGAGCACCATGATTGCCTTTTAGTTTCGGAGAGGTTTGCAGCTCCACTTCCAAATTGAATGTCTTAGCCGTGACGAGTTCTCTCTGGCGCAGTCTTATAAGGTCGCTCTAGAGGTCGAACCATTTGAGTCTCGGTTTTCTCGATATGCTTTCCTTCAACAAGCATCTACCTCCCAGTCGAGTCCCGATCCGGTCGGACAGCCTACACCACGGCCTTCCCCACCTCAGTCGGGGAACCCCTTCCCTAGAGCTCCATTCTCATCTACTGCCGATCTTTATTCGAAACCATCTCATTTGGAGCCACTTCATCCCGAGCCATCTGTATTTTTAATGGGTACGCCTTTCATTGTCGAGCCACTTCTTAGCTGGCTCAAACATGGCTTGGTCCTGCCTTCATATCCATCCATGGACCCCATCCTACCACTAGTACCCGTCAACTCCTACCACATTACCTTTCTGTCTAGTCACCATGTTGATACATTGGATGACCTTATTGTGAGATTAGACTCGCAATGGAAGTTGACGCACTCATTGGCCCGAGGCTTCGACCAACCCGCTAGTCTTAGCTTCACCCATCCAGCCTTAGGGTCCATTACCTCCGTGTGCATCATGGGTTGTGTCACCACGGAGATCCTCTTATTCCTCCCCATGTTGGCCAAACCCGACTTCATACCCTTTCGCCCGAGGGAGGAACCATACTTCCTACATATGATCACCGTCCCACCAACCACACTGCATGAAGGTGACCATCTACACCTTCAAGACTTCCATACGTGGACCGTGACTTGTGGAAACCCGCCACAAGGGGTCATACCTTCTTTGATCCCTTTGACCCATTCCCTAGTAGGCCCCTTGATTCACCATATTTACTTCACTTCTTCGAGGGAGTCCACTACCACACCCCTACCGCACGGGCCGGGTCATCTATACCCACCAAGCCCATTCTCGATACACCTATACCCGGTTCTCCTAGCCCTCTCAAGTCTCCCAAATCCAAAGGGCCGTCCATGCATGACTGGGTCATACTTGGACATCTAGGTGTTCCCCATGCCACCAACCATCGGTTGCATAACATGCATGCATGGCACATATTCGGGTGTCCTTGTCCGCCGTCACCCATGTATGGGTCGGATTAACATAGGTTTGTTTAGAGTCTTTGTGAGCCTTTGTTTCGTTTGTCTGTCGTGTGTCTATGCATACATTGAGTCGAGTCGGTTTGTACGCTCGCGTTGTTAGTCCCTTTCGAGTTCGATACTGGTCGGACTTTGGGATCGGTTCTACTTCACATATCGGATCTAGTCACATAAGGGACAAGCGGTGATTCCTAGTGAGCCTTTGAGCCGCTTCCCTCCTTTGAGAGTGATCCCACCCCGGAGTGTCCACCTCTAGCCTCCTCCCCAGCAGCGTGTGCATATCGAATCTATACGGAATGAGCAGGTGTCGATTACTTGGAGTGGAGCGTACTCCGCACTTCTAGGTTCGGTGATGCATCCGCCGGAGCTACTCGAGCACCCGCACCCCTTACTAGACGGGGTCAAGTTCTTCCCACCCGGGGAGAATTGATGGGGACATCAAAGCAAGAGCACTGATATTTTAATTTACATTTGTGTCCTTTAGTTTATTTTTTATATCCTTGGGAAAGCATATGTGCAATTGTAAGGCTTTATAAGCCAATGTGTCATTCCCTAGGATTGTTTGGGTTTTTGTGTAAAATATCAGTAGGTCCAGCAAGGGGGCCCTCACTCCTTCCCCATTAGTCCACCTAAGTCATTTGGGTCTATGTGGGGATGGTCAACCATCCTAGGTGGCTTCTAGATGGTTAGACCATTCAAGGGGACAAATGGACCAAAAAGTCTAATTTGGAAGCTCCCTTGGTCAAGGGGGCGCCCTCCCCATATATTGTTAATTAATGTGGTTCCAAACCACATGGGAGAAAAATATTTGAACTCCCTCTTTTACCCCTCCTAATTCTAGATCTAGGGTCACTTAGAATCTTTTTACATTTATTATAAATAGCTTGTATTTCTCATTTAATAGAATTAATGAAGTGAAATTTGTGAAATTGGTTGGAATTCCCCTTGGAGGGTGCGCCCCTCTCTCCTCTCTCCCTCTTGTTCTTCCTCTTCCTCCAACAATCCAGGGTGTGAGACCCATTCTACCTCCTCCTCTGATCCTCTAAATTATATTTCTGCCGCCGCCGCCATCGCGCCGCCGTCATCAACATCGGAGTTTTATCTACATCAGGACAGATCCTCAAAGCTCGAATTTTACCTCTCCATCAGGAGCTCAGATCGAGTCCAAACTCGGAGGGTGAGTCATCCACGTCCACCCCAGCCTCCACAAAAAAATCCAGGCATTTACCCATCGTTAAGTATTTTTCCATTTTCGTGTCCCTCAGTATTTCAGTTCTGTCTTCTGTTCAGATCCTATCACAGCAACCTTGTGTTTTAAAGTTTCGATCCCATTTTCCTTATTTTCTTGGGTCACAAATTTTATTGGGAGTTCTGTCCACCAACCCCATCATCCATGAATTTGCTTAGAATTTCTAGAATCCTTTTTGTATTTTAAAAAATTGTTGTCTTTTCCCAAATCTGTTATATCATGTGCAGTTCAAATCCGACCTCTAGTCCGTATAAAATCCTCAAAAAATTGACACCTTCACCAAAAGTCAAATAAAAATTATCCCCGTCTTCCTTGTTTCCACCTCTACAACTTTCGTGAAGAGTCCAAGTTCCAGATCTGAGGTTTGAGGCACGGTCAACGCCAACTCTCAAGAAAACTTAGTTCTGTCCTGAGATTTCAGGTTCTGTCCAACAACAGCTTGTAAAATCGATCAAGGCCAGATCCAAGAAATTAAAAATTATTTATCTAGCCATAGATCGAGGTATTTTGAAAGAGCTTTCCAACGGTACCTCTTGTGCGTCGATCCGACGTCGGGAGTGATCGCAGCAGCAGATCTCGTCGGGTCGTGCGCTGTAAAACAACAGCTTCAGATCCGTGGGTAGCAAGGTCAACCAGTGAAGACCAGAGCCGACTCGCCTTCCGCGAGGTGAACCGGCGTGCCGCCGTCCCATGGAGCGCCTCTCCAGGAGCCAACGTCACAGCGGTACCACTCCGGGCCCACTCGGACCCGTCGATGAGCACGTGGGCGCCACGTTCGTGAATACGCATGCCGCTGAAGCTACATCAAAATGCTGCCCGTCAACCCAAGTTCGGTCCTTCCGTGCCCCATTTGTAACCTGTTACCTCCCTGCGTAGAGTGGACAGTAGAAACTATTTCTGTAATTATTGTAATAATTATTTAACAAGAAGTTACTGTCTTGGCCGGGATCGTCTTCCCCACGCCCGGAGCGTGGAGGTAAACTCGCTCCCACTCTTTACCGCATTTTGCTTATCTCGTATACCTTTTGAATGCCCTTGCATGTGATAGGTAATTAGCTTGATATCTATTTTTTATCACCACTGCGAGAGAGTGAGTATACCGTCCCGTGACTCGATCCGAGTTAACGCGGAAAAGTTGATACCCGAGACTCACGGCCGATTTGTCAACTACGCCCGGTCCCACATCTTCCCTCGCTTAGGGACGATCGCGAGCTAGAGTCCCAGGTCGCATGTCCGTCCCGCATCACGCCAAAGGTTACGTCGTCAATTGACTGTAAGCTCCAGCGGCCCGTTCCCTGTTCGGAAACAAAACTCCAGATGTCTTTCCCATGCAAACTCGACTTGCGCTTATAAAAGGTTTATAAAAGGTGCGGTTGTCTGCTAAAACCATCAAACTGAGTGCTAAGCAACCGAGACATTCAACAGAGAACCGTAGAATAGAGCAAGGATTTTTTCTTTTCAACCGGAAGAAGAAGATGGATAGAATGATGCAAATGCCTTCGAAGAAAACCAAGATTGCATTTCCCAGGATTTTTGATATTGCCGGTCACATCAATAGAAGGATTACCATGGGCCAAGTAAGTATGAAGATTGAATTAGACTTCTATTCTATCCTTTCTCTCTTCCTTAAATTCTGGTCACTCTTCCTCTTTCTTCATCTCTTCTTTTCCTTCTTTTATTTTCAAGATTATCCCAATATACCGGGGGCAAGAAGATATACCAAGAATAAATGGCTTCCCTTTCTTCTCTCCAAGCTTTCTTTGGACATGAGAGTTTATCTCTTTAGATGGCACCTCCTAGGATTAGTGACCCATGCAAAGCACTATGACAATGTACACTTAGATTGGGCTGCCATAGGAGCCCTCGTAGAGATTTGGGACCCTTCCACTCATACCTTCCTATTTCCCACCTTTGAAGCCACCATCCCATTGGAAGAGACGGAGATGCTCCTAGGCTTGAAGAGGATGAAGCAAGGGGATGAAGGGAAGATAGCCAATATGACAAGAAGCATAAGTGCTCATGAAGTGCTATCAAGCTTGATCCCAAGCTCCAACATGGTGACCCAAATCAAAGCTACAAAAGGAATCAACCTCATGAAGCTTGCGGCATGGGTATACAAAAGAATGGATCAAGCAAAAGAGGATGAACTATAGAAGGTAACAAAAGCTTTCGTTATATGTTTGGCGGGGGCACTTCTTTTTCCTTCATTAGAAGACTTTTTAGAAGAAGCTCAATTGAGTGCTATTGCTAGCATTTGGGAGGGAGAGAGATTAGGACCAGCAGTGCTAGCCTATCTCTATAGTGGGCTCACCTCGGCGGCTATGGGAAGGCCCCTATATGGATGTATGCTTTTACTTTCTAGTTGGGTAGATCTCCATCTAAAGTTTGACCCATGTGAGGAAGCCCAACAAGCCTCTAGGATTTTCTCTAGAAGTCCATTCCACTATATTACGGGCTCACTAGGATTGTGGGAGAGAGTGGTGAACCGGGTTCCAAAGGTGAAGAAGGGAGTGGAATGGAGAGAGCACCTATAGGTGATGCCTAAGAATCTCTTCACATGTGCACCGAGGTTCCTTAAGACACAAAACATCCGCACAAGGCTCTCATCCGGAGTGGAACTTCGGCTAGTGGGCGCCACCGTGCTCATCCTCTACAACGCTCACCGATGTCTACCACAAATCGCCCTCCCACGCCACCACTTTGAAGAGGCATATCATCTTCCACCTATCAAGAAGAGGGATCTTGGCTCCAATGAAGATGAAGAGGAGATCAAGACAATCCAAACTTTATGGAGGATCAACAAGCTTCATCAACCCATGGAGAGGATTGAAGAAGTCAAAGAGCAATGGAAAACTTATGTAATAGCTCTCAGGGGACAGATGTAGCGACCCGGATTCCGGATACCCGGTGCACCCGGTATAAATACCGAATACACGTGATACCATGAGGGACCCGCGAGGCCTCCCAAGCGCGGGAAAGCACCGAAGGGATAAAAGGCATGTGTAGAGTACATTGAAGCCACAGAGATATAACAGTAAGTAATTTCATTAGATTGGATTGCTAAAATAGCAGAAATAAATTACCTTTTCATTAATAATTCAACAATTACAATTATACACAGAGTCCAGCCCAAAGGAGAGACAACAAGTCTAGCACAGTACAGTCGGACAGAAAGAAACGTACGCAGAAGTCGGGAGGAGCCCGACGCAGGTATGGCTGGCAGCTACAACAGCAAGAGAGCGCTCCACCAAGAACAGCAGAGGCAGACGGCGAAACCCACCTGAAAAGCAGCAGGGGTGAGTCTCAACAGAAACTCAGTAGGGGTCACGCGGATCCCCACTGGACAGAGCACAAAGCGAAGGCAACGGAAGCAACAACAAAGCAGCAGGAACAGCAGGTGTAGCAAAGCAGGAAAAGCTACACTACAAAGCTGTAAAGGAACAGACGGGAAGTAGGAGTAGGGAACACGCAGGAGAGGGTGAGAACCCGCACCAAACAAGCGACTGCTGAATTAACCTCAGCACCCCAAACTACTCCAAACAAAAGGCAACAGATGGATGACCCTAAACTCACACAGAAGGGTACACCAGCCTGTCAACCAACCCCAAACAATCCAGGTCTAGACACGACCTAGACAGACGCCAAACAAGCACGTACACGACCGGAAACGTCGTGCACAAAGCCCCACGCACGAACAGAACACCGTGCGGACAACAAAACACTGACCTCGAGCACGGCCACGAACGGGCAACTCGCAAAGGTCACGACGCGCAAGAAAACGCGAGAGCTACGCGTCACGTGACGGAAGCACCCCCTTAAAAAGCCAGCTGCGTCCACTGACGTCTTACGCCGCACCTCAAGCGTCTCGCCTACAGCACTGCTGTAACAACAGCAGAGACAGAGACACAAGCTGAACCAAACAGGAACAACAAACAAGTAACTAGTCAGGGTCACGCCCGTCGACGTAAGTCCTCCGTCCCTGACCACGTGTGCACACACTGGCTATAGTCTAAGCCAGGTCCTCTAGCTAGTATTCTCCCTCGGTAGGACGCTACCGTTGACTAGGAGCCCGCGGAACCAGCTACAACCGCTCAATGGGAAACACTCCTCTGCTTTCCGCAAGCAGGACGGCACTCAACAGACCTTAGAGCAACAACAAGTGGAGGCTTCACACGACACAGAAGCTCAAAACACAAGTGCCGAAGTACAAACGGGCCACCACACCCCTCAACACGTACTTCGAGGCACCAACTGGCAGCATCGCCACTGCCGACAACTCAGGGCAAGCAACTAGACCTCCTACGTAACGATCCTGAGTCGAATGACTCAAAGGCAAGATCGTCACAAACAGCGGAACAAGCCGCCAATCGGTCTAATCCTAAGCCAGAGAAACCACGCTCCGCAGAAAACAACACACGGAGACCTGAGGGAAACATCAAGAACCCTCAGCACACCTGGACACGCAAACCGAGGTAGAACAACACCTCGAAGCATCCAGAAGCAGTGTCTCGGACAGGACAGAACCGCCAAGACACGCACAAACAAGGTCACATGTCAACCACTGGGTCAAACCGGGTTGACCTGAACCAAACAACAACAGCATACAAGAGTAGGATCAAGAATCCTACCACAAGTAAGAAGACTCCTGGCTACCTCACAACGTAGTCTTAACCCTTATAGGACGTCGAGAGACATCCACGGGACAACGGGCAGACCACAAGGCCAAGCCAAGACACACAGAATCATCAGGCGGAAAACCAAGGCACAAGGAAAGTAACGCACGAGCCCTAGACCGCTACTAGCAAGTGACGGTCTAGCTCAGGGGCGTTATTTCCCAAACGACGGACGGACACAGGCCGTCGCTCACACCACCCTAACAACCTACAAAGCACACAAAAGCCAAGTAACGCACGGGACCAGGGGCGTTACAAGCAAACGGCACACAGGGGCTCCACCGTTACTCCCAACGGCATAGCCACCCAAACCCAAAACGAAGCAACGCGCTAAGCCAAGCGCGTCACTCACGAAACAGCGCGGCAGGGGAGGGCCGTCAGAACCAAACGACGCACGGAGGCCCATCCATTACTCACAACGGCATGGCCACCCTCAACCCAACACCACAGCAAACAACGGACAGAGACATGCGCGTTACTCACTAACGACGCACAGGGTCCCCACCGTCACATCCAACGGTGCAGCAAACCCAGCTCTGCCAAAGCAGAAAGTAACGGCCAGGGGCTCCACCGTTACTCTCAAACAACGGATGAGGCTCCGACCGTTGAAGGCACCGCCTCAACGAGTCAACGTCAGTCAACAGGCAAGCAACGGCCTGGGCAAGGCGCGCCGCTTCCATCTAACGCACTGGGTCAAGCGCGTTAGATCAGCTGACTTAACCCCAAGGAAAAACGATGAAAGCAAAGTAACGGCCAGGCACCGGTGCGTTACATGGGAACGACGCTCCAAGCTAGGGCCGTCGCTTACCCAGAAACAAAAGGGCTAATAAACCCTCAAACCAAATAACGGTCCATCGTAGGGCCGTCAAAAGCAAGTGACGGTCGCTGGCTAGACCGCTACTTCGGTTACGGCGGGAAAACAGAGGAATGGCCGGATCGGCCCGTTCCACGCCCCATTCACGCCGAAACGTAGGGGAAACACACCTAATCGACAAAATACAACATTCAAGGGCCAAAACGCCCACATGCACGCACAAAAACACAAGATTCGGGCGATTTGACCAAATCAACCCTAAGTGGGTCACCGAGGTTCTCGGGCTTCTACCGGCCTCGAATGAACACCAAATCGCACGAAAACTACGTGGATGGGATTCTAACATCCCTGCAGTCATTTAGAAACTAACTGACCGCAAACGGTCACCGTTTACCGGCCGACCCTAAAAACCATGAAAATCACGGTTTAGGCAAAACAAGCCCAAACACGCTCGTTTCCTAGCCGAACGCCGTGCAATGGCAGGGAAAACGAAGGTAAGGAAGCAAGGATCCGTCACCCTACCTCCACCGAAGAAACCGTGCCCCGAAGGGACTAAACCATGCCGAAAACCACTCGTGAACCGATTTCACCGGCTTTGAATCCACCGTTCGGGATCGCGTCAGAATCGATCCGATCCTCGCTCCATCGCGCATCGAACCAGCTCCACGGCCTCGCCACCTCGCCCACGCACGCCTCCGTCTGCAGCCGGAGCCAGAAAGGGGAGAGAACGAGAGAAAACGGGAGAGAGAGGGACGGTCGCGCGAATGAGAAGGAGAGAGAGAAAGAGAAAAGAAAAGGAAAAGGAATTAGGAAATTTTCCTAATTTTCGAAAATTCCGAAAATGCGCCAAAAATGCACAAATTCAGAAAAATACGCAAAAATAGTCAAAACGACCAGCTCGAAGAGTACATCATCGCTGTAGCATCCATGAGTTCGAGAATTGACAAACAAACTCACCGTAGGGTTCCGTAACTAGTACGTGAGAAAAACCCACACGGCTCGTCAAACTCAACTCGGAAGCCACGAAAGCGAACCGAAACTCAACGAAACCAATCCGAAACAGACCCGAAAGATCCAATAAAGATCCAACAAGATCCATGGCATTACAACAGAGACCCAAAGTGGCTCATTGATGTAATGATGCTTTTCTTTTAATGAAATAAAGAATCTTTTCTTAATTGAGCCAAAAAAACATTTTATATGATCAAATCTTCTTAATTTAATCAGTTTCTGCCTTTCTGTTCTGAGCCGCGACAGGCATCAAGCCGTCAATTCATCAAACAACGCCTTCAGCCACGCCGTCAATCACTTTAATCAATTTCCTTAAAATGAATAATAAACCAGGATTGACGCCTTCTTACACAGCCATTGATTAAATGACGCCCCACCAATAGGCGTTGATTCCCTTAAAATTCTCTTCAAAAATTCCGTTAATTGCATGAAATGACGCCTTAACAAGAGTCGTGCCTTAAGCAAATCATGCCTCCGTATGTTGTCATCAATTCAAAAAAATAATGATTACTCTCATCACATCAATCAAAGTTTCTCATTAATGCTCTATCGACAGTTCAATTCCCCATGCAATTTTAAATGACGACTTCGCACGCTGCCGTCAGATCCAGGAATAGCGTCTTGACCAAAGTCGTTATTTAAACAAATGACGGCATTCCTCATGGCGTCAATTTTTTTCGAATGTAACCGCCCTACTTTCCTTTCTTTTCTTCTCCTTCCTTCGTTTACACCTTCTTTTTTCTTCCTCCATTTCTATCTCTTCTGATACTCACCAAACCCTAACTGTTGCTTCCATTTTCAATCTCCCTCTTCCATTCCCATTCTCTCAAACCCTAATAATATGGCTGGCCCTAGCAAACGGCTACAGGTCATGGCCCCCGATGTCACCGACCTCGACGACGATCAACCTGCCGGCGAGGAAGTTCCTCCCGCGGCGGCGGGAGGAGCTCCACCGGTGGAGCACGGTGGAGAAGGAGAAGAAGCAGTGGAAGAAGAACGAGGAGAAGGAGAAGAAGAAGACGACGGGGAGGATGAAGACGAAGATGAAGAAGACGGTGAAAATGAAGAAGAGGGTGATGAAGATGAAGAAGATGATGAAGAGGAAGCACCGGCAGCGGCAGTAGCTCCCCATCCCCGTCAACCACTGCGAGGAGGGCTAATGGCGCCAGAGCGGAGCAAGGTTAGTGCCCCAAACCCTAGCCTTTCATTATTTTTTTTATTTTCCCTTTTTATTAATTTCCATAGCCCTCGGTGAAGGGAGAACCTAAAAACCAGAAAACCAGACAAATGACGCCCCTGGGGGTGTCGTAAATTTAAATGATGACCTAAGATAGGTCGTCAATTCATTTTCTTTTCTGAAAAAGAGATAATTCAAGAAATCACACCCTGAAGCATGTCGTTAATTGAAAACCATGACATATATCTATCATTTACTGTCGTTTTCCTACCTTTTTTTAATATATCCATGTTTTATTTTCGGTTCAAAAAACAACCCACGAAATAGCGCCCCCCACAGGGGCGTCAGTTCATAATCTGACGGCCATAAGGTGGTCGTCAATTTATATTTTTTATCACTGAGAAAATTAGGAAAATCAGAACCACTCAGAAATAACGCCCCCCATCGGGGCGTCAATTCACAAACTGACAACCACAGAGTGGTCGTCAATTCAGACAGTGAACAGAAATTAACAGCAAATAAATTTCCATTAGCACATATGAATGTCTTTGGTTCTCTTATTTGGCAAGGATTGATGCGGACTCAAATCTCGTGGGTCCAAGTCCAAGCAACTTATTACGGGTTACCAGATTTCCAGAGAGATAGGATAGAGGCAATGGGTTTGGCCCTTTCCTTAGCATAGAGCCAGTTCGCCCTGACCTACTCTTGATCCAGGTCCTTAGAGAGAGATGGGATAGGACTAGCCGGGCATTTCTCATGCCGTGGGGACACATGATATTGAGCTTGGAGGACGTCACCCGGATCATCGGGTTGAGTGTAGATGGGGTGGCAGTCAAAGGAGTGACCCTTCCAGATTACGGGGAGTTAGCCCGGAGACTGTTAGGGCTAGAGACGATAGCAGAGACTCCTAGGGAGTGTAGGACCATCTACCGCACCTACCTGACCATAGCTATGGGATTAGGGGACTCTAAGCAGAGACCGAGGGAGTCCCTAGAGCAGTTTTCATAGAGGTTGATTGGGAGAGCGCGGGTTGCCTACTGCCAGGACCCGGCTCAGAGGGAGCGAGTGGATCGAGACTTGAGGAGATTTCTATTCTTGATGCTCGGGAGGCTGTTGCTGAGCACAAAGGGAGACATCATCAACTGCAGATTCTTGGGAATCCTTGAGGACTTAGAAAGCGTAGGGAGGTATGCATGGGGAGCAGCCCTACTGGCACACTTGATGGCCGACCAGTCCACGGGGACAGGTCGAGAGACGACCGTTAGTGGCTTCTCTCCTTTTCTTCAGGTATGCATGTCCTTTTATCTATTTAAATGCTTATGAACATGATTATGCATATAAATGTTTACTAATGCAATTGATAGATGCAGGTGTGGAGCCACTTATACATGCCTATGGGCCGTGTCGATCCCTGACCCGGAGACGAGGGGGCATTCCCACTAGCATGGCGTTGGTTACCTGTAACACCCTCAAATATAGCTAAGTTGTACTCTATATCATCGAGGCGCCTTTTCAAGTATCGGCTCAGTTCTTGGAAAGAACTCCGAAGTTAAGCGTGCTTAATGGGGAGTAGTACTGGGATGGGTGACCTGCCCGCGAAGTCCCCCATTCTGGAGCCGATCACTGTTAAAAAGGGATAAAACCGTGAGGCCGGTAGGCCAAAGCGGACAATACCTCGACGGTATAGAGTACGGGGCATGACAGAATGGTATCAGAGCTATACCCTAGCCGGAAGTGTGGGAACTAAGTGCCATTCAGGGCAAAGTGCTACGCTATGGGAGCCACCTCTTGAGTCCGTAATGGAGCAAAGTGCTACATAGTGGGAGCCACCTCCTGAGCCTGTAGGGGCCACCTCTATAGTCCTACCTGCATGGGGGCTTGATTGTGTGCTATATGTGCCCAGCGACGAGGACGTCGCCTATATAAGAGGGGTAGATTGTAACACCCTTAAATATAGCTAAGTTGTACTCTATATCATTCAGGCGCCTTTTCAAGTATCGGCTCAGTTCTTGGAAAGAACTCCGAAGTTAAGCGTGCTTAATGGGGAGTAGTACTGGGATGGGTGACCTGCCCGGGAAGTCCCCCATTCTGGAGCCGATCACCCTTAAAAAGGGATAAAACCGTGAGGCCGGTAGGCCAAAGCGGACAATACCTCGATGGTATAGAGTACGGGGCATGACATTACCGCTCGTGACTAGAGCGCCACACGCCTACGAGTTGCGTGTCCTTCGACGGGAGTTCCGTGACTACCCCGCCTCACTAGTACGTGTGTTAAATATGATGCAATTTTCTTTTATTTCCTGCTCTATGAAATATGATGATATGATATGAATGCAGGTGGTTTGGAGACCTTACTAGGGGATGACCGAGTGTGACGCCCGGTAATTTTGAAATAAGAATTAATATATTTTAAAAAAAAGAAATGAAAGAAAAATAAATATTTTTACTAGGATCAAACATGCCTCTGATATCCAGAACAAGGACTAATAAAAGTAAATGAAATTATGAGGAATAAAATCCCTATAGGAAGTATTACTAAGATCCTAATGTATGTTGGGACCAACCACACTAAATTAATGAAGTAAATAAAATAGAAATGGAAAACTTGATAGCCGTATGGGCCTTGCATATGAACTTAGCTTAAGGCTAATGGGCCTTATATATATATATATATGCATATACATATATACATACCAAATAGTAATAGATATAAGCCGCATATATGAGGGTTAGTAAATAACAAATGGGTTTAGTTGTATATATATATATCAAGATATATGAATGATAAATAAAACCCACACACATTATAAGGGCCTTTAGAGTACGTATATGAGATATAACAAGCTTTGAGAGAAATGAATAACAACATATTGACACAAATAAGGGCCCTTAAGTCTCAACCCACTAACCATCACTTTTGGATCCTCACTCATCATATATATGTATGATGGAGCCTTGACAAATTTTAACCCCTATACATATATATAGACATACACATATATTATACACACACACACACACACACACACACACACATATATATATATATATATAAGCTATGAATATTAGAAACCTAAATAGTTAAATGAATCTTATGTCCAAAAAAATGGAAGGCCAGTTCACCTTCAGATAGCCAAACTAATACATAAACTAATGTGGGCCTCCATATACAGAAAGAAAAGTCACATCAATATATATGTATACATAAGGTTTTAAACCCATGGTACAAGCTTTATACCCACATATATATGAACACATACCTAAAACAATAACGAGAGAACCCCGTACGTGCATGTATAAACCCCAAATATATTACAATGCATATAAGTAAACTCACTTATAAATACATAATATATAAATGCAACAGCCAACCTCTGCACATATATGTAAAGCCATTAAACCCATATGCCCCACGTACAAACTCACATATGCACATGAGCCCATCGAAATCACCCAACCCATGCACGTAGAGGATCGACCTGCATAGCAACCCCGTGATTCTCTAATGGGCCTTACAAAAAGATCTCGTAAGCCCTACCCTTAAATTTTAAGGGATTATGAATATAATATCATTTTAAGTAGCCATTTAAAGTTATTATGTATTTTTATTTGGATTAATAATCAATAAAACTAGAAGAAAACATCAATTTATACTTTGTTAATAATTTAGAAATTTTAATATTTCATATTTATCACATTATATTTTTATTTTAAAAAATTAGGGTATATTGATAAGCTTTAATGCGTTAAAGATAGTTAAAAGATAATAAGAATGGGCATATATACGAATTTGATCCTTTGAAGGATGCATGGCAAGGGTGAAAAGGTGAATAGCGCCCCTTGTTATGCCACGACCTAACAAAAGTCGCTTTTTCCATACAATGTGAATAGTGCATGAATAGTGCTATTTTTTATTTTAAAGGAATTTTGTAAAACTAATTATATGAAAAAATAGAGAAAAATGGAAGTATCTTGTCCATAAAATTTCATAGCAAGACCCCGTCAAATAAAAAAGATAAAAATCTCCCAAAATTTACAACTATTACAAATCAACGTGAAATCGTGAATAGCGCCCTAGTGAAGGACGTTATTTCATTAAAAATGACTTTTACATGGACATTATTTCTTAAAATGTGACTGCTACATGGGCGCTAATTTTTAAAACGTGGATGTGACCTAGACGCGACTTTCCAAAGACTCAAATTAAGGAAACTCCCTGTGTGAACAAGGAGGTAATGTTTCTTTGGGTAAAGTAATATTTTGGGAAGGGATTAACTATAGAAAACCCTAATCCTAATAGGACACTATTAAGAGTTTTAGTCCCACTGAAACTTTAACTCCAAAAACTCCTATAAATACCCTATAAGAACCCCCCAACGGGTTAATATTACGTTGCTAGCGTTGCTAATTCTCCCTCTCTGCTAAATTCTTCTTTCCCTGTCACTGCACCCTCTTCTTCTCTGCAAGCCGAACGAGAAGAAGATTTGCTTCTTCTTCTTGTTGTCAAAAGGAATTTCTACTGCTTGCGTACATCTTCTGCTGCAATATATTGAAGCGGCCTCTGTTCGTGTGCTAAGAAGCTACAGGAAAAGACAAGTCAATCTTTCTTCTGTTGCTGCGGTTATTAAAAGGGATACTTATTTGTTCTTAGAGCATTGTCTGTTCTTTTGATCTTCCAACCCTTTGATCGATTACCAACCAACATCAACATCTAAAGGTAGGTGTTCTCAAGTACTAAGCCTAACTCGATAAATACATAAATCATGCATACATATAGATCTTTTTAACCCTATTTTCCATAGCTTTTTGTTGAATTTCATAATATCAGTGAAATAGCGACCCAGACATGGGCGCTATATTGAATTCACGACGGTATAATAGTCGTTATTTTAATGGTTAATTATTAAATACACATGTTCAAAATTTAATAACTTAAAATCTTTAAATCTAACCCAATGCACGGTCATACTACTGGATTCCTGGTATTTTTCTCTACATATTCATCTACTTGTCCCTGGAAAATTATTTGATTTAGAAAAATGACATTGTTCATGCATTTTATACTCTAAAATAAACGGCGACCCTCATCCTCCCGCTATATAGAACCCAACGCCCAAATCCTGGACGCTATTCTCAAAAAAATGGATGCGACATGGGCATGAATTAAAATAGAACCAAACGATGTGTTAAAAGGATATAAAAATCCAGGATTTATTTACACTAAAATTGGAACATGAATTTAAAAGTAACGGCTTGGTCACAGGCGCGGTTTATGAAGTACTGGCTGTACCCCAGGTGCTATTTAAGAAATAGTGGCCATGACCCAGGCGCCATTTTTCTGCCATGAGAGTTTTCTGTCAATTTCATGTACACCCTTCCAATGGGTTACACATGGCACTATATTCCATCCGTGAGTATAGTCCCACGTTTCTCAGTGATTTATCGATTACCCTATATTTCTCGGTGACTTACAAGCCCTTCGTTGGACGTTCCGTTCCTTCGGACTGGTGAGTTAGTCATAGTTATCTCTGTAAGTCTCCTCGAAGCCTTGCATTCCCTCAAGGCCGATTGAGCTGGTTGTACCATTAAAACCCATAACACTTTTATTACCATGTCACTCTTGGAACATGGTATACCGGCCCTCATGGTATGCTAAATAGCCACCATGAGATTAATTATTGAGCTAATGGAATGGGAAACCATGCCATTACTAATCATCTTGGATTGTGTGCCTCCACGTAGACACCAATCCTTTTACCTTATCATGTACAAAGAACGAGCGCTCATTTGGGTTATGAACGCTTATTCGAGTACTCATGGCACCCATTAGGGAGCCAATTCCACCTAGTTTTTTTTGATATATTTTACAAGATCTACCTTAAATTCCTACAAGTTTCATTCCCTTGGCATTATACATTGGCTATAACTATCATGGATGTCGAAAGTGCATTATACAATGCCTGTGCACATAAGGGCCTGATCTGGTCCTAGGAGGAGCACCCGAAAGTACTAGTGTCCATGGGAGTTGTAATGATCGCGGTGTGACATTGCACCGAAGTACTCGTCATTCTAGAGACATTCCACTTACTCTCTCTCTCGTGACTTTACATGATATTACTTGCGTGGTACTTGCTAGAACTCTAAAATAGCCAATATCTCATGCTTTATACTATCTTTAACTCTCGCTTGTCCCGTTTTACTAGAACTTCTGTATCTCAATTTAATCGATATACTTGCATTGTGTTTTTGCGATCATTCATGTATATTAGCCTTACATTCATGTAACATGTAATTACTTAAAGCTAGCTTGTTCTTGAGATATAATTCCTACTGAGCGTTCGCTCACCTAGTTTATTCCAACATTTTTTAGGTAATCAGGTGGCTAGCGAGACCAAGACACACACGGGAGGGACAAGTGCGCAAGCGAGCTTCAGAAACTAGTGAACCCGTGTCTTTTATCTTTCTTGAGTCTAGCTAGTATTTCCTATTAATTGTCTAGTCTAAGTTCACTAGCGTGTCTTTGGTCTTTTCTTTCCATTATGATGTGGTTGAGTCTTCAAGTTCTAAAATTTGAAATTGTAAGAGACTTATATTTGAAATAAAATTTTTATTGCTCCAAATTATTTGGTCTCATGCCATTGCTCTTGATCGATCACGATTGTTTAACTGCCACGTTCCGAGCAAACAACACATTCCGCTGCTATCAGTTCGGGGCGTGACAGAGGTGGTATCAGAACTTCGGCTTTCAACTCCTTAGGGCATCAAGTCCAAGAGATAGGTTAAGTATCCTTCTCGGTCATCCTATAGGAGTTCCATGAGAGATGGGTAGAACTTGGGGTTAAAGTTATAAAAGGAAGATAAGATATTTACATTTCATTAACATTAATTCTTGAGTCAATAAATTATCTCCCCACTTATCCTTGCAGGAACCTAGATAAAATGGAAGCATCTAAGCCAAGCTTTGTCCCTAAGATGGTACTAGTCGATGTCCAAGCTTATGCAGACCTTGTTAGAAGAGTCCAGGAGCTAGAAAAGGTGGTGGAAGAAAAAGAGAGAGTTGAAAGGAAGGATCAAACAGATAATTCTGAAAAGTTCACCACTACCAAGAAAAGGGTAAACGAGAGTTATATTTCATAAAAGTGTAAGAAATGTCAGAAATGTAAGAAGTGTAATAAGTAGGGAACTTCGACAGATCACTCGCAAGGTAAATGTAAAGCTTGTGAAAGATATGGTCACCAATCGAAAAAGTGTTGGTGGAGTTCGGGAGCATGTCTACGTTGCGGAAGCTTAGACCATAAGATAGCAGAATTCCCTATTTTGACCAAAAAGCTTCTAAGAGAAACTCAAGCTGTGGCCGAACTTGCCAAGAGAGAAGTCGTGGAAGGTACCCCTCACCCGTAATCCTAAACTAGTTCTTTTTCATACTTAAGATTTCTTCTTTACCTGTATAGAATCATAATAAGTTATAGCTAGTTCCCCGTTAGCAATAGAAGGTGATGTGAATTTTGGGACCAAATTCTTTTAAGCGGGGGAGGCTGTAACGCTCGGTAATTTTGAAATAGGAATTAATATATTTTAAAAAAAGAAAGAAAAGGAAAATAAATATTTTTACTTGGATTGAACTTGCCTCTGATACCCAGAACAAGAACTAATAAAAGTAAATAAAATTATGAAGAATAAAATCCCTATAGGAAGTATTACTAAGATGCTAATGTATGTTGGGACCAACCACACCAAATTAATAAAGTAGATAAAACAGAAATGGAAAACCTGATAGCCGTATGGGCCTTGCATATGAACTTAGCTTAAGGCTAATGGGCCTTATATATATATATACATATACATATATACATATAAATTATTAATAGATATAAGCCGCGTATATGAAGGTTAGTAAATAACAAATGGGTTTAGTTGTATATATATATATCAAGATATATGAATGATAAATAAAACCCACACACATTATAAGGGCCCTTAGAATACGTATATGAGATATAACAAGCTTTGGGAAAAATAGATAACAACATATTGACACAAATAAGGGCCCTTAAGTCTCAACCCGCTAACCATCACCCTTGGATCTTCACTCATCATATATATGTATGATGGAGCCTTGACAAATTTTAATCGCTATACATATATATAGACATACACATATATTATACATATATATATATATATCTATGAATATTATAAACCTAAATAGTTAAATAAATCTTATGTACAAAAAAATAGAAGGCTAGTTCACTTTCAGATAGCCAAACTAATACATAAACTAATGTGGGTCTTCCTATACAGAAAGAAAAGCCACATCAATATATATGTATACATAAGGTTTTAAACCCATGGTGCAAGCTTTATACCCACATATATATGAACTCATACCTAAAATAATAATGAGAGAACCCCATACGTGCATGTATAAACCCCAAATATATACAATGCATGTGATGGGTGCATCACTTACCCCTCCACATTTTGCGAAGCTCTGATGGATCGACGGTTTGCGCCATTCTGTTCTTCACATTTTTCTGAGTCTATCCATGTAATTTTTATAATTTATTTGAGTCATAAACTATGTAATTTTTCCTTTATTTGAGTCTGGTACCAAGGTATAATGGTCATTTATCTAAGTCTTGAGTCATGTGGTTAATTAAGTTGCCTATTGGGCCCAACTAGTGGGCTTGGCCCAGGGGCGCCCTATTTGGGACTGCTTTGGTCATTAGTTGTTTAGTCAGGGTCATTTTAGTCCTAGGAAAATATGAGTGCCTATAAATAGGCCACCCCACTCCCACATTTGTAATCTTTTGGTCAATCAAAAAATGAGTGTTCTCGTACAATTGGAGTGGATTCTCCATCTCTCTCCATCTCTCTCTCTATGATGCGGGATAGACATGCGACCTGGGACTCTAGCTCGCGATCATCCCTATGCGAGGGAAGACGTGGGACCGTGCATGGTTGAGAAATCGGTAGTGAGTCTCGGGTATCGGCCTTTCCGCGTTAACTCGGGTCGAGTCACGGGACGGTCACTCACTCTTGCTCTCGCAGCGGTGATAAAATGATAACAAGCTAGATAATCAATCACTCATGCAGCGGCATATACAAAAATATACGAGTAAAGCAATGCCTATGAGGAGGGTGGCGAGTGTACCTCCACGCTCCGGACGTGGGAAAGACGTTCCCGGCCAAGTACGGTAACTCCCGGTAACAACGGTAAATGTTAATTACAATAGTGAATTGTTATTGCCCACTCCACGCAGGGAGGTAGACAGATACAAGTGTGGCCTGGGAGGACCGACCCTGGATTGACGGGCAGTAATCTGGAGGTGCGTACGGCATGAACTCGGCCTGCTAGTCTGACTTGACACTATTCCAACTTGGTTGCTGACTCACTGGACAGCAAGCAACGGTTTCCAAAGGAACGTCGCCTTCCTGAGATCCTCCGGAGGCGCCGATTGGCTAGGATGATGGCAGGGTGTCTCTAAACGACTCCCTGAAGTGGCGGCTCCTGAAATTGATTTTTGATATTTATTTCTGAATATCTTCTGCACTGTAATTTCAGACCTGCACAGGGAACAGATCTGTAGGCCTCGACGACACGAATTACGACGCTCAGATCCGGAGGCCGATCAAGGCGTGGCTGGTACCGTTGGAAAGAGCACTCATAGATCTACAACATATATTTTTGACAGCTCCATCCACCGAACGAATTGAAAATGAATATGATGGTAACACTATTTTTGTTTCTGACTCGGACTGACAGACACACATGGCAGCAAGGAATCTGCCTAAAACTGACCTTGACCGAGGGCTAAATGATTTTTTTGACTCAAAGAAAATTATGGTGGAAGGGGGTATACGTGAGGAACACTAGGAAAGTTTTGTGGATTTTCTATAATTTTCTATGTGGGTAGGTAAATTTCAACAAGGAGACTCTATCCCGTAGATCTGCAAAAGGGCAGATTACTGACAGGGTAAACGAAAATATGAGAAAATTATCAAATGGACTCCAAATGACACGAAATTTTAATGGGAGGTTAAAGGAGATGGACAGAACAAACATTCAAAATTAGGGCTCGATCAGACAACAAAAACCAGAGATACAATTTCGGAGAAGAGGTTCTATCCTGATTTGGATAGAACTCTGGTGATGGCGGTGGCGGCACGATGGCGGTACGAACGGAAGGCGACGGTCGGAAGTCGCATCCGGCTGAGGTTGGAGATCTTGGAGTCACACCAAGATGAGGGCTTCACACCCTAGAATGGGCAGCAATCACTGCTGCAAGGGGGAGAGGAGAGACACAATGGGTGCCCCTTGGGCTTGCTCTTGGCAAAAATGCTTAATTCTTCTAATGACACTATACATAGGCTTATATAGAGAATGAAAAGGAGTGGGGGGGATGGGAATTTCGTGGGAGATAGGCCATTTTCTTCCCCCATGTGGTCAAAAACCCAAAATAAATAAATTACATATGGAGGGGACACTCCTTTGAAAGGAAGGAAGGCATCTTGGACTTTTTAGTCCATTTGTCCCCTTTGAATGTCAAACCATCTAGAAGCCCACCTTGGACCTTTGACTAGCCCCACATGGACCCCTAGGGCTTAGGTGGACCAATGGGAAAGGGTATGGGGGCCCCTTGATGGTCCTACTGGACTTTTGCACAAAAACCCAAGGAATCCTAAGGAATGACAAAGTGGCTTATAAAGCCTTACAATTGCACAGGTGTTTTTCCCAGGATATAAAAGTAAGCTAAAGGACACAAATACAAAAATAAAAGTTAGTGCCCGGTGTTGATTCCCATCAATTCTCCCCGGGTGGGAAGAACTCGACCCCGTCGAGTATGGGTGCGGCTGCTCGAGTAGCTCCGACGGATCCGTCATCGAACCTGGAAGCGCGGAGTACGCTCCACTCTAAGTAATCGACACCTGCTCATCCCGTATAGATTCGATATGCACACGTTGTTGTGGGTATGAGGCTAGAGGTGGACACTCCGGGGTGGGGTCACTCTCAAAAGTGGGGAAGGCGGCTCGAAGACTGACTAGGAATCACCGCTGGGTCCCTTAAAGTGACTAGATCCGATATGTGAGGTAGAATAGATCCCAATGTCTGACAAGTCTCGCACTCGAAAGGGACTGACAATGCGAGCGTACAAAGGACCGACTCGACTCGATGTATGCACAGACACACAATGCACTCGACAAACAAACCGGACGAAACAAAGACTCACACATGACCCTAAACAAACCTAATATTAGTTTGACCTACGTATAGGCGATGGTGGACCAGGACACCCGAATATGTGCCATGCATGCATTTGGCATAACCGGAGGTTAACGCCATGGGGAACTCCTAGACATCCTATGATGCACCACTCATGGACATTGGGCTTGGATGTGGGAAGTCCGGGAGGTTCGGATGGTTTAGATGGGGCGGGTGTAAGACCCATTCCTTAATGGATCCTTAATGGATTTTATTCTGTTATTTGTTCTGGAATTTCTGGCTATTTTCCTGGATTTTTAGGAATTTGTCTGGTATTTTTCTGGATTTATTTGGAGCTTTGAGGGTTATTAGAGATTAATAAGATTTTAATATATATAATAATTATATTTTATATATTTTATTTTTATTTTTTTCTTCTCTTTTAATCCCTCACCCTCACTCTCTCTCTCTCTCCCCGTCGATCTCTTTCACCCTCTTTCTCTCCTCCGCGATCGCCTCTCCCCCCCTCTCTTGGGTTGCAGGCTAATCGCCGGCGGATTGAAGCGTGGTTGGCGCCGTTGGATTCCTCACGTCGAGAGGAGCGCGTAGGTGCCCACTTCGGCGTGGTTCGGTGATCGTGGGAGCGAAGTAGAGTGTGAAGGCCCCGTGGCTCTACCTCCTTGCATGCGGTGTTTTTGTCAGTTTCGGCCCGCAAGAGGTAGGGGGATGGAATCCCGATCTCGCTAGGATCATTTCCTATAGCTCGTTCTGTTGATTAGAACCCTATTGCATGCTTAATGTTCATATTTCCTAGTTTTGGGGTTTTAGCTAAATTCTTGATTTTAATGCTTATTAGGCGTTGCATGTGGTGTTTTTAGGTGTTATTGTGTTGTTTAGCATGTATGGTTTGGCAGGTTACAGGTTTTCACGGCGTTACCCGATGATTTCTATCGTCCGGGAGGGCCTCGGTTTTCAAATCGAACTCGCCCGTGTTCCAGGTGGTGTGACGGTCCTGCCAGGAACCGTCACACACCTGACGGTCCTTAGTGGACGCGTTAATTCCAAACAACGGCCCAACGTGGGCGCGTTATTTGGAGAGTAATGGTGGGAACCCCATCCGTTACTCGTGCGTAGTTTTACGTTGACCCGGTCAGGCGGTGCGCCCGACGGCCAGTCGGCCGGCCGTCGTTTCGGTCCGACGTGCCTTGGTTAGGGCGTCGCTTCACCTGCTATCGGTTTTGAATACTGTTCGTTGATGTCCGGCCTCGGGTGGAAGTAACGGCGGGACACTGACGCGTCGCTTCGGATGTAACGCGCCAGTCCCCCACCGTCGCTTGCTAGTAACGCATGGGCAGACGACCGCCGTTTGCCTGTAGGTTTTGATATGTTCCCAGCCTTCTCGTTAAGCGTTCCATAATATATAAGTGCCATGTTTATATTGTTTTAGTATTCAGTGGCGTGTTTCTTATACCAATAGAGTAGCTTTTCTTTCCATGCAATGGAGCCACTGTTGTTGCCGTAAGGTCTGTTGAGTACCGACCCGCTTGAGGATGGCGGAGGGGTGTGTTTCCCATGCACGGTTTGTAAGCTAGTTTCGTGGGCTCCTAGCCAATGGTAGCGTCCTACCAAGGGAGAAAACTAGCTAGAGGGCCTGGCACAGGCTAGAGTCAGTGTGTGCACACGTGGTCGGAGACTGTGGACTGACACCGATGGGTGCCACTCTGACTGGTCACTTGGTTTGGTACTGTTTACGCGCTTAGCTTGTCGCTTTGCCGACTGCGAGTGCTTGAGACGCAATGTAAGTCGTCAGTGGACGCTTTTGGTTTATGCTCCAGTGGTTGTCCTTCCTTGTTGTTTGGATTAGTTAAGGCTCATTCTATTTTGGTAGATTTAGTCTTAATCGCTTGCATTTACTTAGCTTTGGCATGCGTTAGCTGTTATACTGGCTTAGTTAGAGTTTACAGCTTTACGTGAGTAGTTATTCATGCCATTACCAGTTAGCTTATTTAAATGCATGCTCTATTTGCCGTTATTTATGCATGTATGCTTGTTTAGTGCGAGGTAGGGATCCGCGTGACCCCTACTGAGTCTGGCTGTGACTCACCCTTTCTCCTTTCAGGTGAGCTGTGCCCGTCGTCTCCCGGTGCTTCGTGAGCCATTTTGGAGACCGTGTCTAGCTGCCAGCTTTAGTCGAGGCACCTTTTGAGGCTTGCTTGTACTTTTGCCGGGGTATGCCCTGTGTAGTTGTACCTTTTGGACTAGTACTTTGGCTTATCTGGACTAGTATATATATATCACTCTTGTTATTTTGATTTGCTTCCGCACTTGTGTTATTTTTAATGCTTAATTGTAATTTGCGCGTTCTAAATTCCAATTTGTTATGCAGACCCCTCAGCACTTTTCTACTAACCCTTCAGGGGCCTCATCAGCCTCTTGGGTGGCTTCCCCAGTTCTTGGTATCGGTGTATCGATGTTATCAGTATATCGGTATCCTGAACTCTGGGTCGTTACAGTTGGTATCAGAGAGTTGTTTGAGGAATTGTATAAGGTATTGAAATTTATGCTTTGTCCAGAGCTAGTCCTGTAGTCATCTATTGCAGGCATAGGGTGTTTTCTGCGTGATTGATGGTTTTTACTGTTGTTTTGTGTTCTCGGCAGAGTAATTATGCCGCCTCGTCGAGGAAGACCTCCTCGTGTTCCTCGAGATGCACCCGGGAAGATAGTGGTTCTGCACCTCCTCCTGTAGTTCCAGCTGTTCCAGTTGTTCCTCCTCCAGCGCCGATTGTTGCTCCTCCTGTTGAAGTGCCTGGCAGTCGAGGCAAGGCTTTGAAAGAATTCCTGATGTTCAATCCGCCTGCTTTCGATGGTCAAGCTGATCCAGAAGTGGCAAGGCAATGGTTGGATGCGATCGAGCGGGTGTTTGTCTCGATGGAATGTGCTGAAGATGAAAAAGTTATGCTTGCTACTTTTCAACTCCAGGGTACGGCCATTTCGTGGTGGAAAGCCGAGTGGCAGATTGCCTTTCATTCAAGACCTCTTCGGTAGATCACATGGGCAGAGTTCGCAGCTGCTTTCGAGCGTGCCTATACTCCTGCCTGTTTACAAATAGCGAAGATGTATCAATTTATGGAGCTGACGTAGGGCAGTATGACGGTGCTTCAGTATCGGAATAAGTTTATGGAATTGGGTCAGTATGCGCCCCATGTGCTGGCCAGTGAAGCTTTGAAAACCCAGCAATTCTTGCGAGGTTTGAGGCCCGAGTTGAAGATGCCCCTCATTGCCAGTCGTGTTGCGGATTTGGACAGTGCGTGCCAGACAGCTGTGGCACTACAGCTGGAGATGACGAGACCAGGTGGATATCCTCAGGCAGGGTCAGTGCAGGCGGTAGTTTAGTCGCAGCAGACTTACCGACCGCCAGTGCCAGGTGTCCCCTCGGTCCAGTCAGAGGTTAGTGGTTCTTCCTCTCCTTCCAAACCACAGTTCAAAAGGTTCAAGAAGAAGAAGAAGTTTTTCCTGCAGCCGTCCGGTACAGATTCTTTTCAGCAGCCGACAGCACCTTCTTCTCAGACTCGGCAGAGCTCAGCTGTCAGTCAGCCATGGACGTGTCGGAGATGCGGTGGTCATCACAAGGGCCAGCCGTGCTCTCTTCCTGTGGTGTGTTTTCGTTGTGACTAGCCTGGTCATGTGGTTCGAGATTGCCCGTTGAGGCCGAAACAATTGCAAGCTTCTCAGTTTTCTCAACCTCAGCAATCGCAGTTCAGACCTCCTGCACCGCAAGCTCAACAACAATTTTACTCTCAAGCGTCGGCGTCTTCTCAGCAATCTTCAGCTGGTTCTAAGAAGCAGAAAGGCAAGGTTTCTCATTTGACTAGAGCTGATGCTGTTGCATCCCATCTGGTTGAAGGTACGATTATGCTTTATGGTCATTCAGCTCGTGCCTTATTTGATTCTGGTGCTTCTCACTCTTTTATTTCTGAGGATTTCATGGCATGTATTGAGGAACCGACTTCTGAGATGTCTTGTGAGTTATTTGTTGAATTGCCTTCTGGAGATTTCATGGTTACACCTTTGTGCCTGGAAGAGTCTCCTGTGATGATTGATAATCACCAGTTGCCAGTGAGATTGTATGCGTTGCAGCTGGCAGATTATGATGTTATTCTGGGAATGGATTGGTTGGAGCATTATGGAGCTGTGGTTGACTGCAGATCGAAGAGGGTCTATTTTCAGCCACAGGGGAAATCAGCTTTTTATTTCCAAGGTATTCGATCCCGATCTTCTCGTATGATTATTTTTGCTATTCGAGCCTATAGGTTGCTTAGTGCAGGTTGCCAGGGATTTCTTGCTTCTGTGGTTGTTGAAAAACCACAACGGGATGTTTGTGATATTCCTATTGTCTGTGAGTTCCCTGATGTATTTCCTGACGAGTTGCCAGGCTTGCCCCCAGAGCGAGAGATAGAGATGGTGATTGAACTGATTCCAGGTACAGGCCTGTTAGCGAAGGCACCGTACCGAATGGCTCCAGCTGAATTGAAAGTACTGTGTGCACAGCTACTAGAGTTACTGGAAAAAGGTTATATTCGCCCCAGTTTTTCTCCGTGGAGTGCCCCGGTGCTGTTTGTGAAAAAGAAAGATGGAAGCCTGAGACTTTGTATTGATTACATGCAGTTGAATCAGGTGACTATCAAGAATAAGTATCCGCTACCCAAGATTGATGATTTATTTGTCCAATTATAGTCTGCTACTGTCTTTTCACGGATTGATCTCTGGTCTGGCTACTTCCAATTGCGAATCCAGGAATTCGATGTGGAGAAGACAACTTTCAGCACTCGATATGGTCACTTTGAATTTCTGGTTATGCCGTTTGGTTTGACTAATGCCCCAGCAACTTTTATGGACCTAATGTGAGCGACGTCACGCGGTTCGGAGTTCGATGGTGCGGGGAAGAGGATGCGGAGAGCGCGCGGGCTCTTCTTTTTTGTTTGTTTTGCTGTTTGCTGCAACACAGAGATGAGAGAAGAGAGAGAAGGGGCCACCACGGGAGATTGCTCCGGCGGGGCGAGCGGGACAAGTATAATATAGTAAGATATGGGGTTCAAACGGCCATAGCGGGAAGTGACTCGCCGCGACCTCGGGGGGACGGGAATGGTGCAGAAATTAAATAACAAAAATTGAAACGGCCATTGGGGAAGTGACTCGCCGCGGCCTCGAGAATATGAGCAGAATATAGCAGAATATAAAAGAGAATATAAGAACAGAGATTTAAACGGCCATTGGGGAAGTGACTCGCCGCGGCCTCGAGAATATGAGCAGAATATAACAGAATATAGAGAGAGTATAAGAACGGAAATTTAAACGGCCATTGGGGAAGTGACTCGCCGCGGCCTCGATGATATGAACAGAATATAATAGAATATAGAGAGAATGTAAGAACGGAAATTTAAACGGCCATTGGGGAAGTGACTCGCCGCGGCCTCGATGATATGAGCAGAATATAATAGGATATAAAGAGAATATGAGAACAGAAATTTAAACGGCCATTGGGGAAGTGACTCGCCGCGGCCTCGATGATATGAACGAAATATAACAGGATATAAAGAGAATATGAGAACAGAAATTTAAACGGCCATTGGGGAAGTGACTCGCCGCGGCCTCGATGAAAAGATGTGATCGCCAGGGGCCGAAAGACCCCAAAATAAGAAAGTGATCGCGCCTACCTCAAGAGCGGGAGATGGCGGGTTGCTTCTTCCTCTCCTTCCGGCCGGCCGACGGAGAGGACTTTCCTCGGCTACCCTTGCAAAACAACGACAAACAAATGACAAGTGGCTTAGAAAGATGAATGTGTAGTATTCATATCCTTGCAATAAAAATGACGAAATAACGGGAAGACACACACCTGGTTGGTGTTATCTTTTAAACCCCTCTCGGACTCGAGTAGGAGGAAAATGAGATGATGGATGCGAGATGATGAATGCAAAGAACTACGAAGAAAAGGAAAGAGTTGGCTTATTGGATGTGCCGGTGGTGAAATTCGGCGGAGCTCCGGCAGCGTGGGGACGACGTAGAAGCGCGGTGGATGAAGACGACCTTCCTCTCGCGAGCGTGGGCACCCGAGAAGCCGGCAGAACCTCCACCTACAAAAGACCCCACGGGTTAGAAGAATGACTCTGTAGCCTCTGGGCTCCGGCAGCCTATCGGATCACTGCATAGCTCCCCTAGACTGAGGGGGTGGGCCTCTATTTATAGAGCTCCGGAAGGTGGAGGCGTCCAGGACCCTGGACACCTCCATCAGGGCCGAAATAATATTTTATTCTATTTTTATTGATTTTTTTGGAATACTTTTGTGGAGGCGTCCAGGGTCCCGGACGCCTCAAGCAGGTCCACCGAAAACCGACGACGGCCGCACGCGGTTTGGCACAACGCGTGGTTTTGTGAGCGGCGCCTCGTGATTCAGAAATGGGCGCGTCCAGCTGACCGGACGTCTCTATAATTTGGCTTTTTTCACACACGACAAACCGTCGTTCGGTGGGCGGCGCCCGTGAGAGAGTTGATGGAGGCGTCCACAGGCCTGGACGCCTCCATAAATATATTATTTTATTATTTTTCTTTTGTCTTTTATACCAGGCTTGGCATGTTGATTTTTTTTATTTGTTTTTATGCAGGCGTCCAGGGGCCTGGACGCCTCCATTAATATATATATTTTTTTATTTATGTTTTGTCTTTTTATGCCAAAGCTGGCATTATATATTTTTTATTTGTTTTTATGGAGGCGTCCAGGGGCCTGGACGCCTCCATAAATATATATATTTTTATTTGATTTTTGTTTTGTTTTTTATGATTATTAATATTATTTTTATTATTTTTGCATTGATGGAGGCGTCCAGGCAGCTGGACGCCTCCATGATTTTTGATTTTTTTTATTTTTTTGGTCATTGATGGAGGCGTCCAGGCGCCTGGACGCTTCCATGATTTTGATTTTTTTATTATTTTTGGGTCATTGATGGAGGTGTCCAGGCGCTTGGACACTTCCATGATTTTTCACGGAATAATTCAAAAAAATGTAAAAAAATTCATAAAAATAGGAAATCACCAGAGTAATTAAAAATGTGAAGGCCGCCTTGGGGTATCATAGTGTAATATGAGATTTACTCAGGAGACGTCAGGAATGGCGTGTCTACACCTAATGCAGCGTATCTTTCGTCCATTTCTTGATCAGTTTGTGGTGATCTTTGTGGATGATATTCTGATCTATTCTGCCTCTGATGAAGATCATGTGCAACATTTGAGGATCATTCTGCAGACTCTAAGGGATCACGAGCTTTTTGCGAAGTTCAGTAAATGTGAATTCTGGCTTCAGGAAATTTATTTTCTTGGTCACGTGATTTCTGGGGATGGAGTGGCAGTGGACCCTGCAATGATTGATGCTGTTTTGAATTGGCAGAGGCCGAAGTCTGTGTTTGAGATAAGAAGCTTCTTAGGTTTGGTTGGGTATTACCGCAGGTTCATTCAGGACTTTGCGAAGATTGCAGCCCCGATGACTAGACTGACTCGTAAAGATGTACCTTTTGTCTGGTCGGATCAGTGTGACGCTAGCTTTGTTGAATTGAAAAGGCTATTGACTTCTTCTCCTGTGCTGGCTTTGCCTTCCGACTCGGGTGGTTTTCTGGTTTGTACTGATGCTTCTCGAGTAGGTCTCGGTGCAGTGCTGATGCAACATGGTAAGGTTATCGCATATGCATCTCGGCAATTGAAACGACATGAAGAGAATTACTCCACTCATGATCTGGAGCTAGCTGCAGTTATTTTTGCCTTAAAAATCTGGAGACATTATCTGTATGGTGAGAAGTTTCAGATTTTTACTGATCACCAGAGTTTACAGTATATATTCTCTCAGAAAGATTTGAATCTCAGGCAACGTCGATGGATGGAATTCATGAAAGACTTTGACTTTACACTCTCCTATCAGCCGGGTAAAATGAATGTCGTGGCTGATGCTCTGAGCATGAAAGTACAGGTCAGTCATTTGTTGCTTCATGAATGGAAATTGTGGGAACGGCTTCCGAGCGAGGCATTCAGTGCAGAGTTTCCTGCTGATCCGAAGATGGCAGTTTGTGCTACCTTGGTTTTGGGTTTAGCTTTATATCAGCAGATTAAAGAAGCCCAGCAGGCTGATTCTGATTTGGCTCATGTTATATCGAGATATGATGTGGAATTTGATGACGAGCTGGTTGTCAGTTTCCAAGGCAGATGGTATGTTCTCGCTGATGATGATTTGAGGAATGAGATTCTGAGTGAGGCCCATGGTTCCCGTTTTGCTATTCATCCGGGTGTCACCAAGATGTATCAGAATTTGAAGAAGCAGTTCTGGTGGCCAAGTATGAAGAAAGGCGTGGCTATGTTTGTTTCTAAGTGCTTGACTTGTCAGTTAGTTAAAGCCGAACATCAAAAGCCAGGTGGTTTGCTTCAGCCGTTAGAGATTCCGATGTGGAAATGGGACCATGTTACTACAGATTTTGTGGTGGGTTTGCCTCGGACTTCTCAAGGTTTTGATGGCATCTGGTTGCTTGTCGACAGATTGACTAAAACCGCCAGATTATTGCCAATTAAAGTTACTTGGAATGTGTAGAGGTTGGCCGAGCTGTATGTGCAGAAGATCGTGCCACTGCATGGAGTGCCTGTTTCACTTGTGTCAGATCGTGACCCATGTTTTACCTCCGGCTTCTGGCGTAGTTTCCAGAAAGCTTTGGGCACTGAGTTAGCTTTCAGTTCAGCGTATCACCCTCAGTCGGATGGACAGTCGGAGAGGACTATTCAGACTCTGGAAGACATGCTGAGATTGTGTTGCCTTGATTGGTAGGGTTCGTGGAGTCAGTATTTGCCACTGGTTGAATTTGCTTATTATAACAGTTTTCACACCAGTATTAGAATGGCTCCTTATGAAGCACTTTATGGTCGTCCTTGTCGAACTCCTCTGAACTGGTTTGATGTTGGGGACAGATTGTTGATAGGGCCTGACATGGTGCAGCAATGTTCAGATCTGGTTCGTCTGATCAGGCAGAGATTGTTGACGGCTCAGAGTCGACAGAAAAGCTATGCAGATCAGCGCAGACGTCCACTACAATTTGAGCCTGGAGATAGGGTGTTTGTTAAAATATCTCCGATGAAAGGTGTTTCCAGATTTGGGAAGCGTGGAAAGCTTAGTCCGCGGTATGTTGGCCCTTTTCCGATTATTGAAGCTATTGGTCAGGTGGCTTATCGTCTGTAATTGCCAGCGGCTATGCAAGCTATTCATGATGTATTCCACGTGTCTCAGTTGAGGAAATATGTGCCAGATGCTTCTCATGTTCTCGATGATTCAGTATGGCCTGAAGTGACTGCTGATTTGTCCACGCCAGAATTTCCTATCAGAATTGAAGACCGTCGTGAGCAGCGGTTGAGAAATAAGGTTATTCCTCTGGTAAGAGTTGCTTGGCAGCGTCACTCTGGTAATGAGTCTACTTGGGAGCGTGAAGATGAGATGCGTCTGCTTTTTCCTTTCTTATTCCAGTGAGGTATATGTCCTTTCTCAGTTTCCTCCTTTTCTGTTGCTGTAAAATTTTGAGGGTGAAATTTTTTATAAGGAGGGAGGGACTGTAAGACCCATGCCTTAATGGATCCTTAATGGATTTTGTTCTGTTATTTGTTCTGGAATTTTCGGCTATTTTCCTGGAATTTTAGGAATTTGTCTGGTATTTTTCCGGATTTATTTGGAGCTTTGAGGGTTATTAGAGATTAATAAGATTTTAATATATATAATAATTATATTATATATTTTTTAATTTTATTTTTGTCTTCTCTTTTAATCCCTCACCCTCACTCTCTCTCTCTCTCCCCGTCGATCTCTTTCACCCTCTTTCTCTCCTCCGCGATCGCCTCTCCCCCCCTCTCTTGGGTTGCAGGCTAATCGCCGGTGGATTGAAGCGTGGTTGGCGCCGTTGGATTCCTCGCGTCGAGAGGAGCGCGTAGGTGCCCACTTCGGCGTGGTTCGGTGATCGTGGGAGCGAAGTAGAGTGTGAAGGCCCCGTGGCTCTACCTCCTTGCATGCGGTGTTTTCGTCAGTTTCGGCCCGCAAGAGGTAGGGGGATGGAATCCCGATCTCGCTAGGATCATTTCCTATAGCTCGTTCTGTTGATTAGAACCCCATTGCATGCTTAATGTTCATATTTCCAAGTTTTGGGGTTTTAGCTAAATTCTTGATTTTAATGCTTATTAGGCATTGCATGTGGTGTTTTTAGGTGTTATTGTGTTGTTTAGCATGTATGGTTTGGCAGGTTACAGGTTTTCACGGTGTTACCCGACGATTTCTATCGTCCGGGAGGGCCTCGGTTTTCAAATCGAACTCGCCCGTGTTCCAGGTGGTGTGACGGTCCTGCCAGGAACCGTCACACACCTGACGGTCCTTAGTGGACGCGTTAATTCCAAACAACGGCCCAACGTGGGCGCGTTATTTGGAGAGTAACGGTGGGAACCCCATCCGTTACTCGTGCGTAGTTTTACGTTGACCCGGTCAGGCGGTGCGCCCGACGGCCAGTCGGCCGGCCGTCGTTTCGGTCCGACGCGCCTGGGTTAGGGCGTCGCTTCGCCTGCTATCGGTTTTGAATACTGTTCGTTGATGTCCGGCCTCGGGTGGAAGTAACGGCGGGACACTGACGCGTCGCTTCGGATGTAACGCGCCAGTCCCCCACCGTCGCTTGCTAGTAACGCATGGGCAGACGACCGCCGTTTGCCTGTAGGTTTTGATATGTTCCCAGCCTTCTCGTTATGCGTTCCATAATATATAAGTGCCATGTTTATATTGTTTTAGTATTCAGTGGCTTGTTTCTTATACCAATAGAGTAGCTTTTCTTTCCATGCAATGGAGCCACTGTTGTTGCCCTAAGGTCTGTTGAGTACCGACCCGCTTGAGGATGGCGGAGGGGTGTGTTTCCCATGCACGGTTTGTAAGCTAGTTCCGTGGGCTCCCAGCCAATGGTAGCGTCCTACCAAGGGAGAAAACTAGCTAGAGGGCCTGGCTCAGGCTAGAGTCAGTGTGTGTACACGTGGTCGGAGACTGTGGACTGACACCGACGGGTGCCACTCCAACTGGTCACTTGGTTTGGTACTGTTTACGCGCTTAGCTTGTCGCTTTACCGACTGCGAGTGCTTGAGACGCAGTGTAAGTCGTCAGTGGACGCTTCTGGTTTATGCTCCAGTGGTTGTCCTTCCTTGTTGTTTGGATTAGTTAAGGCTCATTCTATCTTGGTAGATTTAGTCTTAATCGCTTGCATTTACTTAGCTTTGGCATGCGTTAGCTGTTATACTGGCTTAGTTAGAGTTTACAGCTTTACGTGAGTAGTTCTTCATGCCATTACCAGTTAGCTTATTTAAATGCATGCTCTATTTGCCGTTATTTATGCATGTATGCTTGTTTAGTGCGAGGTAGGGATCCGCGTGACCCCTACTGAGTCTGGCTGTGACTCACCCTTTCTCCTTTCAGGTGAGCCGCGCCCGTCATCTCCCGGTGCTTCGTGAGCCGTTTTGGAGACCGTGTCTAGCTGCCAGCTTTAGTCAAGGCGCCTTTTGAGGCTTGCTTGTACTTTTGCCGGGGTATGCCCCGTGTAGTTGTACATTTTGGACTAGTACTTTGGCTTATCTGGACTAGTATATATATATCACTCTGGTTATTTTGATTTGCTTCCGCACTTGTGTTATTTTTAATGCTTAATTGTAATTTACGCGTTCTAAATTCCAATTCGTTATGCAGACCCCTCTGCACTTTTCTACTAACCCTTCAGGGGCCTCATCAGCCTCTTAGGTGGCTTCCCCAGTTCTTGGTATCGGTGTATCGATGTTATCGGTATATCGGTATCCTGAACTCTGGGTCGTTACAGCGGGGGAGCCAAAGTCTTCATTACCCCCAAATGATGGTTCGGACCTATTGCTATGTGGAGGTTGTTTGGCCCGAGTGGAAAAGGTGTGATAGTGAACTCCGCAGAAAAAGTGGAGTGAGGATGATGGCTTGGGAGATTCACTAGTGAAGGGGTCAAAAGGGTCAAAGAAGGTATGACCCCGAGAGATGGGTTCCAACATGACATGGTCCCAAGTTTGAAATTCATAGTCACCGTCATACATTATGATCGGTGGGACGACGGTCATGTATAGAAAATAAGATTCCTTCCTCGGGTAAAAGGGTATGAAGTCGGGCTCGGCCGACATGGGGAGGAATAAGAGAATCTCCCTGGTGACACAACCCACAGTGCACACGGAGGTAATGGACCCTAAGGTTGGATGGGTGAAACTAAGACTAGCGGGTTGGTCGAAGCCTCAGGCCAATGAGTGTGTCAACTTCCATTGTGAGTCTAATCCCACAATAAGGTCATCCAAGGTGTCAACATGGTGACTAGATCGGAATGTGGTATAGAATGAGTTGACCGGCACTAATGGTAGGGTGGGGTCCATTGATGGATAAGGAGGCGGGACCAAGCCATCCTTGAGCCAACTAAGAAGCGGCTCGGCTATGAAAAGCGTACCCGTTAGAAACACGAGTGGCTTGGAATGAAGTGGCTCCAAATGCGATGGTTCCGAATAAAGATCGGAAGTAGATGGTGGAGGCATTGGAGCTCTCGTGGGTGGTGAAGGAGCACGTGTCCTTTCCATCCTATCCAACCAATTTGAAAGCATTTTCTTGATTTCAGCTAAGGTGCGAGTTAGAGTAGGGGCCTCGGGGTGGACTCGCTCCTCATCTCTCGGCCTGGGGGTGGGCCTAGGCTCGGCTACCGGTGGGGCTTCTTGCCTCCGACTATATCCCACTTGGTTGGAGGTGAGGGTGTGGGGTCGACTGGAGGTGTGACCCACTTGTTTGGAGATGATTTGGCGGGGTTGGCTGGAGGTGACTGGGTGGGATTGGTTGGAGGGGACCGGTTGGGGAATGTAGACCTTCCTAAGTTCTCTCTTCATGTCCCACCATGATTCGAGGGGCCATTGCCTCCTAACCTGCCTTAAGCCTTCGATGGTTCTCCATTTTTCGGCAGCCCGGTCATGAAGCCTATCCTTGGCAAAATAGAATTGTCCGGCCTCAGACATGGGATAGCAAGCGAAGTATTTTTCCATGGCGGCTTCCCAACGTAGGTAATCGCCCGGGTCGTTGGGGCCATAAAAATTCGAGGCTTCGGGCCTACATAAGTGGAGAGGATGGTTGCCCAACCCATGGGTGGGCCAACGGTCAGATCGCCTGGGCTACCGAGATTCCATTGGGAATGGGGAATTACAAGGCGGACATGCCGACACATGGAGACAAGACACTAGACACGATGACAATGCATGTTGGAATGCACTAATTGATGCACACTAAGGACCCTAGACGTAAACCAAGACTCGGTACATGGCAGAGTTAATCGATCTGAAGATCACCCGCGTAAGTGTGCGGCCTTCCCGATAGGCGCAGCCTAACGTTCGGACAACACCTTTTGATATACCGATTAATGGTATGCAAATGTGACACTTAGACTTAGATAATTTTTTTTCTTTTGCAGACTTAGACACAAAGACTACCCTAGACTCAACATTCGCTCTGATACCAAACTGATGCGGGATGGACACGCGACCTGAGACTCTAGCTCGCGATCGTCCCTATGCGAGGGAAGACGTGGGACCGTGCGCGGTTGAGAAACCGGAAGTGAGTCTTGGGTATCGACCTTTTCGGGTTAACTCGGGTCGAGTCACGGGACGGTCACTCACTCTTGCTCTCGCAGCGGTGATAAAATGATAACAAGCTACATAATCTATCACTCATGCAACGGCATATACAAAAATATACGAGTAAAGCAATGCCTACGAGGAGGGTGGCGACTGTACCTCCACACTCCGGGCGTGGGGAAGACGTTCCTGGCCAAGTACGGTAACTCCCGGTAACAACGGTAAAAGTTAATTACAACAGTGAATTGTTATTGCCCACTCCACGCAGGGAGGTAAAGGGCTACAAGTTGGGCCCAAGAGGACCGACCCTAGGTTGACGGGCAGTAATCTGGAGGTGCGTACGGCACGAACTCGGCCTACTAGTCCGACTCGGCACTATTCCAACTCGGTGCTACGCCAACTCGGTTGCTGACACACTGGACAACAAGCAACGGTTTCCAAAGGAACGTCGCCTTCCTGAGATCCTACGGAGGCGCCGCTTGGCTGGGACGATGGCAGGGTGTCCCTGAACGACTCCCTGAAGTGGCGGCTCCTGAAATTGATTTTTGATATTTATTTCTAAATATCTTCTGGACTGTAATTTCGAACCTGCACAGGGAACAGATTTGTAGGCCTCGGTGACACGAATTACGACGCTCAGACCCGTAGGCTGATCGAGGCGTGGCTGGTACAGTTGGAAAGAGCACTCATAGGTCTACAATATATATTTTTGACGGCTCCATCCACCGAATGGATTGAAAATGAATAAGACTGTAACACTATTTTTGTTTCTGACTCGGACTGATAGACACACAGGGCAGTAAGGAATCTGCCTGAAACTGACCTTTGACCGAGGGCTAAATGATTTTTTTTGACTCAATGAAAATTATGGTGGAAGGGGGTATACGTGAGAAACACTAGGGAATTTTTGTGGATTTTATAAAATTTTCTATGTGGGTGGGGAAATTGCAACAAGGAGACTCTATCCCGTAGATCTACAAAAGGGTAGATTACTAAGAGGGTAAACAAAAATATGAGAAAATTATCAAATGGTCTCCAAATGACACGAAATTTTAACTGGAGGTTAAGGGAGATAAACAGAACAAACCCTCAAAATTGGGGCTCGATCAGACAACAAGAACTAGAGATACTATTTTGGAGAAGAGGTTCTATCCTGATTTGCACAGAACTCCGGCCATGGCGGTGGCGGCGCGATGGCGGCACGAACAGAAGGCGGCGGCCAGAAGTCGCATCCAGCAGAGGTTGGAGATCTTGGAGTCACACCAAGATGAGGACTTCACATCTTAGAATGGGTAGCAATCACTGCTGCAAGGGGGAGAGGAGAGACACAAGGGGTGCCCTTGAGCTTACTCTTGGCAAAAATACTCAATTCTTCATTAATTCTTCTAATTACACTATACATAGGCTTATATAGAGAATGGAAAGGAGTGGGGGATGGGAATTTCGTGGGAGAGAGGCCATTTTCTTCCCCCATGTGGTCAAAAACCCAAATTAAATAAATTACATATGGAGGGGACACTCCTTTGAAAGGAAGGAAGGCATCTTGGACTTTTTAGTCCATTTGTCCCCTTTGAATGTCAAACCATCTAGAAGCCCATCTTGGACCTTTGACTAGCCCCATATGGACCCTTAGGGCTTAGGTGGACCAATGGGAAAGGGTATGGGGGCCCCTTGATGGTCCTACTGGACTTTTGCACAAAAACCTAAAGAATCATAAGGAATGACAAAGTGGCTTATAAAGCCTTACAATTGCACATGTGTTTTTTCAAGGATATAAAAGTAAAATAAAGGACACAAATATAAAAATAAAAGTTAGTGCCCGATGTTGATTCCCATCACTCTAAGGGGTGGATTCCCTTCTCTCTCACACACACTCTCTCTCTCTCAGTGGTCCCCCCTCTCTCTCTCTCTTCCCACCCCCAAATTTCAAAATTTCTTCTCACTCCTCCCCATTCACTCTTCATTAATATCCCCCCCTTCCCCATACACTCATTCAAGTCCCCCCAACCCCTAAGGTAGAACCCACCAATCTCCAAGCCACCCTCCAACCCCCAACCACCCACTACCCTTTCGCAAGCACCTCTCCACATCCCCAAGGCTGAAGGGGCTTCACCCAAGGCCCAAATTTGAATCTCCCTCTTTCTGGCTGCCCCACACCCCTCCCCAACACCCCCTTCCTACCCTGGTCGCCCTCCCCATCCCCCCCTTGTTTCCCTTGGCCATCCCACCCTCACACACACAACCCTACACCTACATCCTATTCCCAACTCGAAGGCAGCAGATTACCAGCTACTTTCTGAGGCTGCCATGACATCACCAAGAAGCTTTAGAGGGCGTACCATATACCGTTGGAAGCGTCTTCCTATCTTCTTCGCAATGGAGGTGGTCTCGTCCCAACCTGAGCTCGTGGCTGCCCGAGGGAGCCGATCTCCCCAGACTGCACGTCTTCCTCCAGACTGGCAACCTAAAGCTGCTTGCAGAGCCTCCCACGGACAACCCCTTGAAGATCTGGAGGCGGGGCTTGGATGAGTTCTTCTACGACAAGTATGCTTTCGGAATCAAGAAGCGGAACCCCATTCGTCATCCGGAGCCAAGAGTTCTCTTTTTTTCTCCCCCAGTGCGCTGTTCCGTTCCCTCAGGGACTTAATAGACACCCTATCACTGTTCGGGATCCATTTGTCTACTCCGACCTCCTCCGGTGCCCCCACAAGTCTCTGTTCGAAGAGGGCTCGACAACGAAACTAGCGAAACTGACCCCGCCTGAACCAGAGCTAAGGAGCGCCCGTGGTGACCTTGTCTTCCTGCTGTAGTGGTACCGTAGCAGTCATAATCAGAGAACAAAGGCCCTGTTCACGACCCTGCCCCATCCAACGCCGTCATCCAGAAATTCTCCCAAAAATTGGGCATACTCTTGGGTCAACTACGAAGATTCTCCAACAAGTTTTGTCGACAACGGAGTCCGAGAGAGTCTGCAGCGGTGCCGATAGTGACAGTCTGCCCCCTGTTCCTGAGAGTGGATAGATTCGATGAGTTTCTTGTCTTAATCCTCTAAGCTAGTTTTCCCCTCCCCGCCTGGCCAGCTGATCACCCCTCCCTATGTGGAGGTATATTTTGGTTGTAAAACACTTCCCCACCACTAGTCCAACCCCCTTCCAAGGGGCGTAGTGATTGTAAATTGATAATTCGCAGGTTTGAAACTTCATCGGCTCAGCGTGCGGGTAAGCCCACGCTTCCCCGCTCGCCCCCATCTCCGACCGGAGTCGGCATCTTCACGCCAACTAGGTGAGCCTCGGTTCCCCTATTGGCTGGTTTCAATTCATTGCTTAGCATAGTATTATCTCTGTTGCTTCATCGGATGGAGAGTGAGAGCTCGGCCTAAAATTGCTATTGACGTGAGTGATCACCGCGGGCGAGTTGTGAGCGATCCCTTACATCCCACGCCCTTGGTGTGCTGGCCGCCCATGAATTGGGCATCCCTGGCCCGTTTGGGGTCCTCCCCAAGCTAGCCAATCCTTGGTGCATCAAGGTCCCACCTCGGACCCTCTCCATCATCGCCGAGTCACCTACGGGCACTAGTGTGTGCTACGCGAATGTGTTCGCTAGAGTGAGTCCGTTGCTCAAGTTGCTTGCTTACAATTTAGGTCCGTAGGTGGTGTTACATCAGCATATAAGTAAACTCACTTATAAATACATAATATATAAATGCCACAGCCAACCTCTGCACATATATATAAAGCCATTAAACCCATATGCCCCATGTACAAACCCACATATGCACATGAGCCCATCGAAACCACCCAACCCATGCACGTAGAGGATCAACCTACATAGCAACCCCGTGATTCCCTAATGGGCCTTACAAAAAGATCTCGTAAACCCTACCCTTAAATTTTAAGGGATTATGAATATAACATCATTTTAAGTAGCCATTTAAAGTCATTATGTATTTTTATTTGGATTAATAATCAACAAAACTGGAAGAAAACATCAATTTATACTTTGTTAATAATTTAGAAATTTTAATATTTCATATTTATCACATTATATTTTTATTTAAAAGAATTAAGGTATATTAATAAGCTTTAATGCATTAAAGATAGTTAAAAGATAATAAGAATGGGCATATATACTAAATTGGTCCTTTGAAGGATGCATGGCAAGGGTGAAAAGGTGAATAACGTCCTTTGTTATGCCACGTTAAACAAATACAACGACCTAACAAAAGTCGCTTTTTCCACGCACTGTGAATAGTGCATGAATAGTATAACTTTTTATTTTAAAGAAAATTTGTAAAACTAATTATATGGAAAAATAGAGAAAAATGGAAGTATCTTGCCCATAAAATTTTATAGCAAGACCCCATCAAATAAAAAAGATAAAAATCCCCAAAAAATTATAACTATTACAAATCCACGTGAAATCGTGAATAGCGCCCGAGTGGAGGGCGTTATTTCTTTAAAAATGACTTTTACATGGGAGTTATTTCTTAAAACGTGGCTACTACATGGGCGCTAATTTTTAAAATGTGGATGTGACCTAGACGCAAATTTCCTAAGACTCAAATTAAGGAAACTCCCCGTGCGAATAGGGAGGTAATGTTTGTTTGGGTAAAGTAATATTTTCGGAAGGGATTAACTATGGGAAACTCTAATCCTAATAGGACCCTATTAAGAGTTTTAGTCCCACTCAAACATTAACTCCAAAAACCCCTATAAATACCCTATTAGAACCCCCCAACGCGTTAATATTACGCTGCTAGCGTTGCTAATTCTTCCTCTCTGCTAAATTCTTCTTTCCCTGTCACTGCACCCTCTTCTTCTCTGCAAGCCGAACGAGAAGAAGATTTGCTTCTTCTTCTTGTTGTCAAAAGGAATTTCTACTGCTTGCGTACGTCTTCTGCTGTAATATATTGAAGCGACCTCTATTCATGTTCTAAGAAGCTACAGGAAAAGATAAGTCAATCTTTCTTCTGTTGCTGCGGTTATTAAAAGGGATACTTATTTGTTCTTAGAGCATTGTCTATTCTTTTGATATTCCAACTCTTTGATCGATTACCAACCAAAATCAACATCTAAAGGTAGGTGTTCTCATGTACTAATCCTAACTCGATAAATACATAAATCATGCATGCATATATATGTTTTTAACCCTGTTTTCCATGGCTTTTTGTTAAATTTCAGAATATCAGTGAAATAGCAACCCGGACATGGGCGCTATATTGAATTCACGGCTATATAATAGTCATTATTTTAATGGTTAATTATTAAATACACATGTTCAAAATCTAATAACTTAAATTCTTTACATCTAACCCAATGCACGGTCATACTACAAGATTCCTTGTATTTTTCTCTACATATTCATCTACTTGTCCCTGGAAAATTATTTGATTTGGAAAAATGACACTGTTCATGCATTTTATACTCTGAAATAAACGACGACCCTCATCATGTCGCTATATAGAATCCAGCGCCCAAATCATGGATGCTATTCTCAAAAAAATGGTTGCGGCATGGGCGCGAATTAAAACTGAACCAAACAATGTGTTAAAAGGATATAAAAATCCAGGATTTATTTACCCTAAAATTGGAACATGAATTTAAAAGTAACGGCTTGGTCACATGTGTGGTTTATGAAGTAGTGGCTGTACCCCATGCGCTATTTAAGAAATAGTGGCCATGACCCATGCGCCATTTTTCTGTCATGACAGTTTTCCGTCAATTTCATGTACACCCTTCCAATGGGTTACACATGGCACTATATTCCATCCGTGAGTATAGTCCCACGTTTCTCAGTGATTTATCGATTACCCTATATTTCTCGGTGACTTACAAGCCCTTCGTTGGACGTTCCGTTCCTTCGGACTGGTGAGTTAGTCATAGAGACCTCCGTAAGTCTCCTCGAAGCCTTGGATTCACTCAAGGCCGATTGAGCTGGTTGTACCATTAAAACCCATAACACTTTTATTGCCATGTCACTCTAGGAAGATTATATACCGGCCCTCATGGTATGCTAAATAGCTGCCATGAGATTAATTCTTGAGCTAATAGAATGGGAAACCATGTCATTACTAATCATCTTGGATTGCGTGCCTCCACGTAGACACCAATCCTTTTACCTTATCATGTACAAAGAACGAGCGCTCATTTGGGTTATGAACGCTTATTCGAGTACTCATGGCACCCACTAGGGAGTCAATTCGACCTAGTTTTTTTTGATATATTCTGCAAGATCTACCTTAAATTCCTACAAGTTTCATTCCCTTGGCATTCTACATTGGCTATAACTATCATGGATGTCGAAAGTGCATTATACAATGCCTGCGCATATAAGGGCCCGATCTGGTCCTGGGTGGAGCACCCGAAAGTACTAGTGCCCATGGGAGTTGTAATGATCGCGGTGTGGCATTGCACCGAAGTACTCGTCGTTCTAGAGACATTCCACTTACTCTCTCTCACTCTCTTGACTTTACATGATATTACTTGCGTGGTACTTGCCAGAACTCTAAAATAGCCAATATCTCATGCTTGATACTATCTTTAACTGTCGCTTGTCCCGTTTTACTAGAACTTCCATATCTCAGTTTAATCGATATACTTGCATTCTGTTCTTATGATCATTCATGTATATTAGATTTACATTCATGTAACATGTAATTACTTAAATCTAGCTTGTTCTTGAGATATAATTCCTACTGAGCGATCACTCACCCAGTTTATTCCAACATTTTTCAGGTAATCAGGTGGCTAGCGAGACCGAGACTCACACGGGAGGGACAAGTGTGCAAGCGAGCTTCGAAAACTAGTGAACCTGTGTCTTTTATCTTTCTTGAGTCTAGCTAGTATTTCTTATTAATTGTCCAGTCTAAGTTCACTAGCGTGTCTTTGGTCTTTTCTTTCCATTATGATGTGGTTGAGTCTTCAAGTTCTGAAAATTGAAATTGTAAGAGACTTATATTTGAAATAAAATTTTATTACTCCAAATTATTTGGTCTCATGCCATTGCTTTTGATCGTTCACGACTGTTTAACTGTCATGTTCCGAGCAAACGACACGTTCCGCTGCTATCGGTTCTTGGGGTGACACCGAGGAGGGCCAGCCTTGGGTCGTAGCGGGCCGACCTTGCTTCGGGTGTGAGCTTTGGGTTCACTGCCTGAACGAGATCGAGACACTACGGCTTAGACTAGTGATGAGGACCCTTGGCCTATACCAGGAGTGGGTCGAGGTTGGAGAGCCCCGCGGGATTGGTAGGAAGATCCGCGGACGCACGAAGGTGACATATTGGAGGATCAAGTTTGTGGACCAGTACGTCGACTGGCAGTGAGGCGGGACTCGGGTTACCTCACAGGCGGCAGACAGTTTCGAGTACCTCCGACGCTACTGGGAAGTCTACGCCGGCCGACCCCAGATGAGGGTCACAGGGGTACGTATGAATGCATTTTTTTCCTTTTTGTAAATGATATATGCCTATTATGCAACTAATATGTAATGAATGCAGAATGCACGGGATGTGGCGGCGATGGACATGCAGGTCCATCTCCACAGCTTAGAGGCCCAGCTTGCAGCCACACGGGCTGACCTTGAGACTTTGGTGAGTGCAATTATCTATATGCAAATAATTTCCTGAATTATTAATGATTAGCCACTGACAGTCTTAATGAATGCAGTGTGCCCAGCAGGGAGCGGTGGCAGGAGGTGCAGGAGGGGCTTCCAGCTCGAGGGGGCAGAGTACAGAGGGCACTGCACTAGAGGGGCAACTCGCAGGAGTAGTTGTGTGGGCAGAGGCAGCGGAGCGTGACCTTGCAGCACGGGTAAGCTCAAACTCAAACTCATAAATGCATTTGATTATATACCATTATGTGTGTTCATAAAAACTTGTGTTTTTTACAGACCGAGGAGCTCCAAGCCTCGCTTACTTGTATCGAGGTAGGATAGCGCGAGATGGCTGCACGAGTTAGTCAAATTATTTCAAATGCTTATGAAATTAAATATGAAGCTGATACCTAATTGAAATGATGCTGACCGTAGAGCTACAGGACGCGCTTACCCGGGCTGCTCTAGCTGGCACCGAACTTGCCATCCGTGAGCAGCGAGTCGCGGAGCTTCAGGAGGAGCTGAGGCGGCGAGAGGAGCTGCCTAGGGACGTGACTGATCTGAGGATCCACCTCGAGGTGGAGCGGAGGGAGCGCACCCGAGAGAGGGAGGAGCGTATCCGCGAGAGAGAGGAGTAGAGGGAGGAGCGTGCTCGAGAGAAAGAGGAGCATATTCACGAGAGTGTGGAGCGGAGGGAGGAGCAGACAGCACGTGAGGGTGAGCTCATGGATCTGAGAGTACAGCTAGCCGTTGTACATGAGCGGCTCTAGAGAGGCCTAGAGCGAGCGCGAGCTGCGAGACACTCCAGCGCGTTCGCCAGCACGACGTACCTAGCCAGTTCTCTGACCCGACAGAGGAACGAGGCAGAGGAGCAGGCTCGAGCTCCAGCGGCTTCCTGGGGGTCCATGCCCCCTCCACAGGCCCGTCGCCAGGACGACAGCGAGGTAGAGAGCAGGAGAGAGGAGGGTGGAGGCGAGAGCTAGAGAGACTTTTATATTCCTCCACCTACATGCTTTGTACTCAGATATTTATATATATTTGAGACTTTGATGTTACCTGAGTCTTGAGTTGAGCACTTGTGTACTTTTCTTGTCTCTTTTCTTCCTTGCCCTGTGCCCGTAGTTCACACTTAAACAAACATATTAATTCATCTGTTCGGCCTGGCCCATTGCTCAGATAACAAGGGGTTGTCACAATTTGACCTTGATGATGGGTCAAGGGGCCAAGCCTTCAATTAATCAAGGTAAATATCAAAGATATAGGAGAAATGCAACATGCAAACAAGCAAATGCAAACTTGAAGTAAAAATTGCCCACACAATAATGCAACCAAGCAAATGACATGGCAAAAGAGAAAGCAGTGTGCTCAATTCAAGAAATTACTCTTCTTTCTTTTCTTCTTTTTTCTTTTTTTCCTTCTTTTTTCTTTTTTTTTTCTTCCTATCAATTTTTCTTCTTGTTTTTCTCTCTTTTCTTTAAAATGACGACCCTACCTAAGACGTTAATCATGTAATTGACGCCCGCACGCACAGGTGTTGATTGAAAAATCATTTTTTTGTATTTTTTTATATTTTGAAAATGATGACATTTATAACGTCGCTAATTAAATAAATGACGCCCTTGCACGCGGGCGTGAATTGAAAAAAAAATTTTTTTTTAAAATGACGGCATGTTGACTGACGCTAATTATGTAAATGACGCCCCGAAAGAAGGCGTTAATTAAATTTTTTTTTATTTTTATGAGGCCTAGCATGGTACAAAAGATCTTAAAACCTTACACAATCACCATCTTAAGTTCATTAATCATTCTTAGATGATCTAACAAAGGGTCAATGTGCTAATAAGTTGTGCTTTTTTTATATCCTCTTGCGGCCCATCCTTAGTCAGTCTTCACCATCCCTTCGAGCTTATTACGCACCATAGAGGGAGAAATAAAGAATAAGATGAGGAAGCCCACGAGAGGTTTCAGAGGACCGAGAAGCTTCCCTCCCTACCCTAGTGCCTGTTGGGGTTCAGACTTTGGCTTAGGGAAATTTTGTTGCTCTTTTGCCCTTATTCATGCATGCTTACGACTAGGGTTTTCCCTGCAGGGACTTTGCCCTCTTGACATGCTTTTCTTTTGTGACATTATACCTCTTTTCTTTTTTTTTCCTTTTCTTTAAAACAAATAAAAACCTAATTGTACTCGGGCTTTATAGCATTTTGTTCCCTTTTGGGCCCTGACTTTCACCTACTAGGGCGACGAGTATGCTTGGTTAGCATTCCATGACTCGTACTCCCTCTCGTGAACCGAAGAGAAGAGAATAGGTGAAGTTTTTACACTCTTAGTTCGACTCTGACCTTCCTCAAATTTTGAGCCGCTCGAGTTTAAGAGCAAAATGTGTAGTGTGTGCTGGTATTGGCCCTAAGTTAAACCATCAAGATTAAAGAATGAATTAAGGACTTTGATTTTTCAGGTTCCGCGACCTATGCACCATGCCAGCCTGTAATTTTCAATTTTTTTTCTTTTTTTTCTTCTCTTTTGCTTTTTCTTCTCTTTTTTTCATTTCAAGACTTAAGGGTAATACCTTTTCAGGTATAGACCATTCCAATGGTGAGCCAGTTCTTCCCCTTCGGCGTTAACCAATTTATAAGTGTTGCGAGGATAAACTTCGTTTATTATGTAAGGCCCTTCCCTGTTCGGTTGAAGTTTTGAACGAGGTCCACCCGGTTTTTCAAAAAAAAATTTGATTACCATTTGACCGACTTCAAATTTTCTCTCAATCACTTTCTTTTGATAAAAACGTGAAAGCCTATTTTGATAAACGCATGCATGCTCGGCGGCGGCCAAACATTTCTCATCTTAGAGTTCCAACTGAGCAAGGAGAGATTCACGACGTTCATCAATAGAAAGCTCCTTGTCCAACTATACTGTAAGAGAAGGGATAGGAATCTCATAAGGGACTACCGCCTCCATTCCATAAGTAAGGGCGAAAGGGGTTTGCCCAGTAGGAGTACGAATGGAAGTGTGGTAAGCCCAAAGAGCTTCCACCAGTTTCTCTGGCCAATCCGCGAATTTATTCGCCTCACACATTTTCTTGATGATTTTGATTAGAGTTTTGTTTGTTGCCTCTGCTTGGCCATTGCCCTGCGGATAATAAGGAGATGAATGATGCAATGCAATGTTATACCTGTTGCAGAGATCCTGAAGCTCTTGAGAGATGAATTGTGGTCCATTGTCGGTGACGATGGTACTCGGCATGCCGAACCTTGCAATGATATTCTTCATTATGAACTTGCAGATGGTTGACACTTTGATCTCCGCGTACGCTTCTGCTTCCGCCCACTTGGTGAGGTACTCCGTGGCCGTGAGTATAAATGGTTTCGATTTTGTGAGGAGGTTTGAATCACCAAGATGTCTAATGATATAGAAAGTGCACATGAAGAAAGGCCATGGGGAAGACATAGGATGGAGTGAAGAAGCAGAAGAGTGAATTTTATCGACGTGCATTTGGCACTTGACACACCTTCCAACATAGATAGAACAGTCCTCTTCTAGAGTGGGCCAATAGAAGCCTAATCTAAGGATTTTCTTAGCCAGCATCTGGCTATTGACATGCCCCCCACACACCCCTGAATGCGCCTCTTCCATGACCTTCCAAGACTCGTCATCGTCGAGGCATCTAAGTAAAATTCCAGTGAGACCTCTTCTATAGAGCATACCTCCAACCAAGGTGTATCTCTGAGCAACTCTTCTAATGGCTCTCTTCTCTTTAGCTGTGGCCTCTTCAGAATAAGATTGATCTTGGCAATACTTAGCAATTTCGTAATACCACGGCTTTTCTTCATCATCCAACACTTCCTCTACATCTAATAACATAACCTCCTTGTTCTCAATGATTCCACCTTCCTTAAACTTCTTGAGCACCTCCTCCTTAATACTAAGGAATGTTGGATCTTTAATAGTAGGAGTAAGATGCTTATGAACGATGATCGAATGGAAGTCCCTTTCGGTAAGGAAAGCCAAAGAGGAAGCAAGGGAAGCAAGAGCATCAGCTAGAATGTTCTGATCTCGAAGAACATGGATGAAAATTAATTTGGTGAAAAGCTTGGCATAAGCAGAATCCAATTCCTGATAGGGCTTAAGTTTGAGATTGAGCGTACGGCATTTGGTAAGCTCTTGGCGAAGAATAAGCTGACTATCACCTATAATCCGTAATTGGGTAACATCGAATTGATGAGTGGCCTGCAGACCGGCCAGAAGAGCCTCATACTCGGCTACGTTATTTGTAACTGGAAATGCAAGCTGAGAGGCAAGCGGAATAGTGATACCATCAGGTGATAGGAGAACAATGCCAATCCCCTTTCCTTGTGAATTCTGAGCTCCATCAAAATGTAACATCCACATCGAATCGGATTGATTGACGGACATTAGTTCCTCATCTGGAAACTCCGAGCGAACAGGGTCAAATCTAGGAAGAGGGTGATGAGCAAGATGTTTTGCTATGGCATAGCCTTTAATCACTTTTTGCTGAATGTAGATGATATCAAATTGAGAAAGGAAGCTTTTCCATCGTGCCAATCGGTCAGTGGGGATAGATTTTTCAAGGAGAAACTTGATAGGATTCATGCGAGCAATAAGATGAACCTCGTGAGCTAAGAAATAATGCTTCAACTTCTGCACTACCCAGACTAAAGCAGCACAAGTCTTCTCCAAGGTTGAGTACTTCTGCTCACAGGGGTTGAGAAGCTTAGACAAGTAGTAGGGTGCCCTTTCTTTTCCTTCTTCATCAACTTGCGCTAGGACAACACCTACAGAGTCATCCAGGACAGAAACATAAAGAACAAGTGGTTTACCTGGAATTGGCGGCCTCAAGACAGGAGGATTGGCCAAATAATCCTTTAGTCCGTCAAAGGCCCCCTGACACTTGTCATCCCAATTAAATTTGACTCCCGGTTTAGTAAGCTCGTAAAATGGCCTACACCTTTGTGAATGCTGGGAGACAAACCGGCTAATGAATTGCAACCTCCCGATCAATCCTCAAACTTCCTTCAAATTCCTGGGAGGAGGCATATCTCTTATTACCCTTGCCTTATTGGGATCAATCTCAATACCCCTCTTGCTGACTATGAATCCAAGCAATTTTCCTGATGAAACGCCAAACACGCACTTCTTGGGGTTCATTTTCAACTGATACTCCTGTGCTCTTTACAAAACCTTGGTCAGAATCCCAGGATGCTCAATCCTTGTTCTTTATTTCACTACCAGGTCATCAACGTACACCTCTATAAAAATATGGATCATGTCATGAAAAATAACCGTCATGGCCCTTTGGTAAGTCACTCCGGCATTCTTGAGCCCAAACGGCATGACCACATAACAATAAGTTTCCTAAGGTGTAGTGAAAGAGGTCTTATCCTGATCCTCCTCAACCAAGAGGATCTGATTATAACTAGAGAAGCCATCCATAAAAAAGATGGTCTCGTACCCTGTCATATTATCAATCATCACATCTATGTGAGAGAGGGGGGAATCATCTTTAGGACACGCACGGTTAAGGTTTCGGAAGTCTATGTAAATTCTGACTCTTCCGTCCTTCTTCATTATCGAGACAATGTTAGCCACCCAATTAGGATAGAGGATGACTCTAATAAATCTGGCTTTATGAAGCTTGTTGACCTCTTCTTTCCTCTTTAATGCCATGTGCGGGTGGAAACGTCTTAATCGTTGCTTCATCGGGACGGATCCTGGCTTAAGTGTGAGATGATGTTCAACAAGCGCAGGGTCTAGACCCGGCATATCCTCGTAACTCCATGTAAATGTGTCCTTATATTCTTGAAGAACTAGAATGAGCGCCTCTTCTTCAGAGGACGGTAAATTTTTACTGATGAGGATAATCTTAGGGTTTTCCTCGGTACCCAGATTGATCTCTTTGGTGGGTTCTTCTACTGAGGTAGACGGTTCATCGAATCTCCTCATGTCGCTAGCAAAAGCATCAGCCTCGTCCTCATATTCTTCGTATTCTTCATCCCCCTCTTCAATAGGGTCTTCATCATTCATGATCTCATAAACACCAAACCTATCATCTATAGAGCACACATCCTCACGTTCTAAATCCGGTAGGAGTACCAGATCCTCTAGAAACTCAGAAAGAGCTAAACATGCCCGGCATCTTCTAGCTAGATCTACCCTTGGCTTTCTTATGAGTATCTACCCCAAGACTTTTATAAGAAGAGGGACAGGAACAAGATGACAAGCTAGACGAACTATCCTGACCTAGAGGAGGAGGAGAAGAGGAAGATGCAATGGATACAGGAGGAGATACAGGAAGAGCCTCCTCATCAGAGAAGAAAAGAAGGTTCGCTAACGAACCTTGAAAGAGCAGCCCTTGGATCGGGACACACTCTTGAGCAAGATAGGAGGTCTCTTCAATAGAGATGGAAGATTGAAAAGTTTGAATTTTGGCTTTTTTTTCATTTTCAAGAATAAAGCAATGGGAGGAAGGAGTAGGGGGTGATGTTGAAATTGAAAGGTTAGAGAAAGATTGGAGAAGAGATTGCCCATGCGGGGGCGCAATGGAGAGTTGGGAAAACTGCTCAAGGAGCAAAGGAGGAATTGTAGAAACTTGAAACAAATTCGGAGAAAGAGTAATCAAGACCGCAGGTGGTCTAGGAATATCGGGGAACAACATCTTGGAGCACCAGAGAGTGATAAGTGACAGATGCACAAAATTAAGAGAGAAAAGGCCAGCCCACAGCCTATCCACGGTGAAGCCTTCTTCATATGGCACATTTGGCTCTCCAGTGTCTGTATAGTTGCTTAAGAGCTGCCTCTTGCCTGTAATCACTGCCAGCTTTTCTATTAACTCATGAATAAGCGGCGGCCATTCCGGATCAGTCGGCATGAATAGACGGCTTAGAGCGATGGCGATGTCATTCATATCAAATCATCTATACCAGTCACACTCCGGGTCATCCATCTTTCTTCTTTTGTCGGGCCTCAAAGACTCCAGAGCTTTGTATGTGACCAGCGGAGCTATATGGCGAGCAAACTGGCGCGCATGTACATCTTGATGATCCAACATAGAAGTAACTAATGTGATCTGCTCATCGTATTGAGTACCCCCTTTTACAAAGTGTGTTTGCAGGGTCCATGTGAGGGGCTGTCTATCTATCTTGAGCGTGGAGGTCATAACAGCCCATGGCTCTCTTTCATCTCTGCTCGTCCCTTTGTATCCTAAGCCACCTCGGTGAGTGAGCTTGTAATTTGTAATGGGCTTCACTCTGCCCTGGAGGTTAGCACCTAGGCCTTTGCTGGTTTTGTACCCCATTTTTATTAAAATATTCCACCCTGGGGTATTCATCATATTCTTCTTTTTCTTCCCCTTGGAGGGTAGGGGTGTCATTAAAGCTGATGCAGATGTTGTGACTGGAGGCCTTAACAAATCCTGCAGCGGATCGGCAACATCTAACACTGAGAGCAAAGGCCTATTGGAAGGCCATATGGAATGTACTGATGTTGCGGAGTGTATATCTTCTGATGGCAGAATAGGCATGCTTGTAAGTTTGATGATGCGCCCTTTATGAGGAAACTTTATGCATTGATGATTAGTGGAGGGCACAGCATCAAGCTCTTGAATGTAAGGGCGGCCCAGAATGCCATTGAAGGTTAGATCCATGTCCAGAATATGGAAATCTGCTATGATTGAGACCGGACACAAACCAACTTTCAAAGTAATCATCCCTAGGGGAGATTTCTTGGTATTATCATAAGCTGTGAAGGTAATAGTAGATGGCCAGATTTGGAATCCGGAATGCCACACATGTTCAAAGTGCTTGGCGGCACCACATTATTTGACGCTCCCGTATCCACTAAACACTTTTTAACTACCACTTTATTGATGTTGACGGTAATGCACAATGCATATTTTTTGGCCAGCTGGGGAGCTAACTCATGTTCATGTAAAGTAACAGCTGGCTGATCACACGCCGGTGTTAAAACTGTTGTAATTTGTTGAGCTGGGATATCCTCATTAACAATCACCTTTTGTTAATATTCTATCAAAGCTTGCTGGTGAATGGTGGATCTCTTTATCAGCTTTAAAATGGAAAGCCTTGCTGAAATTTTGTCCAAGTGCTTTAGCAAGTCATATTGTGTGCCCGGTATGGATTCCTGTTCTGGCTCTTGCTCTTCTTGCCCCTACGTGGGCTATAGCTCCCTTTGTGGAAACACACGATGGAACATCCGTCCACTGCGGAGCACTGTGATTTGTGATGATCGCGCCTCTGTCGGGTTGTGGGTAGGTGGAGGGTTGATGGAAGAAGAGGAGGGGATATTGGGGTTAGTGGGTGCTGGAGGGGTGGCCAAAGGAGGAGCCCTTATGAGGGGCCTTGTTGGCTGAGGGACAGTGGTAACAGGAGTAATAGGAGGTGCCTGAATAGTTGAGGGAGGTGTAGGCCGAATGAAAAGGGGTCTAGGTAAAAATGAAGGATTTGTGGGTGGCGCAGGATTGGTGGTAGCGGAGGGATTAGGTGATGGCGAGGGGCGAATAAGGAGTGGCCTAGTTGGCAAAAGAGAGGAATTGGTGATGGGAGGGGGAGTTTTTTGTGGAATGGAAGATGGTGAAGGTCGAATGAGGAGTGGCCTAGTTGGTAGGTGATTAGTGGTAGCGGGTGGAACCTGATTAGGAGTGCGTAAAAGAGGACGCGAAGGTTGGGGAGAAGGCGTTGGATGGAGAGTTTTTCTTAATAGATGGGGTGGTTGGGTTGGAGTTTGATTTAAAGCCCCGACAGAGGTGTTCTCCTCATGCCACCCTTGTCCTCTTTCCACTTCATAGAAGGAGGTAACATGGTTTACTTGCTGATTCGAAGGGTGCTCCGGTAGTGGATTATGGACAATCCCCATGTCCGGTTGAGGTGCGGGAGCTTGCTGCTGTTGTGGAGGAGGTTGAACTTGCTGCTGAGGTGACTGCTGAGCCTGTTGCTGCCGAGGAGGTCTTCTTGTCTTCAAGGTTGCAATGAACTTCCTCATCTCATCCCATTTGATACCACCTTGATCATTCAAGTCATAGATATAATCTTTAAAATGCAAACAATGATCTACATTATGACCAGGTTGTCGATGAAAAACACAATACCTAGAGGTGTCTACATTAGCAGGCCAGGCCGTTCTTTCCTTTGGCAAGGTGAGCAGGTTGGCGGCCATGAGTGCATTAAAGATATCGGGAAGGCTCTAGGGTAACGGAGGGTATTGGGCCCTTTTGGGGTCTAGTGGTCTTCTTGGCTGCTGGGGACCATAGTTGGTAGGTGGCGGCACCTGATGGTATTGTTGAGGGACTGGTGGGTTTGAATGGACGGCCAGATTTTGTGGAGGAGGATGGAAGGGTTGAGGGGGGATATTTGCTTGGGGAGCGGGGTTAAAGAAGGGGAGTTGTTGTGGAGGTTGTGAAGGTCTTGGGTTAGGGTGGCGGAAAGGTGCATGGTTGCCAACCACGCCCACCTGCTCATTAGTCACGGTACCCTCGGTTGTGCCACCGCTATTGTTAACATTGGTGGTCTTCCTAACCAGCCTGGGTTTCTGTTCAAACATGTCCATGATGGGCGAGTCTTTCATCTGGGTCTGTATATATCTAGCCCTCTCATAGAGCTCTTCCATAGTGCTTAGCCTATTCATCGCTAGAATATGACAGAACTGTGGAGTAGAATTTGATATAATCATCTTAACCTATTCTATTTCTGAAAGTCTATCTTTCAATTTCTCGGCCATGGCCCTCCACCTATCGGCGAACATAATGAAGTCCTCCTTCAGGCTTCATCTTCTCAGCAACCAGATTTGTGACTGATAAAGACGGACCCACACGGTCCTTGTACTTCTGTAGGAATTTACGCTGAACAATATCAAAATTACTGGCTTCAGCCAGCTCCAAGGAATAGAACCATTCGAGTGCCGGGCCATGTAGAGACCTTCTAAATAAATAAGCCAGAGAGATCTTGTTATCCTGCCAAAATGAAGTCTCGTACATAAAATCTTTCAAATGGATGAACGGGTTACCCGTTCCATTGTAGCGCCGAAAATTCGGCATCTCGGAAGGAGGCAAGTGAAAGACTGGCAAAGTGGGGAGAGCAATCTCTGGAGCATTCTTCGGTGCCGTGACTTTCTTGAGCTGCTCCTCCATACTAGCTATCTTCTGGAGGAGTATGGTGGTGGTGTCAGACTCGACTGGGGTCGGATTAGAAGGGAGCATATTTGGCATAGGCCTCCTTAAGATTTGGGAAGGTGGAGGCTATTGGGGCCTAACCACTGAGTGGCTTGCCGATTGAGACGACATAGCCATGATAGGAGTTGGTGGACGTAAAGGACTTTTCTGTGGGACTTCCTGGTCATTAAGAGATGGATGGCCACCCGCGGCCTGAGGGGGATTTGAAGATGAAGGGACAGATTTCCCTTTTAGGGCGGCCTAGACCGCCTGTCGTTGTGAATCATTCAATTGAGATAAAGCACGGATCAAATCATTAAGATTAAGGGATGGGGCAGTGTAGCAACCCTGATAAAAATAAGATTTTTAAATAAATCAAATTAAAAATAAAAGATAGGTAAATAGATGACAAAGAGCCTAAATGAGTAAATCATTGATCAAGAGGAAAATAACGCCTTTTATCAAGGCGCTGATTCAAAAGGAAACGCCTTTGTATAAGGCGTTAATTTAAAAGGGACGCCTAGACAATAGGGCGTCAAATTTCAAATGACGGGAAAAATAAAATTAAGGAAAGGAAATGAAACGCCCTCTACCTGGGCGCGTTTTACATAAGTAACGACGCTCGCCAAGGCGTCAATTTAAATTCGACGCCATCACTTAAGACGCTAATTCTGTTCGTGTTCTGTTCGAACCAGAACATTATCCAGGGAAGGTTTATGGATTAGTACGAGTTAGTAGAATATAGTAAGGACTCTATCATGGAAGTATTACTCAACTCTAACCCTATTAGGATTCCCAAAACCCTATAAGTAACCCCTTAATCGAACCCTAAAATCTATTTTGGACGAACGAGCCTCTGAAGAACCAGTAACTGCTTCTTCTTCTGTCTTCAACCATGTATCGTAAAGACTATAGATCTTCTTTTCTTCTTTCTTCTGCAGTATACGGATGATCACCGTCATAGCTGAAGAACACAGGTTGGTTCTTCCTATTTTCTTTCTTTCTCTACTGATTAAGTATTACGAAGAATAATGTTCTTCCTCTTCCTCTGCAGGCTGCCTGCAGTGAGAACAAGTACTCCCCTTTTTGACTGAAGAACGAAGGCCCTTCGTCAACATCCTCTTCTTCTGTGTTGAATAGAGTATCGTAACCTCTTCAGTTTCTTCATATATCTTCACCAGAACCATCAAAAGGTAGGTTTTCTCAAGAAACGTAGCCCAAATGAATTTAAGATCCTTAATAAAATCATATGTTGTCCATGCATATAGTTTCATCATGGTTTTAAATATTTTCTGTAAAATTTTGAAAGAAGCGACCCTGACAAGGGCGCTAATTCTTGTTTTGACGCCCTACCTAGTAGTCGCCAATTTCATATAAATTGATAATTACCCATGTTTAAAATTCGATATCTATGAAACCATGAACCTAATCTAATGCATGTACATCCTGATTGAATCGTGCTAATTTTTTGGTCCTGACTATATAAATTGTTCCTAAAATTTTATTAACTGAAATTGGGAAAATTGCTGGATTAACGACCTGAACAAGGTCATCTCTTATTAAATTGACGCCCCAGACCAGGGCGCTAATTGAAAAGTAACGCCCCTGAGCAGAGCGCGTTTTTGTTAAAATTCCAGAATATTGAGTTTCTGCAGAAAATATTGAAGGAACGACTAATGTATAAGTCGTCAAATTGTAAATAAACGCCCCTGTAAAAGGCGTTAATTTGATAAGTAATGACTTAGATTAAGTCGCTATTTCCTGTGATACTATTTTACACGGTTACTGTTAACCGAAGGTTCCATACGTATATCGATAAATATATATAAATATGTCTATATATATCGGCACTATATTCCAGTCCGTGAAAATAGTCCCACGTTTCATGATGATTTACCGTTTACCCACTAATTCTCATTGACATACAAGCTCTCCATTGGACATTCCGTTCCTTTGGACTAGCGAGTGTGGAACGTGGATCTTTATCTTTATCTCGTTGTATTATTTATTTATATTTTCTATTTGGATTTTTGATTTATTGATTTATTGGGCGTGCCAGTCACGTGTGTGACGATTTTATTGTGCGCTCGATCTGACTTGGTCAGTCGATTGTGAAGTCCGAGTCGGGACTAGAAGTCCGTCATACCATAAAGGCTATAACGTTAATTACGCCCTTCCAAGGAAGGACAACCCTTGATTAAACGCCAAAATAGGAGGAAAGCAGCGGTGAAGATAAGGCTCAGAAGAGACGGGGTTGATTTATTTGCAGAATGCTAAATGGACTAGACAGAGCAGGGGGGTTATTAAGTACGGGACAAATCCGACGGCATATCCCCGCCATCTTGGACTATGCCAAGTGGGAATAGGAAACCACCCATGCAGCGGCAGGGTAGGATCCGTAAAAGATCGGGTATAATAGACCCGGAGTTCGAATAGGGACCGGCGCGACATGGCACGTCCCATGTGGGTGCGGTGCCGCATCTATATCCCCCTTTGAGGGACCATCGGAGAGCGTGCAAGGACATAACTCTGTGGACCGGCGGGGCTAGGAGAGAATATCACATTTAACCGGTAGGGTATGTATGAATTTCGGCAGCATGTCCCCTCAACTTGGAATATGCCAAGAGAGAATAGGTCATCATCCACGGGATGCTGGGATGACGACCAGATAAAAAGGGCACCGGGCCCGGGGATGTTACTTGTGTCTATCTCATTGGTTAATATTCCCTTAGAACCCATCAGAACGCATATAATAACATGGTTCTTTGAGTTCGTAAGGTAGCAGTGAAATCTGGATCGGAAATGAGGGCTGTAGGGGAGGTCTTCCCCATTACTGTATCTTCTCAGGGCACATATGATGGTCTCCGAACATCCCCTAGACAGGTGTGTAGGGAAACTAAACGATTGAAGGATGACAGTGCAGAGGAGGGCCTCGGACTAGGTTTCATTGGCCAAAGAAGGAGGGTCTCGGCGTGGGTTTCTATTGGACAAAGGGAGAGCTCTCGGCATGGCTTTAATGGCAATAAACAAGGGGGGAAGCTCCCGGCGTGAGGCTTCTCGGCGCGCTCCTTGCCGCGCCGGGAACCCGGCGCCGGGAGGCCACAGGCCGAGAAGGCTGTGAAGGAACAGGGTTTAACCGCGGGGTTTTGTCGGTTTGCAATTATTTAGAATTTATTTGAAGTTATTCGAATTAATGAGAATTATCCAAATTAATTAGATTAATTAATTAATTAATAGAATAAGTCATTTTTCAACTATTTTATAAAAATCCCCAAAAATCACATCTTGTAGAATTAATTTTGTTTAGCAACTTTGCCTTCTACATTTAAGCCCAATAAAATCACTTATTACGCCGAATTAGTGAACTTAGTCTTCCGAACTTAACATCTAATTAATTACGGAATAGTATAAGTAATAATTCGACTACCTCCGAAAAATCTGTAAAAATAGTAAATAGATTAATATTGATGTATATAACAACTTTTCCTTCTGGCTTTAAGCCATGGTAAATCCGTGGTAAGATCTATTTAGAATTCAAACCCAAATATGCACACTTTTGACTCATACCTAACCCTTAGATTAAAACGCGAAATTCGACCTGATTACTCAACCAAATGATCTGAAATCAGGGACAAATGGAAGGCCACAATGTAAGGAACATTTACCCTCAATCAATTTGAGGTAAACTTAGCCCCAAAACGTGCTGCCGACATAGTTTGGTCAAGTCTAGGATTTCGGCGCCGTTTCTAAACACGCGGCTTGCAGCAGCGAATACTCCCAATTCCGAAGGCTCCAGAAGCTCTATGAGCTATCAAAATGAAGCCCTACGGGTCTTCTTTCATTTGGCTGCTGTGGGGTTCGCTGAAATTTCGGATCTGGAGAGATCTAGTTCGATTTGTGGAGGTGGGTCAGCAAGCCGTTGGCTTCCCTTCATCCTTCTTTGATCCATCGATTGAGGTAGGAATTCTCAACAAAATCTTGATCATGAGTATAGCAAATTGTTCCTCTCATCGATCTCTATCCATTGGTGGCAAAAGCCCCAATTTTCATTAGGTATCCGTGGAGAAATCGAGCTTTTTGTGAGGTGCTGTCCAAGTGTTCTTCATCCTAGGGTTTCGAGTTTTCTCTCTCCGATTTGAGGTAGGATCTAACAACCAAACTTTAATTAAATCACATGAAGTAATCAGCATGTTATTATCTTTCATTTAACTTGGAAAGCCCCAAATTCCATTGAGCATGCATCATGAATTTCGAAGTTTTGTAAAAATATATCTAGAACATGTTTCATATAGTGTTCCTTAAGCCAGAGCTTGATTACGGGCTCATTTTGGGTCATGTAACTTGATCTTCATGAAGCATATCATACATGGTTGGATTCGTAATCGAGTTAGCTTTCTTTTGACACCAAAATCCACAAATTTGGTTTTGTATATCGAGAGTATTCGACGATTTAGTGGAGGTATGTCCTGAACTAGGTCTACTTGTGTTCTTCATAGAATAGGTTGAGATTCTTGTGATTTCTGATGAAATTAGAGTTTCCAAGTTGTAGTTTTATGACCCTAGAATGTCCATTAACATTCCTAGATCATATGGTTTTAATTTCAACTCATTTGGACTTCATTTGGGTGAGATTTCCCATTTTTCGGAAGCAACAGCCGTTGCTGTTCTTGCAGGGGTCGACCCCAGGGGTCGACCCATCACCTGGCAATCCAGGCAGGCCCGAGGGTCGACCCCAGGGGTCGACCCATGCGGCCCAGCGCGAGGGTCGACCCCAGGGGTCGACCCATACAGCTCCCAGACCCCAATTTTTCAGGGGTCGACCCCAGGGGTCGACCCGTACACCAGAAAACCCGTTTTCTTCGTTTTTCGAACCGAAGATGGATCCGAATCAATGGGGAATCAACCCATTTAACTTAGACCCATTGAAATTATATTTTTGAAGAACTTTTGACCTATTCATGTACCCCTCTTGATTTCAAATTTGCATTGGTTCCTACATGTAAACTTAGTGTAAAAACACACCGTTTACCATCTTCATTTCAATGCATACAAGATTAAATAGAAACTCACTTAATTAATGATTAATGGTGTAACTAAATCTCTGTTAATGCATTCTTTTTCACTCCTGTGAGAGCTTGTTCTTTACCTTGATAACTTGTTCTAGCTTGTTGGCACTTTGGCTAATACAAATGATAATGGTTAAGCATGATATCTTAACTTGGTGATTAGGATTAATATGTTGATTAGCTTGTTTGATTGCTGCTGTTTTACAGTAGCGCAGCATGATTAACTCTTGTTGTGACTTGATTTCAATCTCCTTGATGATTATACTTACCTTAAAATTCTGGAAATGAATATCTTTCCTATTTGATGTTGTTATTGCTACTTAGCTTAAACCTTGGAATTCTGGCCATAAACTGTGGAAGTCTAGATTCGTGGGATCTTTGATCCAAAAGAAATCAATGCCTGGCAAACAAATAAGGGCTCGGTCTGGTCCTGGGAAGAGCGCCCGAACACTACGTGTACCCCCGGGGAGGTGAATGACTAGGTGTGGCATTTGGCACCAGTACTATTACATGTGTGAAATCTAGGACTGTCCACTACTCACTACTCCCTCCACTAGTCTCTATATTACTTGCTACTACGTTTCACTTTCCACTCTTCACTGTTCTATACTCTACTTGTGGTTACTCTACTTGTTGATTACTTGGACGTGGAAATGAAATTACATGCGTGCTTGACATGACTTGAATTGACTTGATATGGCCAACATCTTATCGTTATCTCCTGTAGTAAATTCTTGTCTTACCATTCTATTCATTATATTTCTTGACGTTGCAAGATCTTTAAATTTCGTTTCGTGATATTATCGTTATCTTTTTATTGTTTTATCATTTGTAGCATGACATTTTAAAATGTAATTAAACTGTTAATCACTTATACCCGTCTGTTATTTCCTACTGAGCGTCAGCTCATAGTTGTGTTTTCCCCCTTTCCAGGCTTTTCAGGTGACGCGCTTACCGATGGGGAAGGGCAGGAGTGATGTCTTGAGTGTATCAGTTCTAGTGTGTTAGTAGTGTGTTATCTTTCTTCTAGTTGTGTTTTGGAGAGTATTAAGTCTCAGTCTTGTTATTGAGTTTTAGTGGTTGATTATTTTCAGTTGTATTAAGTTAAACATGAGATTATTGTATCAGTTGTGGTTTGTTAATGATCATTTAGTATTCCATCTTGTAGCACTTGTGTATCATTTTAGACTTAGTTCCCTCTCTTGCTAGCGTGTCCCTAACTGTACGTCCCGATACTTCCGCCTTGTTCGGGGCGTGACAGTTTAGTTGGTATCAGAGCCCTAGGTTTCACATTCCTAGGTTTCCTAAGTTGTAGGTTTTCTTGCATTGCATCCCAATAATCGGTATATCAAAAGGTGTTGTCCGAACGTTAGGCTACGCCTATCGGAAAGGTCGCACACTTGCGCGAGTGGTCTTCGGACCGATTACCTCCGCCAGGTACCGAGTTTTTGGTCGTGTCTAGGTGCACTAGATCCCTAACCTTGTAAAAGTCTAAGACCTGACCTGTGAGATTGGGTAGAACTTGGGTTGAGTTCGTTTCTTAATCGTGTAATTATTTATCTTGATTAAACCTAAGTAATCTATTTCTCGTGTAGATGGCAGCTGATCGTGCTGAATAGAGGAACCTGCAGCGTACAGTTCAAGGCCTTACTCAGGCCCTTCAGCAAGTAGCTCAGGCAGGAGCGGCACAGCATGGCACCGGTGATCTATACCGGAACTTCCGCGGAATGAATCCGCCTAGATTCGCTGGTTCGACTGACCCCGACCAAGCCGAGCACTGGCTAGATGAGATGGGAAGAATCTTTGAAGTTATGCAATGCACCAACCAGGAGCGTGTCCTTTTGTCCACATTTCAACTGGAACATGATGCACGTACTTGGTGGGATTCCATCAAGGCAACTCTCGGTGATCGGCAAGTTATGTGGGAAGAGTTCGAGGAATTCTTCAACAGCAAGTATTTTTCTGATAGAGTGCAAGAGAAGAAAGCGGCAGAGTTTGCGGCCTTGAAACAGCGAGGTTTGTCCGTGGCAGAGTATGAGGCTCAATTCGCACGGCTTTCTCGATATGCTACACATCTCATTTCCACCGAGAAGATGAAGGCGAAGCGCTTTCTCAATGGTTTGAAGCTTCATTATATCAACCAATTGGCACCGATGGAGATTTCCACTTATTCCGAGATGGTAAGGAAAGCACAAGTTCTGGAGGATACTCTTGAAATGACGGAGAGAATCCGTGGGAAAGGCACCAAGAAAAAATTACCTACGGGTTCCGGGAGTGTCAAACCCGGGTATACTAAGAAGAGGCCTATTAGTGGACCTGGTTCGTGGAGCGGGTCCGGATCGTGGAAGGGCAAGATGCCGAGGCATGAAGATAAGAAGCCTGGCCCTATTGTTCCATTCAAGGGCGTGTGCAACTATTGTGATCGTCCGGGTCACAAGATAGAGGAGTGCTGGCGCAAGCAAGGCGCATGTTTGCGATGTGGAAGCAAGGAGCACCGTATCCCCAATTGTCCTCTCATATCGGAGCAAGCTACACCGGCAAAACCACTAGTCTTCAAGAAATCACAAGGCAAGCTTCAAGCTTTACATGCAGAGGAAACTGGGATTTCTGATGATGGCGGACTCGTCGAAGGTACCCTTACTATAATCGATAAGCCCGCATTTGCTCTCTTTGATACTGGTGCAACACATTCTTTTATTTCACGGAGATTTGCTAAGTCATTAGCTGTGGAACCTGTTTTGATGAATACTCCGTTAGAGATTTCAACCCCTATTGGCACTAAATCATCAATCCAGTATTTCTATCCTTCTAGTAAGGTTATGATTGGTGAACAGAACTTTCCAGCAGATTTGGTCTGCATGGATAAGAAGGATTATGATGTAATCCTAGGAGCAGATTGGTTGGCCAAGTATGAGGCCAATGTTCACTGTAGTTCTAGCTCAGTGACTTTTACTGGACATTCTGGTTTATCTTTTACGGGAGTCAAGCACCGTAACTCCGTACCGCTCTTCTCGGCTCTTCGAGCTGATAAGCTTTTGAGGCATGGGTGTGAGGCTTTTCTAGCCTTTGTTTGTGCAACTCCTGAGCAACAGATGGAGATCAAGGACATTCCTGTTGTCCGAGATTTTCCTGATGTCTTTCCAGAAGAATTACCAGGACTTCCGCCTGAACGGGAAGTTATCTTTTCCATTGATCTTATTCCTGGCACATCTCCTATTTCTAAGGCTCCTTATCGTATATCTCTTGCGGAACTGAGGGAACTGAAGCAGCAACTGATGGAATTACTTGAGAAGGGTTTTATTCGTCCTAGTAGTTCTCCGTGGGGAGCCCCTGTGTTATTTGTCAGGAAGAAAGATGGTTCGATGAGGTTGTGCATCGATTATCAGTAAATAAACCAGCAGATTGTCAAGAATAAATATCCCTTGCCGAGGATTGACGAGTTATTTGACCAGATAGCAGGAGCTCAATATTTTTCTAAGATCGATCTTCGATCTGGATATCACCAGTTGCGGATTAAGGAAGAGGATATTTATAAAACAGCTTTCCACAGCAGGTATGGTCATTTTGAATTTGTCGTTATGCTTTTTGGTCTAACGAATGCTCCAGCAGCTTTCATGCAGTTCATGAACAATGCATTTCGGCCCTATCTTGATCAGTGGGTCGTGGTATTTATTGATGACATCCTGATTTATTCTAAGAATGAGGAGGAGCATGCTGAGCATCTGAGAATGGCATTGCAACTATTGAGAGATCATCAGCTATATGCTAAGTTCAGTAAGTGTGAGTTCTGGCTACAAGAAGTGTCCTTTCTCGGACATATTATCACCAAGGAAGGTATTTCTGTTGATCCTTCGAAGATTGAGGCAGTGAAGAATTGGGAGCAGCCTACTAGTGCAACTGAAGTTAGAAGTTTCCTAGGCCTGGCAGGCTATTACCGAAGATTTATTCAAGATTTCTCTAAGATTGCAGTACCTATGACAAGATTAACCCGCAAGGAGAATAAGTTTGATTGGTCAGATGATTATCAGTGAAGCTTTCAGACTCTGAAGGAGTGTTTGACTACTGCACCTGTTTTGGCTTTACCCTCTGGTGAAGGAGGATTTGTTGTTTATACTGATGCTTCAGGTATTGGCTTAGGATGTGTACTCATGCAGCATGAGAAGGTGATTGCCTATTCCTCTAGGCAGTTGAGGAAGCACGAAGATAATTATCCTGTTCATGATTTGGAACTTGCTGCAGTCGTGTTTGCTTTGAAGATATGGAGGCATTACTTGTATGGAGAAACATTTACAGTGTTTTCAGATCATAAGAGTTTGAAGTATTTATTTTCTCAGAAGGAACTCAACATGAGGTAGCGGAGATGGTTGGAGTACTTGAAAGACTTCGACTTCTCGATTGAGTATCATCCAGGCAAAGGTAATGTTGTGGCAGATGCATTAAGCCGGGAGCCGGTAGCTAGATTGTCAAGTCTCATGTTACAAGAATGGAGATTGTTGGAACAATTATCTAGTCTGGATCTCAATATTGACAACGATCGGATCCTGATTGCTCAGATTCAACTTAAACCTGAATTATTGATAGAGATCAAGTCCTTGCAAGATAATGATCCCGAGTTGGTAGAGATCAAGGGAAGCTTGAGTAGCAGACCTGACTTCATGTTGGCCGATGATGGTAGATTATTATTTAAAGGCAGAACTTGTGTTCCGGATGAGGCTACAATAAAGAACAAAATTTTGGAGAAAGCCCATAGATCCAGATATACCATTCATCCTAGAGGCACTAAGATGTACCGAGATTTGAAAAGGTCCTTTTGGTGGCCAAATATGAAAAGAGAAGTTGCAGATTTTGTGAGCAGATGTTTGGTATGTCAACAAGTTAAGGCCGAACATTTCAGACCAGCAGGGAAATTGAAACCACTCGACATACCCCAATGGAAGTGGGAAAGCATTGGCATGGATTTCATTATGGGTCTACCTAGGACTCGTGGTGGATTTGATGCGATATGGGTGATTGTCGATCGTTTGACAAAGTCGGCTCATTTCTTACCAATTAAGTCCAAGTGGACGATTGATGTATTGGCTGCTTTGTATATAAAGGAAGTGGTGAGATTGCATGGTATTCCAATGAATATAGTATCTGATCGAGACCCCAGATTTACTTCACATTTCTGGAAGGGACTGCAAGAGTCTTTGGGTACTCGTCTGAATTTCAGTACTGCTTTTCATCCACAGACAGATGGACAGACTGAAAGAACCAATCAGATAGTGGAAGATATGTTGCGAGCTTGCATGATTGATTTCGGTGGTAATTGGAGTGAGCATTTGGCATTAATTGAGTTTGCCTACAATAACAGCTATTAGTCTAGTATTCAGATGGCTCCTTTTGAAGCACTATATGGTAGAAGTTGTGGTTCCCCGTTGTGTTGGGACGAGGTAGGTGAGAAACAGTGGCTTGGACCAGATCTTGTTTCGGAATCATCACAGAACATCCGTGTTATCCGAGACAGGTTACAAGTAGCCCAGTCGAGACAGAAGAGTTATGCCGACAACAGAAGGAGAGCATTGGAATTTCAGGTTGGCGAGCATGTGTTCTTAAAGGTCTCTCCGACGAGAGGGATCCGAAGATTTGGCATTCATGGCAAGCTGAGTCCGAGGTACATTGGTCCATTCGAGATTCTAGATAGAGTGGGAGAGGTGGCATACAGACTGGCTTTACCACCGCATTTGTCTGGCGTACACAATGTTTTCCATGTGTCTATGTTACGGAAATATGTGTACGATTCCACTCATATCATTCAGCAAGTGGATTTTGAACTGAAGGAAGATTTGACCTATGAGGAAAGACCTATCAAGATTCTGGACCGGAAGCAACAACAACTCCGGAATCGTTCGATACCGATGGTCAAGATTCAGTGGAGTCGGCGTGGGACCGAAGAAGCTACATGGGAGTCTGAAGAGACTATGCGAAAGCGGTATCCCGATCTATTCTAGGTGAGCGATCTTTTTCTACTTTCAGTTTTAGTGCAGTGAATTTGGAGGACCAAATTCCTTTAAGTAGGGGAGGGTGTAAGATCCCAAATTCCTTAGAAATTTATTTAGAAAGTTATTTGCAATTATTTAGAATTTATTTGAATTTATTCGAATTAATGAGAATTATCCAAATTAATTAGATTAATTAATTAATTAATAGAATAAGTCATTTTTCAACTATTTTATAAAAATCCCCAAAAATCACATCTTGTAGAATTAATTTTGTTTAGCAACTTTGTCTTCTACATTTAAGCCTAATAAAATCACTTATTACGCCGAATTAGTGAACTTAGTCTTCCGAACTTAACATTTAATTAATTACGGAATAGTATAAGTAATAATTCGACTACCTCAGAAAAATCTGTAAAAATAGTAAATAGATTAATATTGATGTAGATAACAACTTTTCCTTCTGGCTTTAAGCCATGGTAAATCCGTGGTAAGATCTATTTAGAATTCAAACCCAAATGTGCACACTTTTGACTCATACCTAACCCTTAGATTAAAACGCAAAATTCGACCTAATTACTCAACCAAATGATCTGAAATCAGGGGCAAATGGAAGGCCACAATGTAAGGAACATTTACCCTCAATCAATTTGAGGTAAACTTAGCCCCAAAACGTGTTGCCGACATAGTTTGGTCAAGTCTAGGATTTCGGCGCCGTTTCTAAACACGCGGCTTGCAGCAGCGAATACTCCCAATTTCGAAGGCTCCAGAAGCTCTATGAGCTATCAAAATGAAGCCCTACGGGTCTTCTTTCATTTGGCTGCTGTGGGGTTCGCTGAAATTTCGGATCTGGAGAGATCTAGTTCGATTTGTGGAGGTGGGTCAGCAAGCCGTTGGCTTCCCTTCATCCTTCTTTGATCCATCGATTGAGGTAGGAATTCTCAACAAAATCTTGATCATGAGTATAGCAAATTGTTCCTCTCATCGAGCTCTATACATTGGTGGCAAAAGCCCCAATTTTCATTAGGTATCCGTGGAGAAATCGAGCTTTTTGTGAGGTGCTGTCCAAGTGTTCTTCATCCTAGGGTTTCGAGTTTTCTCTCTCCGATTTAAGGTAGGATCTAACAACCAAACTTTAATTAAATCACATGAAGTAATCAGCATGTTATTATCTTTCATTTAACTTGGAAAGCCCCAAATTCCATTGAGCATGCATCATGAATTTCGAAGTTTTGTAAAAATATATCTAGAACATGTTTCATATAGTGTTCCTTAAGCCAGAGCTTGATTACGGGCTCATTTTGAGTCACGTAACTTGATCTTCATGAAGCATATCATACATGGTTGGATTCGTAATCTAGTTAGCTTTCTTTTGACACCAAAATCCCCAAATTTGGTTTTGTATATCGAGAGTATTCGACGATTTAGTGGAGGTATGTCCTGAACTAGGTCTACTTGTGTTCTTCATAGAATAGGTTGAGATTCTTGTGATTTCTGATGAAATTAGAGTTTCCAAATTGTAGTTTTATGACCCTAGAATGTCCATTAACATTCCTAGATCATATGGTTTTAATTTCAACTCATTTGGACTTCATTTGGGTGAGATTTCCCATTTTCCGGAAGCAACAGCTGTTGCTGTTCTTGCAGGGGTCGACCCCAGGGGTCGACCCATCACCTGGCAATCCAGGCAGGCCCGAGGGTCGACCCCAGGGGTCGACCCATGCGGCCCAGCGCGAGGGTCGACCCCAGGGGTCGACCCATACAGCTCCCAGACGCCAGTTTTTTAGGGGTCGACCTCAGGGGTCGACCTGTACACCAGAAAACCCGTTTTCTTCATTTTTTGAACCGAAGATGGATCCGAATCAATGGGGAATCAACCCATTTAACTTAGACCCATTGAAATTATATTTTTGAAGAACTTTTGACCTATTCATGTACCCCTCTTGATTTCAAATTTGCATTGGTTCCTACATGTAAACTTAGTGTAAAAACACACCGTTTACCATCTTCATTTCAATGCATACAAGATTAAATAGAAACTCACTTAATTAATGATTAATGGTGTAACTAAATCTCTGTTAATGTATTCTTTTTCACTCCTGTGAGAGCTTGTTCTTTACCTTGATAACTTGTTCTAGCTTGTTGGCACTTTGGCTAATACAAATGATAATGGTTAAGCATGATATCTTAACTTGGTGATTAGGATTAATATGTTGATTAGCTTGTTTGATTGCTGCTGTTTTACAGTAGCGCAGCATGATTAACTCTTGTTGTGACTTGATTTCAATCTCCTTGATGATTATACTTACCTTGAAATTCTGGAAATGAATCTCTTTCCTACTTGATGTTGTTATTGCTACTTAGCTTAAACCTTGGAATTCTGGCCATAAACTGTGGAAGTCTAGATTCGTGGGATCTTTGATCCAAAAGAAATCAATGTCTGACAAATAAATAAGGGCTCGGTCTGGTCCTAGGAAGAGCACCCGAACACTACGTGTACCCCCGGGGAGGTGAATGACTAGGTGTGGCATTTGGCACCAGGACTATTACATGTATGAAATCTAGGACTGTCCACTACTCACTACTCTCTCCACTACTCTCTATATTACTTGCTACTACGTTTCACTTTCCACTCTTCACTGTTCTATACTCTACTTGTGGTTACTCTACTTGTTGATTACTTGGACGTGGAAATGAAATTACATGCGTGCTTGACATGACTTGAATTGACTTGATATGGCCAACTTCTTATCGTTATCTCATGTAGTAAATTCTTGTCTTACCATTCTATTCATTATATTTCTTGACCTTGCAAGATCTTTAAATTCCGTTTCGTGATATTATCGTTATCTTTTTATTGTTTTATCATTTGTAGCATGACATTTTAAAATGTAATTAAACTGTTAATCACTTATACCCATCTGTTATTTCCTACTGAGCGTCAGCTCATAGTTGTGTTTTCCCCCTTTCCAGGCTTTTCAGGTGACGCGCTTACCGATGGGGAAGGGCAGGAGTGATGTCTTGAGTGTATCAGTTCTAGTGTGTTAGTAGTGTGTTATCTTTCTTCTAGTTGTGTTTTGGAGAGTATTAAGTCTCAGTCTTGTTATTGAGTTTTAGTGGTTGATTATTTCCAGTTGTATTAAGTTAAACTTGAGGTTATTGTATCAGTTGTGGTTTGTTAATGATCATTTAGTATTCCATCTTGTAGCACTTGTGTATCATTTTAGACTTAGTTCCCTCTCTTGCTAGCGTGTCCCTAACTATACGTCCCGATACTTCCGCCTTGTTCGGGGCGTGACAGAAGAGCCCCACACAGAGGTCCTTTTCACCATCACCACACGGAGCCCAGAGGACAGCTTCAGTATTATTTTTCATCGGTTGGGAGGATTTCAGCAGCACCTCCCCCGTACCTAGCGTATGCCAGGGGGGTAATAGACGATCACCCACAGAGTGCCGGGGTGAAAGCCAGAATAAGGGGTATGGGACCCCTAGCCCGTGTATGTGATCACAACACCAACTTAATATCCCTTTGAGGCCATTGAAACTTATGCAGTGGCAGAGTTTCTCTGGCTCGTAAGGTTATGTAGGGGAGTTATCCCCAATGATGTTTATCCCTTAGGCACATATGATGATCTAGAGTATCCTTCGACAAGATGCAAGGCTTGGTTGATCGGACTTCAGCGGGCATCCATGTGGTTCCTTAGCCTGTAGCAGGAAGGCTTTCCTCCGGGGTTCAAGGAATGGGGGATTCACAACGTAAAGCAGGGGTGGCCGGAAGCATGGTTCCCGGCGTGGGTTTTATTGGCCAAGGGGGAATGCTCTCGGCGCAAGGGTTCTCGGCGCGGTAATGACCACGCCGGGAACCCGGCGCCGGGAGGCCCGGGAAGGCTATATTGGGATAGGCTTTGTTTGCCTTTGCCGAAGGGGCTAAAGCAAGGGGATCTCTCAGCAGAGTAGTTCTCGGCGGGGAAATGGCCACGCCGGGAACGGGCTAAAAGGGGTTTTTTTCTTGGCTGTGATACTCTGCTCAGGAGATTTCTGGGATTTTTGGCCCGGATTGAGTCAAGATTTGGACTGCAGAAGGGGTTTACGCGGGGGTTAGCATCATCAGTCGAAGGGCAGATCATCTATTATCGAATCCTCATGGGATGTATGGCGTTTTCTATACTCACCTGCTGCTCAGACGGTCAAGAGATTGATGTCTCTGACCCTGAACGAGATGGGAGCTCGACAGACATCTGTGATATTCGGGGAAACCGTGATTCGAGGGGGAGGAAGAGGAGGGACAGAGCCTAATAACCCACCGGATGAGGGTTGAGACTCTGTCTTCGTCTTCCACCAGAGGACAGGCTAGGGAGGGGAGGTGGAAACATGGATCGGAAAGCTATAACATCTGGCAAAGCGACATTCAAAAGAACAACCGATGCAAGGAGGGGAGAAATACAGTAGATATTTCAATCGATCAAATGCCCAAATGAGCCATGCTCATCTTTTATATTATTGCATCATCCCAAACCTGTACAGATCGTAGAAGGTAAACGAAAGACAGAGAGATGGAAATCGAGACCGGAATCTTCCGGGTACATTGATACATCGAGAAAACCTCGCCAGATTACATCTGAAAAAGAAAATAAAAAGAGGAAAGCATGGGGGGAGGGCGGAGCATTGACTCCTCTCCCTCCCCGGAGCAGCCCACCTGGATCTTCTTCTTCCTCCTTTCTTCTCAGATATCTCTTCGCTTCTTCGAGTCACTTTTCTTGGGGCTCTGTTTTTCCTTTGGTTTCTGGCTATCCTCTCGATCTCTCTCGATCTCTCTTTTTTTCTTCGAAGCCCTTCTATTTCTTCTGGTGCTTCTCTCCTCTCCTTCTTTTCTTTCTTCGAAGAAGTGGGTTTATATAGACCCATGTTCTTCTTGCATATCGGCAGATGGTAATCGGCGCGCCTCATTCGTTCGCAATAGCTCCCGGCGCGCCGAGTGGCCTCCTGTTGAGGTTCTCGGCGCCACACTCGGAAGCCCATTTGGCCGGCCCATTTAGGACTTTTAAGCTTCGCACGTGCCTTGGCCTCTCTTAATCCTTTAAATTGATATTCATCAGAACCAGAGAAGGCCCTATATTGGTGACATAGCTTCCATTGATATCATTGATATGTTTTCATCAGTCCGTAGATAGGGGTTTCATCAGTATTGCCATCTGAATGATGACAAAACCGGGTATCATTTTATCGATATCGTTACCTGAATGGTGACGAGATCGGACATCAGCCTTAGTCTGGGAAGACCTCAGCCGGGCATATAATCTGTGGAGACAATTCTTCTTCATTGATCTGACTTGGCAAAAGCCTTTACAATCTTCATCAGCCGGTACCGGCTTCATCTTTATCTCATATCACATCTGTCAATAAGCCGACATCTGACTTACCCTGACATGTCATCTGTGGATTCTTGGATGAGGCAGTAGTACAGCTCTCATTAAAGTGTGCTAGGAGGTCCCATCAGTCGAGTGATTGCTGCATTATCAGTGTTGCCGTCTGAATGATATCGGCACCGGGCATCAGCTTGGCCGACAAAGGCTTCAACCAGGTAAATGGTTGACGGGCTTCATCATTGGTCTTTCACTGTTGGTCTGATCCTCTTTTCAATTATGCTTTCACCCTTGTTCTTTTTCAAGGTGTCAACAAATGCCCCCCACCTGCGGGCGGCGTAAGCGCAGAATGGGCGGCACGGGGCCTACAGGTGACGTTCATTATTCGAGGGCATCTTCCTTAATTTCTCTTCAATCCGGTTCTCAGACCTGATCATCTCGTTGCAACAATATTCTGCACACGCATTCTTCATTTTCACTTTTTTCCATCCTCATATCTTCTTTATTTTCAGCATTTTGGAGCTTCTCGGCACGGGGCAGGGGCTTCTCGGCGCACGAAGACCTCCCGACGCGGAGCTTCTCGGCGCGCATAGCTTCCCGGCGCGCCTTGCCGAAGGGGGCTCTCGGCCTGGGGATCTCGGCGCGCATAGCTTCCCGGCGCGCCTGGCCGAAGGGGGCTCTCGGTCTGGGGATCTCGACGCGCCCTTTTGGCCCAAGGGGGCTCTCGGCCTGGGGGTTCTCGGCGCGCATTTCACCGCGCCGAGACCCTGGTCGCTCGGGCCCCTATTTAGGGCGCCGAGGCCCTTTCTCTTCTCATTCTCACCCTTCCTTTCTCTTTCTTCAGCTTCTTCCCTCCATTTCTTTTCTTCGGCGTGAGCCGTTTCATCCTTTTGGCGGTGGCCGCGAGTTCTTCCCGTCCCGGGTATGACGTTTTTTGGGGATTTAATCCCTTTTGCTTCCGGGATCACCCCCTCTTGGTTGGTGACTCCCTATTCTTTTTGGGCAGACCCCGAATAAGGGGAGATGTTGCCGAAATTTTCATAGGGTCTCATGTTACAATCTTTATAAGACTGACTTTTATTTTAGGACTTTTAATTCAGATTTCTTCTTCGACTGCAGACACTGCAATGGCTTCCGGCTCTGCTGCTACATCTTCTGGAGCCGTCGGAACAAGTTCGTCAGCCCAACCAGATATATGACGGGCCACAGTAAACTGGCTGAACGTGCACAGCTTAGACTTCGGATACGACAAGATCGCTTCCGTTGATGAATCATATGATTCTGATACCGATACGGTGTCAACATCCCGGGTATACTCCACTGCCATGGAAACATGTTTCAGACGGGGCACTGATTATCGCCCGGATTTCTCGAAGGACAAACACTTGCTGCCGTTTATCCGGACCTTCACCGTGGGTGGAATGCGGAACTACCGAATAGCTCGTACAATTGAAGCCGCAATTCTGGTTGAGAGGGACAGCCTAAAAGACTCAGTATATCGCGGAAAGGCTATATATCTTCCCGGGGAGAAGCGTGACTGGGATGCAGTCCTTGGCATATCGGAGCTGGAGCCGGAAAAGAAAATGCTGACTCGGGCCCCGGAGTTCACACCTGCCCGATGGGATAATGCCAGTGGCCGAGTCAATAGGGAGAAGCCCGGCTATGGTCTCTTCCTGGCGCCAGTGAAGTGGGGGTACCGCGAAGAGCCTTTTGTGCTGAATTGTTCGGTCATTCAGTTCAAGTATCATTTGGCCGCTGGTTGGTTTGGGGATACCAAGATCACTAACGCCCATCTATTTCGAGCAGGAGCCGTGGAATTTACTGAGTTTGTCCTGAAGGAATATGCCCCTCTGCTGATCAGAGCCGGGGTATATCATAGTATTTTTGCTTCCCGATTTCGGTATCCTATATCTCGAGGGTTATGCTGTGGGATGTTCGAGGTCTTTTGCCCCTTATTCAACATATTCTATACAGCAGAGGGTGAGACATCTCTTGACCTCTGGAGTCTGTCACAGCTTTCCGGACTACCTATTGACGACGAGCCGTATGAAGAAGTCTGCTTGGCAGATTCTGAGAAGGATAGCTCCGATGGTGAAGGCAGATATTCCATTGGCTTCTCATACCGGTACCCGATGAAGGCATATCTCTCCATTTGTCTGGCGTACAGTAGAGGGTCCTCCAAAGGTTATCATCCCCGAGAGAAGGGCAGTAAGCTGCGGATCCGGGTAGGGCAGTGGATTCAGTACTTCTTTGACGGGCCCTTGAAATATGCCGACTTCCCTTCCGTGGGTCCGACTGCTAGCAAGCAGGTAAGGGCTCCTCGTTATAAGTCGGCGCTACCATCTTCATTGCGCCGTGCAGGCAGCGGTGGTCCCAACCCAGCAGGCGTAGACCCCATCACACATTGTGCGGCTTACTTCACATTCTGGCTGTGCACTTTCGCTCTCCCTCAAGGGGACGAGACAATCATCCGGCCAGAAGCTATATAACCGGCCTGTCAGATGGCCTGGGGGATGAGGCTGTCGCTCTGCCCAGTGGCCCTGTGTTTGATATACAAGTCTTTGGGGGATCTGTACAAGCATCGGACTCCCCGTTCTTTGAGGACCGTGGGTCCTTTTCATTTTTTCAACACTTGGGTCTGCAGTTTATTTCCTGAGTTGGCTCCCAGAACTTTGCAGGCAGATACGGTATTGCCCCGAATGATTGAGTTTGCCAGTGCTGAACTTGGTCCTTTCTATGATCAGCTGTTCAAGATAAGGGGTCGACTGATAAAGGTTCCGGTAGATGCCCCTGGCAGTATTCATTTATGGAGCTTGGCAGCAGGTTCAGCTCCTTTGATTGATCCTCAGAGAGAGTGCAAGCTGGAAGAGGTAGAGACATATATCCATCCTGTCTCAGGGGTTAACACTGCCCGGTCAATCCTGGAGCCGGAGCTGGTCAGATGGGCCATGGCCATCCGTCCTAGTGTCTTAGTTTTCAGAAAGGGTGGCCTGCTCCTTCTGGAACCATACTATCCATTCTGCTTTGGGCGGAACTTTGGTTATGACCAGCATATCCCCACAACGGTTGCTCAATTTCCCCTGGATAGCCGGGCTAAGCATGGGTCCACCATTGTCGGCGATGGCCGGTTGTGGTGGGATTTCTACCATCGCCAGGACGGTGCAGTTTTCAGAGTTCCCACAGTTTCCAACCGTGTTCCCCGGGTAACATCACAATATATCAAATGGTGGAACATTCGAACCAGCTTCTACAGGGATAGTAGAGGTGCATTCTGGGACGTGGCCGAGCGTTCCTTTCTGAAACAATAGCCCGGGCCAGTGTTTGACATCCCTGAGGCCCACCTGAGAAGGCTTTATTCACAGCACCAGAGGGAGGCTGAGAACTATTTGGCCCAGCGTCGGGCTTTGAAGGAAAAGGATTCCGACCCGCCTGCTCCTGTCTTTGCTGCTATCAATGAGGACACTCTCATGCAGAACTTGAAACATTTGAGCCGTGTAGGGGACGCTCGTTTGGAGGCGCAACAATATCCATTTCCAGTCGAAGAGCCGCTCCCGGCAGTAGTTTCTTGGAGGGGTCCGACAGATAGATTTCACCCATATAGGACGTTTGTGCGCCGGGAAGATAGAAGCCAGACGTACTACAAGTAGACATCTTGGTTGTTTATTTTGCTGAATTTACATGGGTTATCTGCAGAAAACCCGATAGCCGGCATATTGAACAAGCCGTTGTTTATCTCTTTTCATTATGTCGACAGCTAGGGTATGGACCACCTCGACTTGTTTCGGTGTCTTGACCTTCATGGTTATAGTGATCTGGCAGCTTTAGTGGAGAAGTGCCAGGTACTTGGCGATGTATGCTGGCTTATCAAGGAGGCTACTTCACGCTCCAAGGAGGTAGCTTATCTGTACTGGCCGCTCTCTATCTTTTATGACGGCCCATCAAGTATGATCTCTTCTTTCCTAACTATAGTGATTTCTGCTCAGTATTCACACTTTGCATCCACTGATCACATTACCTCTCTGACATCTTCAACAGACAGGCCTGATATAAAGCGACATGGGCTTTATAGAAAAATCATTACGCAGGCTGAGAAGCCTACTTATTTTGAAATCCCTGCAGCAGCACCGACTACTACTCCCCTGCCTCCTGGCAAGAAGAGAAAGGCTTCCGTAGTTAAGGCTGCAGTCGTGAAGGCCAGGAAGGCCAAGAAGGTTTATGCTCAGCAATCGGCTTCGGTAGTTATGGACACCGGGACCCCTCTCCCTGATATTCCCTCATTTGATGAGTTTGAATCTGAAAGGGAGGTTGCTCAGACATCGGTTCGGGGTAACATGAATAGCCTGCAATTGCATTCCTCATTCTCTTTCGCTACATTTCAAAGAAGTCCTTGAATCTGACCCCTTCCTTTTGCACAGCCCAAGAGCCAGTTGTAGCACCTTCTGTGGTGGAGACCAGGTTGCCTTCTCCCACGCCGGATAGTGAGGCGGAGGGTAAGTGTGTTTTTTCTTATCTGTTTCATACTTGCATTGTCTTCTTTGCTATATTCCTCATAGGTCTCTTTTGCAGCAGTGGCAGGCGAAGAGCAGACTGAAGCCATGATGACAAAAGAATTGCTTCAACCACAGGAGGGTCACAAGACTCAGTCGAAGCAGAGTACTGTTCCGGCCAGGCGCATAGTTACCCGGTCTACATCCCGACATGTTTTAGAGGTGGCCCCACAGCGTGTAGCTAGTGTGGAAATATCCTCAGGCAGTTCTAAGACCGTCTCTGATGAGGAGGAAGCGACTTTCAGCGGCAGTGAGGGGGATGCTCCTGAATCAGAGGCCCCGCTTGTATTTGCAAAAGGTGCTCTGCCTTTTCAGCCTGCTAAGCTGCTGGTGCTATCTTCTGAGGAGGAGTTGCAAGAGGAGTTCGTCGGGCTCGACACCGAGAACGACATAACTCCACCATTTATCACTCCGACTACGGAGCTTCCTTCTCTTTCACCCCACTTCGAGGGTGTGGACCCTGCTTCAAAAGTGGGTTCCTTTCCATGTTTGTTGCTTCATCTGTTTCTTTCATCTAGTGCTGAAAGTTGCTTTGCTTAGGTCTTAGGGCATCGCCACTGCTAGCTCAGACACAACCGCAGCTATCATGGACATTTCCTCTACAAACTGCCATAGTGGCTATAGAGACTGGACTTCTGCCTTTTCCGCCTATAGCAGCTCCTTCCCTGTCGCCAGAAAGAGTAGCTGAAGATGAGGCCCCTATTCAAGAGACTCATGAAGAGGCAGCTCCATCCTTCATCGATTGTCCCCTTATGGATGTTCAAGCTATAGCTTCCGATACAGCGATAGGGGAGGAATCTTCAGCTCAGCAGGAGAGCACAGAAAAGGACTGGCCAGTCCTTACAGTAGATCTGCCGTCTTCGTCCTCTCAGCCAGACGTTGCATTGTGGGAAGATATCGATGGCGAGGTGACCTTTGAAGTCGTCCCCTCTGCCTCCTTCGGCTTCGCTTCCTCTGACAACTTTGTCTGGCAGCATCTGGACATGCTACGTCAGCTGGTAGAATCCCAGGCTGGCTTGACGTATCTGCAACTGAAGGAAATTGCCAATCGCTTCACCGCTGGCTTGCAGGCCATGGGCTGCCCTTTGGACATATGGGTTCAGCGGGTGCTGCTTCTACTAAAATTCGTGCATCGGAGAGACTTCCTAGCATGGACCATGGTTGATAAGCTAACGGCGTTGAAGCTGCAGAGGTCAGAATATAAATCTGAGCTGGGGAAGCTGACGCTTATGCTTGATGAACGCCGAGCCGAGCTACAAGGTGCTATTTAGCGGGAAGAAGCTGTGCGGGACCGGATGACCATCTTGGACACGGAGCTCTCTGGACTTCGAGCCGAACTGCAGCAATTATCCTTTATCCGGCCGTGGTCCGAAGAGGAGGTAGCCTCGCTGGAGGGACGAGTGATGTCTCTCCAAGACATGTCCATTGGACTTCAGGAGGAGGAGGTGCGCCTTCATGAGCTGGGGGCCGCTCCTTATGTGGGTCTTCTGGCCTTCGAGGATATATTCCGGCGGCCATAAATTGTCTATCCCTTCTTTTTCTTTTTGTTCTCTTTTGTGATATGGTGTCCCCTCGGGGCCCTTTATGTACTCCCTTTTTAATGGAAAGGAATCTCTTGGCTTCATGCGTCTTCATCTTATTCTGCATGTGGTTTTATCACTTTGGAAGGTGGGGTAGAGGTTTTGACAATCCCTCATGCGAATGGCTCGTACCTTGGCAGGAGAGCGTCCACCCCTTCAGAGAAAGGATGGGGAACTCGCTCCACCGCGTGACGGCATCCGAGGAGGTGCTTGAACCGAATTTTGTTGGTGGCAGCAAACGTCCTATTGGCCATGTGTGCCGTAAGGGAGACGATTTGCCGGAATGCAAATGAGGGGGTCTCATCAGAGTAGACGTATGGTCTAGGCTGGGTAGAGACTATTGCAGGTGGGACATTGAAAAGGATATGTGGTTCTCATCAGAACGGACATAAAGTACAAACTGGCCAGATTGTATCATTGGCCGGGCGATGTACTGATCAGCCAACGGTTGACTTCATCATCGATATTGAGCTTATATCGATGCAAGGGGAATTTTAGAATAGACGTAAGGTCTAAACTGGGTAGGGTTTTATCATTGATCGGGCAAGGTGCCGGTCGATCAATAGCGGGTTTCATCATCGATATTGGATTTATATCGACGCAAAGGGATTTCATGAGTTTCATCAGAATAGACGTAAGGTCTAAACTGGATAGGGTATTATCATTGATCGGGCAAGGTGCCAATTGATCAACAGTTGGTTTCATCATCGATATTGGGTTTATATCGATGCAAAGGGACTTCATAAGTTTCATCAGAATAGACGTAAGGTCTAAATTGGATAGGGTATTATCATTGATTGGGCAAGGTGCCAATCGACCAACAGTTGGTTTCATCATCGATATTGGGTTTATATCGATGCAAAGGGATTTCATGAGTTTCATCAGAATAGACGTAAGGTCTAAACTGGATAGGGTATTTCATCATTGATCGGGCGAGGTGCCGGTCGATCAACGGTGGGACGTACGTGACGGTGTAGGTCTCGTCAGGAAAGACGTAAGGTCTATTCCAACAGGTTTTATCGTAGGTGGAGCTTGCCAAGAAATGTGTAGGCTTCATCAGGACAGATGTGAGGTCTGAGCTGGACAGGCTTCATCAGAATGGTGATGGGTTTCATTGTCGGTGGGATGTTTGAAAGAGGGTATGTAAATTTCATTAGGGTAAACGTAAGGTCTACCCCGGAAGGGTTTATCATTGGGGAATGGAGCCAACTGACCGACGGAAGGTTTCATCAGTGAAGGGGAGGTAAAGGCAGCGTGCCGGTTGGCCTGGATCTTCGAATTACCACATTACTGACCCAAGCGCCCTTTCGGGTTTTCACCGGAGCCAGCCCCCTCTTGCTTTTGCCCATGCGCCCTTTCGGGTTTTCACGTGGTGGGGTACCCGATTTTGCCTGCAGTGCCCTTTCGGGTTTTCACCACAGCTGGGTTTTAGCCATTTTTGCCCTTGTTCAGAATATCCGAACAAGTCTGGCGGGGTATCTCTATTTTAACCCCATCCTTTTTTATTTATTATTATATATATATATACATATATATATATATACATATATATATATATACATATATATATATATATTTTGAATTGGGATTTTAGCATGGATCAGGCGATGTGCTGCTTCATCAGAAGCTGCTCCTATCATCGGTATTGGGTATATACCGATGCAAGGATTTCATAGGCTTCATCAGGATAGACGTAAGGTCCAAACTGGATAGGTTTCATCATTGATCGGGCAGGATGCTGACCAATCAACAGCAGGTTTCATCATCGGTATTGGGTTTATACCAATGCAAAGATTTCATATGTTTCATCAGGATAGACGTAAGGTCTAAACTGGACAGATTTTATCATTGATCGGGCAGTGCGCCACTCGATCAACAGCAGGTTTCATCATCGGTATTAGGTTTATACCAATGCAAAGATTTCATGTGTTTCATCAGGATAGACGTAGGGTCTAGCCCGGACAGGTTTCATTGCTGATCGGGCAGTGTGCCAGTCGATCGGCAGCGAGTTTCATCATCGGTATTGGGTTTATACCAATGCAAGGATTTCATAGGTTTCATCAGGATAGACGTAAGGTCTAAACCGGACAGGTTTTATCATTGATCGGGCAGTGCGCCAATCGATCAACAGCAGATTTCATCATCGGTATTGGGTTTATACCAATGCAAAGATTTCATATGTTTCATCAGGATAGACGTAGGGTCTAGCCCGGACAGGTTTCATCGCTGATCGGGCGGGATGTCGACCGATCAACAGCAGGTTTTATCACAGCGGGACATAAAGAGATATGCAGATCTAGTCAGAACAGACGTAAGGTCTAAACCGTAGCGGTTTCTTTGCCGATCGGACAGCGAGCCCGTCAACCAAAGGTAGGTTTCATCATCGGTATTGGGTTTATACCAATGCAAAGATTTCTTATGTTTCATCAGGATAGACATAAGGTCTAAACTGGATAGGTTTCATCGCTGATCGGGCAGGATGCCGATCGATCAACGGTGAACTTCACCATGGTGGGACTTTGGACAAGGTATGGGGGTTTTATCAGGACAGACGTATGGTCTATACTGGGTGGGTTTGATCGTTGATCGGGCAAGGTGCCGGTCGATTGACGAGAGGTTTATGGCGGGATGTGAGGCTTCTTTAGGATCACCACATTACTGACTCAATCGCCCTTTCGGGTTTTCAGGTGGCAGGGTACCCGATTTTGCCTGAAGTGCCCTTTCAGGTTTTCACCACAGCTGGGTTTGAGCCATTTTTGCCCTTGCTCAGAAAACCTGAACAAGACCGGCGGGGTATCTCTATTTTTAACCCCATCTTTTTTATTTATTTATTTATTTTCATTCTTTTATTCTCTCTTCCCCTCTTTTTTGGGAGGGTGACAAGTCGGAATGCCATTAGATCATGACGAGGGATGGCTTGGCTAGGGCGGAGTGCCGCTATACCAAGGAAGGGTGTAGCTCGGCTATGGCGGGATGCTGCTAGACCAAGGAAAGGGTATATCTCAGCTAGGGCTGGATGCCACTAAGCCGAAGAAAGGTAGCTTGGTTAGGGCGGAGTGCCACTAATCCAAGGAAAGAGTGTATCTCGGCTAGGGTGGGATGCCGCTAAACCAAGGAAAGGGTGTATCTCGGCTAGGGTTGGATGCCGCTAAGCTGAAGAAAGGTAGCTTGGTTAGGGCGGAGTGCCACTAATCCAAGGAAAGGGTGTTTCGACCCGATTACTCAGGGAATATTGGTTGTGCAGCATGATACAGCTTGAGGTGTTTACCGTTGAGTGGCGAGAACTGAATTTCCCCTTAATGGTTAACAACTATGTAGGCCCCTCCTTCGTAGACCCTTTGTATCACATAAGGACCTTCCCAATTAGCATTCAGCTTTCCTTTTGGGTTGGACGCCATGACTTCTTTTTTCATGACCATGACAAGGTCACCTTTCTTGAATTCTCGTCCTCTTACGAGTTTATTGAATGCAATGGCCATGCGGGCCTGATACATTTGGATATTCTTCTGAGCTTGGAGGCGCTTCCCTTCCAATTCAGTCAGTTCTTCTAACCTTCTTTCAGCATTTGTTTGTTCGCCATGGGCCAGGTCATATTGGATTGACACTCTTAGCGACGGGACCTCCAGCTCTAGTGGAACCACTGCCTCCGAGCCATATACCAATGAGTATGGTGAGCACCCTGTAGGTGTCTTAAAGACGGTGCGGTATGCCCACAGAGCTTCATACATCTTTTCTTCCCAGTCCTTTTTATTAGAACTGACAACCTTGGCTAGCAAGGTGCACAAAGTCTTGTTAAAAGCTTTTGCCAATCCGTTTGCCTGGGGATTGTAGGGAGTGGAGGTTCTCCATTCAATCTTATACTTCTTGGCAAGTCGATAGATTTTCTGATTTCTGAAATGACTTCCATTATCAGATATTATTCGGTTGGGGATCCCGAACCGGAAGATAATATTCTGCTTGATAAATCTGGCGACCAGTTCACCAGTCACTTCTCTTAATGCTACAGCTTCCGCCCATCGGGAGAAGTAATCTGTCATGGCCAATATGTACTTATGACCGGCCGAGGAAGTCGGTAGTGGCCCGACTACATCAGTTCCCCATTGTGCAAATGGCCAGCTAGGAACTGTAGGGTGTAGAGTTGTAGGTGGCCTTCTAGGCACGGTAGCATGCTCCTGACACTTCTGGCATGACTTTGCAAATTTACAGTAGTCTTCAAACATGGTAGGCCAATAGTAGCCCAGCCTTTTGATTTCTATCTTCATTTTGGGGCCAGCCTGGTGGGCACCTGCTGTCCCAGCGTGTATTTCTTTCATCGCTTGCCAAGCTTCCTCAGTGGACAGGCAGCGGAGTAGAATCTTTTTACGTGCATCCGCCATTATTCGGAATAAAGTTCCATTTCTGAATTCATATGAATCTTTGATTCTCAGGAGTTTCATCTTTTCCTCCCTTTTCTGTGGCAGCTGTCGGTGCATAAACCACTGTAGCAAATGATGTCTCCAATCAGACGCCTATACTGCGCTGATAGTGGCAACTTCTTCCTCTTCGGGGCACCCTTCTAACATACTGGGGACTTGTCGCCGGTTCATAACAACAATGTTCAGTGTTTCATCTGGCGGGACTGCTAGCGAGCTGGCCAGCTTTGCCAGTGCATCAGCCTGGGCATTATGTCCACGGCCCACATGTTTGAGTTCAATATGATAGAACTTTGCCATGAGGCGTACAACTTTCTGGTGATAGGGATTTAGTTCTGGCTTCCGCACTTCAAACTCCCCTTGGACTTGCTTTATTATCAACATCGAATCCTCGAATACCTGAAGCATTTGGATACCCATGCTGAGGCTGATATTGAGTCCGATTATCAGAGCTTCATATTCGGCTTCATTATTGGTGCATGGCTTGTTTATAGAACAGGAAGTATGCACAACCTCCCCCTCTGGCGATTTCAGCACAATACCAGCTCCAGCCCGTATTCTAGTCTTTCCATCGGAATCTGTCTCCGTTCTGGATGCTCCATCAAAGAACAGTTGCCACATAACTGGCTGAGCTTGACAGGCCTCGAGTGTTTCATCATCGGGTAATTCAGTCCCCAACATATCATTCTCCGGCACAGGGTGCTCCGCGAAGAAATCAGCCATGGCATGTCCTTTTATTGCCCTCTGGGGTATATATGTGATATCGAATTCCATCAGAATTACTGCCCATTTGCCTAACCGGCCTTTTAGTACTGGCTGAGTCAATATGTATCTGAGTGGATCTGCTGCAGATATCAATCTGATTTCATGTGACAACATGTAGTGTCGGAGCTTTTTGACAGCAAAGACTAGTGCCAAGCAGGTCTTCTCTATGTAGCTGTAGCTTTCTTCAGTTCTTATCAGCCTCCTACTTAGGTAGTACAGGGCTTGTTCTTTGCCTTCCACATTTATCTGTGCCATCATTGCCCCCAGGGAACAGTATGTGGCTGCGATATACAGTATCAAGGGCCTGCCCTTAACGGGTGCCCCCACCACCGGAGGGGTCTTGAGGTATTCCTTCAGCTTCTCAAAGGCTTCCTGGCAGCCATCGTCCCAGAGGAACGGCACATCTTTCATCATGAGTTTGTGAAAGGGGTGGCATCTTCCCGATAGATTTGATATAAATCGTCGGATGTAGGCCAGACGCCCTTGCAGGGATCTCAACTCGTGCAGATTCCTTGGTGGAGGGAGCTCCTGGATAGCTTTAATCTTGGATGGATCAATTTCAATACCCCTATGTCGGACAATAAATCCGAGGAATTTTCCACTGGACACGCCAAAGGCGCATTTCATAGGATTCATCTTGAGTTCATATCTGTGCAACCTCTGGAATAATATCCTTAGGTCTTGCAAATGATCTTCTCTTTTGCTGGTTTTTACCACCAAATCATCAATGTAGCACTCTACCTTTTTGAAGAGTAGGTCATCAAAGATCTTTGTCATAGCTCTTTGGTAAGTAGCGCCGGCATTCTTGAGGCCGAACGACATCCTTTTGTAGTGAAATATCCCCCTCGGAGTGCGGAATGCAGTGTGCACTCTGTCTTCTTTAGCAATCCAGACCTGATTGTATCCAGATGACCCATCCATAAATGATAGGGCCTCATGGCCAGTAGTTGCATCGATCATCACCTCAGTGATTGGCACCGGGAAATCATCTTTCGGGCAGGCCTTATTAAGGTCCCGGAAATCGACACATATTCTGATCTGCCCGTTCTTCTTCTTTACGGGCACTATATTGGCCAGCCATGTAGTATACTGGTTTTCTTCGACAAAGCCTACGTCAATCAGCTTATCAACCTCTTTGTTAATCTGATTTATCAGTTCAGGACGCATTCTCCTGGAAGGCTGCTTTACAGGGTTAGCCTCTGGGTTTTTTGCCAATCGGTGTTGTGCCACATCAGAGCTCAGTCCTGGCATTTCATCATATGTCCATGCAAAACAATCTCGGAATTCTGTCAAGAACTGTATATATTGTTCCCTGACATCTGGCTCCAGCAGTGCGCTGAGGAATGTCGGCCTTTGTTCATCTGCGGACCCCAAATTTATTTCTATCAGCTCATCGACGGTGGCTTGGCCTCCGTCTTCGACTTCGGGCGGGGCTTCTTGCAAATCAATAAAGCCTCCCGGGATATAATCTTCTTCAGTTCCATGCTCCTCTGCTTCATCATACTGGTCATCAGTGGATGCTGGCGCATCATATAGGGCCAATACTACCGGATCCTGTTCAGTCTGCTCCGAGGGCGAGACTGGTTCAGCAGGAGGTTCAGAAGTGGACCCCTCCGTCCTTAGAGGCTCTTCTAATGTGGGCTCCCTTGAAAGGTCATCATTCTGTAGAGCCCGGAATTCTTCTAGGATGCGCCCGAACTCCAGACACTCCTCCAGCTCTCTGGCCATTTGATCTTCATCCGGGGTTCCCGTATCAAATTTTGCTTCAGCCTGGAATAGATCCTCTTTGGAAGATAAGTCCTCCCAGCATCAAGCTTTCTTTGTCTCATCAGATGTCTCTGTTTCTGGCAGGTTGTCTGGGGCTTCATTGCTCATTATGGATTGATAAATGATTTCTTCATCTTCCGAGGGGTATTTGTCATATCCTACCTCGGGAGGATCGTCATGCCGGTAGGAGAGAGATATGACGTCTACCTCAGCCTCATGGTATTCTTGGAGGGTATAACCCAATCCTGGGTGTTGAGTGATCTTCCTCAGTTCTTTACTATCTCAAGGCGGATCCCACAGTTCCTTGAATGCCTTCTTCTGAGCAGCAGGCTGCATTGATGGCATTTGCATTTTGGAGAACATTTGTGAAACCCGTTGGGTAGTATAATCCAAGCCTGTAATCGGTACCATCCGGTTTGCAGCTTCTTCAGGGGCCATATAGTCTTGATCATCTTCTTCGACTGGCTCCCCGGTGTAGAATATAATAGGAGGCTCGCAGAAGCGAGGGATTTCCATAGTCTTCAGTGGTAGCACCGTTTGGTACTCAAGGCTGACGATGGGTTTAAATAAACCTTGCGGCACCTCTACCTGAGTGTACTTTTGCTTCATTTCTTCATCGGCATTATACGGGTGGACGCTAGGAGGGGTAACCCGAGCAAAGTCATCGGCATAAGAGATGTGAGACACATTATGCTTTTTAACATAGCCTTTTGGTGGCGGTGGAGACCAGTTCCTTATCTCTGTCTCAGGCTTTTTCTGGATGAGCACAGTCTCTTTCCTTTCGCAGTTTTGCGACACCTCGGTGTAGTAGGATGCATCGAGCATATGGCACTCGAACACTTCGAAGGGATGCAGGTCCGAAAACACCCTTTCTTCTTTTCCTTCATGGCAGTATTTAATGCACTGATGTAGCGTGGATGGCACTATTTGATATTCATGCAGCCACGGTCTCCCCAGCAGGGCCTTATACGTGGTGTTGGAGTCGATCACATAGAATCGTACCACTGTAGTGAGGTCTCCCAATGTGAGGTTAAAATCAGCTACCCCAAGAGGTGTCTCACACTTTTGGTTGAATCCTGCAATCTTCATGTCTCTGACCTTGGTGAGCTGCAGATCAAAGTAATATTTCTGATAGATGCGGTATGGGAGAATGTTCACAGCAGCCCTAGGATCTATCAGTATTCTGCTTATCGGCTGACAGTTCAGGGAACACCTCATATACAGCGGTCTGTTATGGCCGGAATTTGGGATTAGCATATCATCCTCTATGAATGTGACTGATGGACCAGAATTCACTTCCGTCAAGAGTGCTTCATACTGTGCTGGCGACTACAAGGCATCAATAATGGCTTGGCGAGCCTCTTCACTCAGAGAGAGGATTTCCCAGATGGAGAACCTGGTAGGGAGCTTCTTCAGCATTTTCATGATCCGACTGCCCACCCGGACGTTAGACAGTTTCATCTCCTCCACCCAACGGGGTCTTGGAGGTTCATGTGGTGCCTGTGGCCTTTGCTGCCCAGTGCCGGTTTTACCCTCTTGATCGGTTCCCCGGGAGGCTTCTTCTGTAGTAACGACCCCTATTTCTGCTAGAGGGTTACTTCGTTTATTTTCTTCATGCTGCTTCTGCTTCCTAACTGCAGTCTGCTGGCATTTATTGTTTTCAGCTGAAGCAGTGTGAGCCAATTGCTCATTTTCCAAACTGGACAAGAATTCCAGGAATGAAGGAGCCTCTTGTTTTTCTTGGTACAAGCTGGCAGGGGGAGGAACCTGGACACCTCGTACTTCTGGCTCGGGGATCTGATAGGGTTGCTCCCCTCTGAATATAATATTATGATTGGCTGGTGGCGGGCGCCTCCATCTTTTCTCAGAACGTGTTGCATGGGCTGAGGTAGAGGCCTCAGCATGGTTGGCTTCCAGCGGGGCATTTGATGCTTCATCCTCATCATTCTCCCCGGGCAAGGAAAAGAGTACCGATAGGGTGTTGCATTGTACTGTCGTGACTTTCTTTCCCCTTTTGGACTTGGGCCGTCTCTTCTTCTTCTGGGAATTTGGCTTTGCTGGCTCTTGCCCCCAGAAGGGCTCATTTTCAGCTTTTTCTTATTCTGCCTCTGGTTGCTCTTTAATTTTCAATTCTTCGAGCTGCTCCTAGAGTATACAGTCTTTTATCAGCAGGTTTTTGGGCTTTTTCTGCTCATATTCATCGAGCTCATCGATATACTGCTGTAGACGCCTGGCTGCAGGACTTACTTCTTTATGTGCAGGTAGGGGAGTTTATCTCCTTCGGTTGTGAGTAGGGATCCGGATGACTGGTCCGGTCTCAGCTGTATGCCAAACTGGCCTTACTGGAGGCCGCTAAGGCCTTGAGGTGACACCCCGAATAGTTGCCCCACTGGTGCTGGCTGCAAGAGTCCTTTTTTTGTTCTTTATGGGCTTCGTCTGCCATCCTTCCTGATCTTTCAGTGGGGTGAGGAGGCAAGCTTTATAAGTATGCCTGGTACATTTTTCAACGGCTTCCTCCGACAGTTGCTGATAGACTAAAATCACATTGGCGGCCATCCTCCAGGGCAGAGGCTCATGCGGATGAGGTGGCTTCACCTGATAATCACCCAACTGTAGCTCACCCTTTTTGACCATTCCTTCCATAATATCCTTGAAGACATAACAATCTTCAATTGCGTGCCCCAGCGCACGGTGAAATGGGCAGAACAACAGATCATCTTTCTTTGTTGCATCCGCAGGTCTCTTCGGTTCTGGCAATGTTACCTTGTTGAACTTATATGCCCAGTTAAATAGTGCTGATGTCTTATCTTTGGGAAAAGAGTTAGCCCTTCTCATTCTGTCTCTCAGAGAGACCTTATCTTTTCTTTCTGTTACACCCTCAGGCGGGGGAGCTTCATCTGCCTCCTTTTTCCCTTTCTGTTGCTCGAAGGTTCTGAAATCGACGGCGTTAGCCTCAGTATGTGATGGCCGTCGATCATTGGTTTTACCCTTCGGCATAGTGGGAGCATTGGCGATCGGGCGCTTGGACAAGAACGTCTCGACTTCCGCCACTGTATTGTTCAGCCGGTCGAATGTTCTGACATCTGCACCGATCATCTTTTCTAGCACCTCTCTCTTGAGGCTCTGTTTACATATCTGCACTGCATCTTCCTGATGAGGAGGTCTTCGGCATCTCATGGCTAAGTTTCTCCACCTTTTGATGTAGTCCAGTGCTGTTTCATCCTGCCTTTGCTTGGTTGCATATAGCTCCGCTATTGTCATTTCTCTTTCAGTGACATGAAATCTATCGCGGAATTTTCTTTGCATATCAGACCAATCAACCACTGATCTAGCGGGCAGGCTTGAATCCCATTCAAAGGCTATCCCAGTGAGGGACGAGCCAAAGAACTTAAGCAGATAGGCTTCATCAGCTGCCAGGTCGCCCATAATTGTGGTGTAGTAAGCAATGTGATCCCTGGGAGAGCCCTGGCCGTTGAATTTCTCAAATTTCGACGGCTTACGGACGCATGGGGGTAGTCTTTTAGCATCATACTAGGGAGGATACGGTACTTTGTACACGTCATAGGTACTTACACCATCACTGGTCTTCTCAGACAGCTTTATCTCCACAATTCTTTCAATCATCAACTTGTGGGCTAGGGCTGGATCTATCTCTTCTGGGAAGAAGTGAGCTTGTTGTTGGCTGTAGGGAGTCGTCATCACAGTTGCGCGCAAGGTGGGCGCGGTGGGCTGCGTCTGAGATGTAGAGGGCTGAGCTGCTGCTTGCTGCAGAACAGGCTGGCTCGGAGCTTTGCCCTTATCAGCTGGAAGGGATTAATTGGGACAGCCATTTCTGCTGAGCTGGAAGTCTGCCCCACAGGTTCGGCTTGCTTGGAGATCGGTGTGGCTTCATGCCTCTCATTTAGCTGTCTTCTGAGAGCACTGATCTCCTGTTGATACCTTCTAAACATCATCTGGATCATGGGATCCAGAGTCGATGGGATCTGTATATCTTCTGAAGTCCCTTCAGCATCATCAACGAAGGGATTGTCTTCTTCTTCTGTTGTCACCACATTGACTGTCATGGTGGTGATCTTGCGGGTTTCCTCATCATTCTTCATCTTATCTTTTACAGCCTGACCTCTTCTTGTGACGGGGCCTGGTCTGGTAGCCAGCCTGAGCAGTTCATCTGGCTGAGTTGGTAGCATATTTTGCCCCCTGGCGATTCCAGCCATGTTACAGGTGAAGATTTGCATTCTTCCCTTCTGCCTGCAAACTTTTCTTTTTGCCTGGTCAGGGTATTCGAGTCGGTCGAAGACCGATACTCTTTTTTCAGCTTCTTCCCTATACAAGTCTTCTTTATCATATCCGGCCTTACGGCCTTCTTCATAATCATTTGAATCGGAGGAGGAGACTCCGAGCATCACTTCTTGAAGGGCTTGTCCTTCTTCTTCATCCACGGTGCCCAGAGCACGGGATAATCTTTGCTGACCAAGGGCATGGTTCCCCAGGTAATGGAAGTAGTCTTGGACCACTTGTTTCATCTCCTCTAGATCGTGCCTTCGCGGCTCTGGTCGGAGTATCAATCTTTCCTGGCTTTTCTGCTGATGAGCCAGTCTTGTCATCTGAGCATTCAAATGCTCGGCTTTGGAATATTTGAATATGTCAGCCTGTCTAGCACAGGCTCTTGGTCTTCTTGGAATGGCAACCGTGACTGGTTCCCTCATTCCCATATCGCCATCCTGGCAGCAGTTGGCAGTGTCATCATAGTTCTTCCTTTGCCATCTTTTGCCTTTGGCGCTGGGATGGGTGACAGTAAGGTCTCCCTTCTTCTCATATCTTATGCTCCTCATCACGAGGCGAGTAGTAATCAGATTTCTTCATTCATCATTTTTTTCATCTCTACTCCCCAGAGCTTTAGGGTAAGCAGCAACATCATCTCTTCTGTAGTTTCTTTCTTCTCTTCTGCTTCCTACCCTGAAGCGGGCAACAGCATCCTCAGTAGCCTTCTTCTCATATCGAGCTGGGGCCCAGCTCTGAATCTTCTTTGGTCGCCAGACCTGTTTATATTTTGCTGGCTTGGGCGCCAGCGGCTTCCTTTCATCAGCATCCCAGTTGGCCCTCCTAGCGGCCAGAATGCGGAACCTGTTGTCGGTCTGGACAGTCGGGACAATCCTGTCCGGCCGGACTTCTCTGGGGCGACCGTTGAGGTTCACCCTAACATCTCCCATCATCATTGTCTTCCCAGAATTGGAAAGACGATGCTCAGCAGCAACATACCGGCTTCTCCGGTTATTTCTCTTCCCCTCTAGGCAGCAGCGGGAACCGTATCCCTCCTTTGAACTTGGTGTACATAGCAGGCGACGGCCGTCGAGGTCGTCTTCTCCGGTAAGCCAGCCTTCTTACCAGTAGTCTTCATAGGGGCACCTGTAGCGGTGCCTTTCCCGTCGTTGTTGACCTGCAGAAGGTCGGTGAAGACGAGGCCCAGACAGTTGGGCAGCCCGACAGCAGGGGGCATTGCTCCGAATGACAGGGGTACCGCCAGGTAACCCTCTCGCACATGCATATCGATCGGTTGTTGGCCGAAGCGTATAGACATAAGTCCAGTAGTCATCTTCCTGAAAATAAGGAAAGTGCATAGGATCAGAAATTTGAGGGGGGCCCGCTGGGCCTCCTATTTTGGCGTAGAGATGAAGGGAGACTGAGTCCCACCGGGCGTGCCAGACTTGTGGAACGTGGATCTTTATCTTTATCTCGTTGTATTATTTATTTATATTTTCTATTTATATTTTTGATTTATTGATTAATTAGTCGTGCCAGTCACGTGTATGACGATTTTATTGTGCGCTCGATCTGACTTGGTCAGTCGATTGTGAAGTCCGAGTCGGGACTAGAAGTCCATCATACCATAAAGGCTATGACGTTAATTACGCCCTTCCAAGGAAGGACAACCCTTGATTAAACGCCAAAATAGGAGGAAAGTAGCGGTGAAGATAAGGCTCAGAAGAGACGGGGTTGATTTATTTGCAGAATGCTAAATGGACTAGATAGAGCAGGGGGGTTATTAAGTACGGGACAAATCCGACGGCATATCCCCGCCATCTTGGACTATGACAAGTGGGAATAAGAAACCACCCATGCAGCGGCAGGGTAGGATCCGTAAAAGATCGGGTATAATAGACCTGGAGTTCGAATAGGGACCGGCGCAACATGGCACGTCCCATGTGGGTGCGGTGCCGCATCTATATCCCCCTTCGAGGGACCATCGGAGAGCGTGCAAGGACATAACTCCGTGGACCGGCGGGGCTAGGAGAGAATATCACATTTACCCGGTAGGGTATGTATGAATCTCGGCAGCATGTCCCCTCAACTTGGATTATGCCAAGAGAGAATAGGTCATCATCCACGGGATGCCGGGATGACGACCAGATAAAAAGGGCACCGGGCCCGGGGATGTTACTTGTGTCTATCTCATTGGTTAATATTCCCTTGGAACCCATCAGAACGCATATAATAACATGGTTCTTTGAGTTCGTAAGGTAGCAGTGAAATTCGGATCGGAAATGAGGGCTATAGGGGAGGTCTTCCCCATTACTATATCTTCTCAGGGCACATATGATGGTCTTCGAACATCCCCTAGACAGGTGTGTAGGGAAACTAGAGGATTGAAGGATGACAGTGCAGAGGAGGGCCTCGGACTAGGTTTCATTGGCCAAAGAAGGAGGGTCTCGGCGTGGGTTTCTATTGGCCAAAGGGAGAGCTCTTGGCATGGCTTTAATGGCAAGAAACAAGGGGGGAAGCTCCTGGCGTGAGGCTTCTCGGCGCGCTCCTCGCCGCGCCGGGAACCCGGCGCCGGGAGGCCACAGGCCGAGAAGGCTGTGATGGAACAGGGTTTAACAGGGGGGTTTTGTCGGTTTGCTGAAGGGGAAGGAAGAGGGAAGCCTCTCGGCGGCGTAGCTCTCGGCGTGGAAATTAGCACGTCGGGAAGGTGAAAGGGTTAAGGGTTTCAGGGCTTGATTACGGTACTCTATTTTTTGGGATTTTGAGAGTTTTCTGGGAATTATATCAGAGTAGATTGGCTCTGGGGACTAGAGATGGGGTTCAACTGGTTTTAGTTGTATAGGCTTCAAAGGAGGCCGAGAACTGAAAGGGATTGGAGGGGAAGAGCCCCACACAGAGGTCCTTTTCACCATCACCACACGGAGCCCAGAGGACAGCTTCAATATTATTTTTCATCGGTTGGGAGGATTTCAGCAGCACCTCCCCTGTACCTAGCGTATGCCAGGGGGGTAATAGACGATCACCCACAGAGTGCCGGGGTGAAAGCCAGAATAAGGGGGGTATGGGACCCCTAGCCCGTGTATGTGATCACAACACCAACTTAATATCCCTTTGAGGCCATTGAAACTTATGCAGTGGCAGAGTTTCTCTGGCTCGTAAGGTTATGTAGGGGAGTTATCCCCAATGATGTTTATCCCTTAGGCACATATGATGATCTAGAGTATCCTTCGACAATATGCAAGGCTTGGTTGATCGGACTTCAGCGGGCATCCATGTGGTTCCTAGCCTGTAGCAGGAAGGCTTTCCTCCGGGGTTCAAGGAATGGGGGATTCACAACGTAAAGCAGGGGTGGCCGGAAGCATGGTTCCCGGCGTGGGTTTTATTGGCCAAGGGGGAATGCTCTCGGCGCCGGGAGGCCCGGGAAGGCTATATTGGGATAGGCTTTGTTTGCCTTTGTCGAAGGGGCTAAAGCAAGGGGATCTCTCGGCAGACTAGTTCTCGGTGGGGAAATGGCCACGTCGGGAAGGGGCTAAAAGGGGTTTTTGTCTTGGCTGTGATACTCTGCTCAGGAGATTTCTGGGATTTTTGGCCCGGATTGAGTCAAGATCTGGACTGCAGAAGGGGTTTACGCGGGGGTTAGCATCATCAGTCGAAGGGCAGATCATCTATTATCGAATCCTCATGGGATGTATGGCGTTTTCTATACTCACCTGCTGCTCAGACGGTCAAGAGATTGATGTCTCTGACCCTGAACGAGATGGGAGCTCGACAGACATCTGTGATATTCGGGGAAACCGTGATTCGAGGGGGAGGAAAAGGAGGGACAGAGCCTAATAACCCACCGGATGAGGGTTGAGACTCCGTCTTCGTCTTCCACCAGAGGACAGGCTAGGGAGGGGAGGTGGAAACATGGATCGGAAAGCTATAACATATGGCAAAGTGACATTCAAAAGAACAGCCGATGCAAGGAGGGGAGAAATACAGCAGATATTTCAATCGATCAAATGCCCAAACAAGCCATGCTCATCTTTTATATTATTGCATCATCCCAAACCTGTACAGATCGTAGAAGGTAAACGAAAGACAGAGAGATGGAAATCGAGACCGGAATCTTCCAGGTACATTGATACATCGAGAAAACCTCGCCAGATTACATCAGAAAAAGAAAATAAAAAGAGGAAAGCATGGGGGGAGGGCGGAGCATTGACTCCTCTCCCTCCCCGGAGCAGCCCACCTGGAGCTTCTTCTTCCTCCTTTCTTCTCAGATATCTCTTCGCTTCTTCGAGTCACTTTTCTTGGTGCTCTCTTTTTCCTTTGGTTTCTGTTTATCCTCTCGATCTCTCTCGATCTCTCTTTTTTTCTTCGAAGCCCTTCTATTTCTTCTGGTGCTTCTCTCCTCTCCTTCTTTTCTTTCTTCGAAGAAGTGGGTTTATATAGACCCAGGTTCTTCTTGCATATCGGTAGATGGTAATCAGCGCGCCTCATTCGTTCGCAATAGCTCCCGGCGCGCTGAGTGGCCTCCTGTTGAGGTTCTCGACGCCACACTCGGAAGCCCATTTGGCCGGCCCATTTAGGACTTTTAAGCTTCGCACGTGCCTTGGCCTCTCTTAATCCTTTAAATTGATATTCATCAGAACCAGAGAAGGCCCTGTATTGGTGACATAGCTTCCATTGATATCATTGATATGTTTTCATCAGTCCGTAGATAGGGGTTTCATCAGTATTGCCATCTGAATGATGACAAAACCGGGTATCATTTTATCGATATCGTTACCTGAATGGTGACGAGATCGGACATCAGCCTTAGTCTGGGAAGACCTCAACCGGGCGTATAATCTGTGGAGACAATTCTTCTTCATTGATCTGACTTGGCAAAAGCCTTTACAATCTTCATCTGTGGATTCTTGGATGAGGCAGTAGCACAGCTCTCATTAAAGTGTGCTAGGAGGTCCCATCAGTCGAGTGACTGCTACTTTATCAGTGTTGCCGTCTGAATGATATCGGCACCGGGCGTCAGCTTGGCCGACAAAGGCTTCAACCGGGTAAATGGTTGACGGGCTTCATCATTGGTCTTTCACTGTTGGTCTGATCCTCTTTTCAATTGTGCTTTCACCCTTGTTCATTTTCAAGGTGTCAACAGCGAGTTAGTCATAGAGACCTCCGTAAGTCTCCTCGCAGCCTTGGATTCCCTCAAGGCCGACTGAGCTGGTTGTGCCATAAAAACCCATTACACTATTTTGCCATGTCACTCTAAAGAAACATGGTATACCGGCCCTCATGTTATGTAAAGTGTGTATCATGAGAATTCTCTTAATGGGATGAGGTTATCATGCCATTTGATGCTGTTCTTGTAAACGCCAATTCTATATTCAACATGATCTTCTTGTGGACCTCAATTCTATATTAAGAATGAGGACGTCTTGCCATTGATGTGTTGTTCATGTGGACCTTAATTCTATATAAAGAGTGCCCATACTTGTTTGTCATGGTACCCAAGTTAGGGAACCAATTCCACCTAGTTTTATCAATAATCGTGATTGTACCGTTATTATCGCCATTCGATGTCAAGGGTCATATTTTTGGACTCTATTCTATAAAAGTCTATCCTACGTGTCTACAAGCTTTATCCTTGAAATTCCATATTGGCTATACACAAAAGTGGATGTTAAAATACATGATTAATGCCTGCGCATATAGGGCCCGATCTGGTCCTGGGAGGAGCACCGGAAAGTACTTGTGCCCATGGGAGTTGATTGATCACGGTATTGGCATTATACCGAAGTGCATGACTAGCTTGATTGAACATTCCACAAATCTTGTACTTGTACTTGACTTGATATTACAGGACTTGCGTGGCCCGAGCAAAGGGTAATTGTATACTTGCTTGACTTGAAACAAAATAGCCAAATTCCAACATGACATGATGAATACACTTGCTTGAATATCTTGATATCTTTTTGATATAAGTTCTTGAAAGTTCATGACTAGTTCTTCTTCCTATCGTATTGTTATACACTCTCTCTATCTTGTCGTTTTACGCGAGCATGCATAACTATAGTGCATTCATGAAAGATGTAATCACTTAAACCCCTTGCTAGTTCTTGAGATATAATTTCCTACTGAGCGTTCGCTCACTTAGTGTTTCCCTACTTTTCAGGTAAGTCCGACGATGAGGGAACTCGAACGGATGGGGAAAATCAAGAGTGAAAGAGATAGAGCTTCTTCCGTGTTATCTAGTCTTTTTCATATTTTCTTGAGTCAACCATGTATTTTTCCCTTTATTTTCGTTAGTACTTCCAAGGTTTGTAATAGACATATTCTTACGAAGGAATAAAGGATTAGGTTATCTTTACTTTTGCGCATCTCTGATTTTTGGTGTCGAATGCACTAATACTCTGATTGACATGATTGATATAAACTCATCGCGCATCTCCGGGTACCTTCCGCGCTCGGGGCGTGACAGGCAGCATCCCCGGATGTGTTTTGTGTGGTAGGTTGAGCTTGGGAGGAAGACTCAACCTCTTGAGAAGTGGTATCAACCACATGAACTTGTGAATAATAAGCATGAGGGGGAGCATAATTTCCCTCATAATTAATGGAATCTTGAGGGGGGACCTCATAGGATTGGTCGAATTGACCCTCCTCATAACCATCACAGGAGTATCCATAGTTGGCCATGTTAATGATTTTACCTTAACGGAGTTGCATGTTTAAGGAGAGGAAAAATTACAAACCAACAAGTATAAGTACGAGAAAATCACCCAATAAAATTTTTCACTCAAGTTGTAATGAACCCAAAGTTTTAAGTTTCTCTTTTGAGAATAAAGTAGATTTTTAAGTGTGTGATCAATTCTCACTTTTGAATGTGGGTCCTAGTTTCAAGTTGAGTGTAAACTCCGGGTCAAACAAAGTTCTTTTCTCTCTCCTTACCAACGTATGGGTTAACTAAACTCCGGGTACTTCAAATGGTACAACCGGCCCGGTGTCCGTGAGGGAATCCACGGGTGCGGGGACTTACGGAGGCCTTGGAAGAGGAATTTCCAGTCCAAAGAGACGGAATGCTCAATGGAGGGTCGTTCCAATTCCAAGAATAGGGTGTGGAATCCTACAAGTCTAAAGAGAGGAGGTCTCTCAACCAAATGCCCTAGAATGCACACTAATGCAGGCAGATCAAGCAGTAATAGTCAAATAAGCAATAAGTGCAGCCAACAGTGAAGATATCAGTAATAACCAAGGTTCTGTGAACAACAGAACGAAATGACGACCTGACCAAAGTCGCGGTCTCAATAAACAGCGACTAGGTGTCAGTCGATAATCACTGTAAATAGTGGTAAACAGTGAACAGAAGTAAAATAGCGCCTTGGGGTGAGGCGCTGAATGTGTAAATAACGCCTCTGAGAAAAGGCATCAAATATCAGTACAATAAAAACAACAATAATGGCAGAATTGATGCCTTTGTGTGAGACGTTGAATGCAGGAATGATGCCTATGTGGAGGGGCGTCAAATCTCAGTAAACAGTAATCAGGAATAATGAAGAAAATCAATGGTAATCACGAACTGATGCCTTGGTGTGAGGCGTTGAATGTGTGAATGACGCCTCTATAGAGGGGCGTTAATTATAAAAATGATGAAAATAATGGAGAATAAATGAAAACAGCGCCTCTGTGAGCGGTTGCTGAATGATGAAATAGCGGCTTCAGGGAAGTCGCTAATTAGTTCCAGAGAACTGAAATGAATGAAAACTAACAAAAATCAAATTTCTTTTCTTAAAAATGTTATGGACAATTCAAAAATTCGCTAATCCAGTGGGAGGTGTACACGTGGTGCACAAGGGGAGTGTGCTACGTGGAACACTAAGGAGGGGCACATGTGGGTGCCGAAGGAGGGGCACGCGAGGGTGCCAAAGGGAGGGGCACACGTGGGTGCCAATGGAGAGGTAATCAAAATAAAAATATCAAGGGTCCCACCGTGATCACCAATTTGTGAACGTGTCACATAAACATTTTTTTAAAAAAGAAAAGAAATCTATGTGTTAAAGATATGTGGGAAATAAAGAAGAAAATAAGATAAAAGGAGCATGTGATGCTCTAAGGAGAGTGATCGCCAGAGGGGTTACCTCAAAACAAAAGGATGATCGCATGTACCTTGTAAGAAGCGGGCAAGATTGTGAGCTCTCCCTTCCTCCTTCTACTGGCTGGTCGATGAAGGGGTTTTTTATGTTGATTACCCTTGCAAAACAAGCAAAAACAACAAACACACAATATGGATTAGCCAAAGTGTAGTATCAATGCTATAAGAAAAGAGAACTATGCAACGTAAGCATGAACACACCTTGTGTGTTTTTGTTTAAACCCCTAAGAGGAGTGAAACGGGTGGAGATATGTATGCTATGATGCAAACAGTAATATGGTATGTAGAGAAGATTTCTAGTAACGATGGCTAAAAGAAGATGCACGTATGAGACGAGTAATAAGAAAAAAAACTAAAGGAGAAGGGCGCCCTTCTGCTGTGGATAGCAGCAGTAAAGGAGGGAGAGGAAGTGCTTCAACTGCAGCCAACAGAGAATCGCAGGAGGAAGAAGAGAACGCCTCGTGGAAGCAAACGCCTGGAGGAAGAAAGACCTGCAGAAAAAAAACTGAAACAAACACTTCTCTCTATTGCAGTGAACTCTCTGTGCTTATGTGTAACTCTCAGTGAAAAGCTCTCTATTTTTGTAAGCGCGTTGTTCATCTCTCGTACGCGTAGGAAGCCATGGGTATTTATAGGGCCAAAAGTTCCTCATTCCAATGGGATTAAAACAAGGATAGACATCATCCGGCAAGGATCTCCCTTCCCCAATCAATCACGGTGTTAAAAGAAGGAAGGACTCTTCCCGGGAAGGTAGCAAATGAAAAGGAGACGGAAGTGTAGATGCCTAATTTCGGACATCCCGCGGATCCCTAATGGGCCCTCGTGTGAATGACGCCTGATTGTTGTACTCATTTTTACCGATGTTTGAGTTTTAAGCCCAGCCTATAGCCCCTTGGCTATTGGGCCTCTCGTCCATAAGGGCCCAACACCATGGGTCTAGGTTGCCAAGGTCCTGGCCGCCCCCAGTCCTGGGCGACCGGGGCGATGGTCGCCCTCGCCAGGAAGGTGGCCAGAGTGCTGGCCGCCCTCCTCCTCACGGTGGCCAACGATTTGGCCGCCTTCCCCTTGTTTACTTGGTCAGAGAACGTGGCCCATCTCGTGGCCACATTCTCTCCCTCGTTCTGCACGATCTCCACCCACGTTTTTTAACACCTGGCTTGTCGAACCAAAACTCCACCACCTGCAGTACGAGAGGGAAGAAGAGGGGATTTTTGGGGGAGATAGTTGGGAGATTCGAGGGGTGGTTTTTTTTAGAGTTGACACAGAGGAGAAGGGAGAACTCACGAACTTCGTCCCAGAGGCTACTCCTTCTACCTTAAACCTGGTTTGAACTTCTCTACCTCTCATCTCCTGCTTCCTATGTGCATCTCGACTTCCAGGTAAGTATAGCATCGCATGTAGCATCCTCCTAGACACAACATAAGAGGTTTTCTTCTTACAAAAACAAAGGGGAGGTGGATGGTCGAAAGTCTCGGCCATCCTTCCTTCCCACACCCCCCCAGGTACTTTGGCCACCAGTTTCTTACGTGTTTTCTAGTTGTTAGATCACATACTGCACTCCAAGTTCACTAATGGCTTCCTTTTCTATGTTTTTCTGAGCTACGGTGCAGGACTTTAGCACAAGGGACGAGCAGGGCTCCTGGCCCTTGGCCGACCGAGGACGAGGAAGAGGAAACCCATGTCTCTTCATCTTGAACATATCCCCGCGATCAACATCCTGCGAGATTCAGGTAAAATGACCTCTGGCGATCAAGTTCTAATCTTTTTTTGTTCCTCTATAGGTACCCTCGCATGGATACTCCCATTCACCCATTCCATCTCACATCTCTCACCCAATCCCACGCCGCCGTCTCCGGGCGCCTACAAGCGAAGTGGCGATCATGGTGGGACCCTCTAGTGCCTATTGTAAGTCCCTTATGCTTGAAGTCAAACATTAGTGCAGGTATGTTGATACATTAGCTTTACTTCTGTAGCTCTATTTTTTAGTTTTCTGCAACTCGAATAGAAGGAGGCCAGACTCTTGGCCGTGTAGGTACCTAGGTGACCAACCCAGTGGCCACCCAGGCCCTCATCTGGACGACCAGTGCTCTGGCCGCCCAGACCGCCATGCGACCATCGCCCTGGCCGCCCTCATCCCTGCTAGAAGGCCAACACTCTGGCCGCCCTCTCCCTTGGACGACCAGTACTCTGGCCGCCCAGACCTCTAGGCGACCATCACTTTGGCCGCCTTCTGTCTTCTCCATACTTCTCCTCCGTAGTAGTATTATATGTGTGTTCTAGAGATGTTATTTCTCTCTTAACATTGCTTGTCTGGGCATTGTGTGATTAGTTTATGCAGGTTAATCTACGAGTTTGGGTTTAGGAAGAGCCGGCATCACCCCTTTTTAGGAAACCCTCTCGTTGGCATTGAACCCTTCACCGGGGGATTCCCACTTGGGTGCAATTAGTTCAGTCCAGTCGGTAACCTCCGTGAGTCCTCGCGAACCGTGGACTCCCACACGGTCGCCAAGCAGGTTGTACCAGGGAAGTCCGATCAGTCACCTTGGGTTGAGTGAAGATTCTGCTAGGATCCCGGAGTTCATTCCACAATACCCTTAGTTTTTCCTCCTCTTCTCCGAGTGAATCAAAAGAAAAAAAAGGAAAAAAAGGGAAGAAGGTGGAAATTAGAAACAAAATTTGGGTGTTGCTTGTGTTTACATTTGGTTGTGTTCGGAAAACATCAATTCGCTTTCCCCCCTCCAAATCTTTCATTTTCTCCATTCTAAACCAACTAACAACTGGTTTAGGATGGAGAGAGTTTACTCAAACCCGGGTTATGAGGAGGAATTTCCACCTCAATTCGATTCTGGAATTAGGGGCAATCCTCTATTTCAGGTAGAGGATAATAGTTTGGATGCCTTCATAGGCATATTTTTGGCCACACCAAATGAGGCTGCCCACGCCGATTCGGCTTCGTCTTCCCCGAGCGACCATGGTCATGGTAGCCCGCGGGCTCCTACAGTATCTCCGCACGATGATCAAGAGTTGATTAGCGTGCTGTCCCGTTATTCCTCCGTGAATTTAGCCACGATGGCCTCTCGTGGGAAGGCTCCGGCCCTCCCACACTTATCTCCACATGCCGCACCTTCCCGTGTTCAAGTTCCTTTCCAAGGGTCCACAAGCTGACCCATTCCCGAAACTCCAATCCAATTCAGCTATCTGATGCCTCCACAAAGGGTTCCTTCACCCCCAACTCCACCAATCATGGGTATCCCTTCGAAGGGGATGGACCCCTCACTTCGAATGAGATCCAAAGCTACATTTGGCAAGCAGTGGCCGAAAGTCTGCCTAATTCACGTCCCCACTCGCTAGCCCAATATTGCAAGCTTCCTAATGCTTATTTTCCACCCGGATTCAAGACTCCCAAATATAGGAGGTATGATGGCACTACTGACCCTCATCATCATCTTTCGGGTTTCCTTATGGACTCCCACCAATGGCTACACGATAGGGTCTTGTTGGTCCATCTGTTTCAAAAATCTCTTGAGGGTGAGGCCCTATGTTGGTTCACATCCTTGCCGGCCATTGATCTCATCAACTTTGATATAATCTCCGAGTGATTCCTCACTCACTTTGGTCACATGTCATCCATTTCCCCCACATTATTTAACCTAGTCACGGAGAAGATGAAGCCCGACGATGACTTCATTAGTTTTACGAACCGATGACGGATTATGGCTGCTAGGACGGAGGTTCCTATTTCTGAATCCCAAGCCATTACCATGTTAGTAAACAACGCCACTCCACAGCTTAGGGCCATCGTAATGCTTAGTGAACTCCACACCTTTCACCAACTCTACAATCGAGCTCGAATAGTTCAAGCTCAGGTAAGGGACTCTACCTTACCTCCTTTCTTTGAGCCTCGCACCAAGGTTAGAAAGGCCCCGGCTGTCCCTACCACCGAGGGTGTCACCATAAATGAACAGGTCAATGCTGTTGGCCAGCCCTTCAAGACCAACAATCGCCAGGTCTCCCATCCCACTCAGGCTTTTGCTAGCTAGGGGCAAGCTAATCCCAAGCCCTATTCCAATGTTCCTCCACCTCAAAGCTACGCCCCCCCTAGGCCAAAAAGGGCTTCTTATCCTCCGTTGCCTGAAACTTTAGGTGAGATATTCTTTGCCCTTATGTCCTCAGATTCCATTCAGCTTCCCCCTCAGCGGGAGCGAGTCCCTCCCAACGTCGATACCTCCCGATATTGCCCATATCACCGAACTCCCGGCCATGATATATTCAACTGCTTCCAATTTTGGGATTGGGTATATGATATGAATGATGAGGGAAGAATCAATTGGGCAGATGTGAAGCTAGCTATTGCCAACCTCAAAAAGCCTAATAGGGACCTCGGTATTGTGCATAACCCTTTGCCAACTCACCCGCCCATAAAAGATCCATCTACTTCAAAGCAACGCGAGCGGGTGAACACGGTGATCGGAATGGAACCACGAGTTCTCAAAAGGACTCAGATGTGGGGCGTGGAAGGATTCCCAGGTTGGTACGGGAAGATGGAAGTCGAAGCTCATGAACCCTGGGCGAACATAAACATGTTCTCTCAATCCCAGAACTTGATCTCACCACCTAGCCAATCTCCAAGTGCTACCCAAAACCCACTCACCCTAATCAACCCTCCTCAAGTGCCACATCAAGAGCCCTATGTTTCTACACAACCTCAGTTAGTGCAGGAACGCCCTTTGGTCCTCTTAAGACCACCTCAGCCAAAATCGGTCCCTCCTCCTTCTCCTGCGGAATCTGGAGACGATTCAGTTTCCCCCTCATATATCTTTGGCTCTCCAGCTCCCCTACAGCTCATTCACCCAAAACCTTTGGAACAGGATGACCCGAAGGAAGCTTCAGTCAATGTCACTCTCTAGAATCACATTATTTCCCCATCCCAAAGGTAATCCCAGCCAGAGGAAGGCGTTAATTCTCAAAGTACTCCCGTGGAGTATGACATTCTCCAGCATCTAGACAGGACCCCTGCTAAGGTTTCTATCCTAGAGCTCCTTAGGAAATCTCCGTCACACCAGGCCACTCTACTCCAATTCCTTCAGAAAATCATGGTCAATGAAGATCTCCAACCAAGTGGCGTGACCGAAGCTATCATGGCCCTTACATGTGGACCATCCATCTCATTTTCTGATAAAGACCTTACTTTGCCAGAAAGCAGGTCACTCCCGTTATGCCTCACTGTCACTCTCAACGGAGTTAAAGTTGACTACGCCCTCAAAGACACGGGAGCGTCCATCAATGTGTGTCCCATGAAGACCATCAAGAAGATTGGCATCCAAGAAGAAAATCTAGAAGATGTATGCACCACTATCTCAGCTTATGATAATTCCAAAAGGTGCGCGAAAGGGAAGGTGACCCTCCAACTTAGTTTAGGACCGATGGTTATGACATCGGATTTCTTCATCCTCGATGTTGACCCTGCATATAAGGCCATCCTAGGGCGGCCTTGGATTGACAAAACCCTTGGGATTCCATCCACAGCCCACCAGTGTTTTAAATTCCCTTACAATGGTAGGGTAATCAAGATCAGGAGTATCCCTCTAGTGGAAACTCTTAATGCCATCACTTCCGAATAGATTCCCTTCATGACTATTCTGGATCAGGGCAAGAAACATGTTCTCTCCATAGAGGGCGCGGTGGGGCCGTCTGCTTTAGGTCAACCCGATTTCCCTTTCCTTCCTCGGTCGATTACACATCACAACATCCCTCTGGGTAAAGGATGGGAGATCATGGCCAGGATGGGCTTCACCATTGGTAAAGGCCTAGGTCAGCTTGAACAAGGGCCCGCGCATAGAAGAAAACTCCGGGTTGCTAAGGGTCGCGCAGGTTTGGGCTACTCTCTAGGAGAGTCACCTGGGGCCGCTGTAGGCAAAGATTTGGTGTACAATCACTTCGTCATAGGGCTGATTCAGCCTGGTACTCGGCAGGAGCCGAGTCACAAAGTAGAAGTGCCACAGAGAAATGAAATTCCACCCGATTCGTCACTCGAGGAAGAATTCGGTCTCTTCTCCCTCTTCCACCTGAATAAACCTCCCGACAAGATTTCCTCCTCGGGCGTCTTTCTTGCTAAAGACAGGCCCGTGCCTGTTCTCTTTATCCCCTTTCTATTCCATCCACCATTTCCTCCGCTCCTTACTTATTCGGTCATGAGGCAACCCACACATCGGGTTTACACTTTCACTCATGACCACCAAAAAAAATGCCAATTCTTAAATGTGGGCCTGCGAGTTCGCTATTAAGGAAACGGCCTCCTTGGAAAATGGTTCCCTCGGCCAAGGGCCGACTCTTTCCACCTTGAACTCCCTTCCACAAGATTCTCTTGTACATAGTAGGGTAGAGTCTAGGTCAGGTTCAGATTTGTACATAGCATCTTTCCCTTCCAAAAAGTCTAGTGTCCGTCAGGTTCTCGCGTGTTATATCACCCAGTTGGTTGGTAAATGTGCACAGCTTTCTCAGTTCTCTGAATTCACCTCCACTCCCATCTCCCTAAGGGCAATCGAACTAGATGGATCTCCGGTAGATTACGGTCTAGGGGTGTATGTCTTGGAAGAGGAGGATGATGCAGAAGAAGAAGAAGAGCCATTAGAAAAGGGTAGTGATCCGATAGCTTCCTTCGTCGATGGAACCAAGAGATTTGACGAGCCTAATTTATCCATTGACAAATCCACCAAGGAAATCAATCTTGGCACTGAGGATAATCCGAAGATTATATTGATAAGTGCCAATCTAACTGTTGAAGAGGAAGCTGCGCTTGTGGTAGTTCTCAGGGAATTCCCCGATGCTTTCGCCTGGTCCTACGAGGACATGCCGGGTCTGGACCCATCCTTAGTTGAACATCGTCTGGTCCTGAAACCCGATGCTCGAGCTGTCAAACAGAAGTTAAGGTGACTTCATCCGAAGCTCGCACTCAAGGTCAAAGAAGAAGTGGATAAGCTCCATAAGGCCAAGTTCATCAAGGTAGTTTTGTATCCTTAATGGCTAGCTAACATCGTCCCGGTTATGAAGAAGGATGGTAGGGTCCGCATCTGTTTAGATTTCCGTGATCTTAATCGTGCTTGCCCGAAGGACGATTTTCCTCTTCCACACATAGATGTCCTGGTAGATAACACCACCGGCTATGAGATGCTCTCCTTCATGGATGGCTTCTCGGGGTATAACCAGATCCGCCTAGCGGAGGAAGACTAGGTGAAAAGATCTTTCACCACCGAGTGGGGCACCTACTGCTATGTCGTCATGCCCTTCGGTCTTAAGAATGCAGGAGCAACCTATCAAAGGGCAATGATGGCTATCTTGTTGTAGTCCTGGTTTTGATGATGACAACAGTAAGACTTTGGATATAGACACTTAACCTCCTAATAACTGTTTAATAATTCAAAGGGGTTGCAGGGTGCTCATTGCGTCAACGCCATCAAATGGAAGCGTCGACGCAGCAGTGCAAACTCAAGAAAGTGGAGTGGACGCATCAGAGCATTGATAGCTTGGGCACAAAGTCTATACATCAGCTGGATCCATTTAGTCTGTACATTGGCATATCTTCTTCAAGTCTGTACATCGGGCACCTTCTTAACAAAGTCTATACATTGTTGTTTGCATTGCACAGTCCATACACTTGAAGCTTTTCATTTGATGAAGTCTATACACTAGACTCCAGTTCTCCAAGTCTATACACTAGACTTCAGTTCTTCAAGTCTATACACTCGACTGCAATTCTCCAAGTCTATACACTAGACTCCAGTTCTCCAAGTCTATACACTAGACTTCAGTTCTCTAAGTATATACATTGTTGGTTGCGTTGCAAAGTCCATACACTGGAAGCTCTTCATTTGATGAAGTCTGTACACTGGTCTTTCTGGCATGTTAACACTAAGTCTATACACTTGATTTTTGCAGAAGGGAACAGGGTCGACGCCTGAAGCCTAGAGCGTCCACGCATCAGTAGACGAAGCTTTCACAATTTCTTCTATTGCGTCAACGCCACAAGCAAGCAGCGTCGACGCAGCAGTTAAAGTAGCAGAGACTCTTACAAGCGATGAAGCCCTTCACGAAATCTACCACTGCGTCAACGCCATCAACAAGCAGCGTCGACACAGCAGCTTAAGAGATGCCAGTATAGAAATGTACACGTTCGTGCGTCAACGCCACCAACTGGCAGCGTCGACGCAGCAGTCCAAGAAAGGGACGACTTATCTCTGGCTGCCTTCAATACGTCAACGCTATATGCTGATAACGTCGATGCAGCACGCCTATCTATTGAAGACTTGATCACTGGACTGCCGGTACCATTGCGTCAACGCAGCAGGCTGATGGAGTCGACGTAGTGGTTAAAAAGATTGAAGAACTCTGATGGTTGCGTCAACTCTCTAGAGCAAGTGAGATGACGCCATCTAACTCCAGCTGCTGAGCGTACTGGTGCTGGGAACGTGATCTGAGGATAAGGAGAATGCCCAGATGAAGACACGTGTTTTGACAGCTGCTGAATGCTGCCACGTGGTCCGAACTCTTAGGGCAGGAACTGTGGAAGCCACACGCGCCCTGCTGCTGCTCCAGGTATATAATGGAGCCTTCATCTTTAGATGAAGAGTGATCGAAGATTGAAGAAAGAGCCTAGAGAATAGAAAGCCTTTTGATCCATAAAAAGAAGCACTGCAGCAGTGAGAGAAAAAGAGGAAGAGAGCAGAAGAGAAAGAAAGAGAGATAGAGAGTGAGAGAGAGAGCTCGTGGAAAAGAAGGAAGAAGCTGCTTCAAGATCTGTCTTCACTGGACCGTGGATCAGATCCAGGCCAGTCAGCTCCGTTGAGAGCCACATCTGTGTTTTCATCTATTACAGCTTTCGGATTGCTGTGTTATTTTTCGTTTATTGTTTTTACTTTATTTTTCTGATTATTCTTGGTCTTCCGATTGCCCTGTTGGGGATCGGGTACCTCCTGTTGATTCATGAGAAGGGAGATCTAATCTCCGGGTTACAAGTGACAAGTTGTCACTTGTGGGTTGCCCTCTGGTTAGAGGAAGGGAGGCTAGTCCTTCGGTTGTGGGCTTGTGGTTGCAAGTCCAGGTGTCCCTCCTGGTCTGGAGGAAGAGAGGTCTTCGACCTCTAGTTTCCAAGTGGCTGGGAGTCACTTGGGTGTCCCTCCGGTTGGGAGGAAGAGGGGAGTCTGTTCCCCTGGTCAAGCTGTGTGGCAGCAACTGTTTGCAGACCGAGTCTGCTTGGTTCTAGCATTTGCTAGTGAAGCCTCACTCCGGTTGGGAGTGAGGGGTCGATGTACGTCTGTGGACCGAACCACCTAAAATCTCTTGTGCCGTGGCTTGTTTGATTGATTTACTTCCGCTAGATGCTTGGATAGGCACGCCCATGAGTTTGTATTTGAGTTGAAATGAATTAGTTCTATTCTGTGTCTCTTTTCTAGCATCCTAGTTTTAATTTGGCCATAATCTGTGGAAGGATACATTCACCCCCCCTCTGTATCCGGGTCAAGCACCCTAACAGTTGGTATCAGAGCGGGTGTCTGCATACAAGGTCCAGCGACCTGCAGATTCGATCTTGCAGTCTTAGGTGCTAATTTGCTTTTAGTGCATCAATATTCCTATTGCATTGAATTTATCTGCTATTTGCGTCAATGGCTTGTCCACCCGTCTTCAGTGGTTTTGATTACAACCAGTGGCACAGTGCTTTACGTGCTTATGTTAAATCTGTTGATCCAGACCTGTGGAAAGTGATTTCACATGGTCCTCATAAATTAACAAAGAAAATGTCAAATGGACTGACAGTCACGAATCAATGTATGAGGAGAATCAGACAGCTATAAATTTGATGAAAGCAGCCACTAACAAAGCCTTTCACTCATGTTTCTTTGATTGCAGATCTGCAAGGGATATGTTGGAGATGATGAAGAGAGCCGAGAAAGGAAATCAAACAAGCTGCATGATGCCCAACAGAAGCGATCAAGGCATCAATCAAACTGAAGAAGATGATGATGATGAGGTAAATCTCTTCGAGAATTTCTCTCTAGAAGATTGGGAGAATGCTTATGCTGAATTATTTGAATCTCATGAACTGTTAAGAAAATAGTATAAAAAATTGAAAAGGGGTACTGGTTTAGATAGTTCAAGCTTTCCTTGTAGAAATTATGTTGAATTGAAAAATATTCATGATGCTTGTATGTCTGACCTTCAAATACTGAAGAAACAAGTTTCATTATTGAAAACTAAAAATCAAGAACATATAAATGTGATATCTGAATTCAAAGAAGAATTGAACTCAGATAATGATAATCAGACTGTTGTTAACTATCATGACCAGTATAAAAAATTGCTGAAAAACTTTGAAAGTGTAAACTCAGATTTAAACAAGCTGAGATCCGAAAATGATTCCCTGAGAACATCTGCTAATAAAAATGATAACAAATTTGAGAAACTTGAGCAGGAGAAAAACTTGCTTGCTGAAAAACTGGAAGCCATCAAATCTGTGAATGTAGAATTACAGAAAAACATTGAAAAGAAGGAAAAGATTTGAAGGAATTCAAGGCTGAAAGAAAACTTGAAACTAACTCAGAAGATCAGACTCTAATAAATGAGTTAATTCAGAATGACAAGCTTAAGGAAGAAAATGAAAAATTAAAAATGTTGAATTCCACTATGTCAGAGAGACTTCTAGCTTTGGAAAGAGGAAAAAGTATTTGTGTTGAAGATTCTAATAAACTAAGCAATCTGGAACAGAAAATTGACAAATATAAAACTGCTAACAAGGTGTTAACTGAATGTGTGAATTGCAGTGAACAAGAGATTGCCAGTTATGAGCTACATATTTCCTCTCTGGAAGATGAAATTAAGGATTTGACAGTCTCCTTGTCTAAATTTGTTGATGGGCAGAAAAACCTAGACAAGCTACTAGGTATAAAAATCAACTCTAGGAAGGAAGGGCTGGGCTACAATAAGATAAACAAGAAGGAACTTCAGAACAAAGTTATGACATCTTTTGTAAGTGGTTCAGACGTAGCCACCACCTCTAAAGACAAACAGTCCATTGTTCAGAAAATACTGGGAACAAAGAATAACTTTAAGAATGATGGACTGGGCTATAGTCCAATCATGAGGAAGGTCGATGGAGCCAACCTGAAAACTATCTTTGTTAAATCCTCTGAACATGAGAAGCCTTCTATTTCATCTCCAACTCAGTACACGGCTAAGAAAATAGGAAAACAGGATAAAAACCAGAAAAGGACTGTAAATCAGAAAATAAATGAAAAGGGTTCATCAGTGCATGCTGATCACAGTCCTCACACACACTCACATGCATCTAAAAGGAAGATTATCTGTCATTACTGTCATAAAGTTGGACATCTGATGCATGAGTGTAAGTTGATGGAGAAGGATGATAAGAATGCTAGGAGATCTTATGATAAAAATCCATCACCTCAGAAAAGGAGTGTCACATGCTCTAATTGTGGCAAATTAGGACACTCAATTGCTCATTGCTGGTTTGCTAGTGGTAAGACAACTTTTTATTCATATCACGCTAAATTCCCTACAAACCAACATGTTTTTAATAAACACAAATCTGTTTCAATGAACCAGCATATCATCTGTTTTAATTGCAACAAAAGGGGTCACAGGGCCTCTGAATGCTGGTCAGGCTTCTTTGAAAGAAATTCTATTTCATGTTTTGAATGTGGAAAGAATGGCCACAGGGCCATTAATTGTTGGCATGCCCAAGGAGGCTATGGCAATAATGAACTCAATTTTAAAAAGAATGCCTCTTATTGCTCTCACTATAGAAAGCATGGCCATACAGTCAAGGACTATTGGCACATTCAGGGTGGAAATGTGAATCTCAATCATGCTAAATTCCCTGTAAGATAATTTGCAAAACTTTCATGTTATAACTGTGGGAAGCCAGGTCACAGGGCTGCAACCTGTTGGCTGGCAGGATATCAAAACCAAACTAGTTTTGACAAACAAAATTTTTATTCTGTTATCAAGAAATCTCATGCTTATGCACATAGAATTCATGCTAACAAGAATGTGCATAAATTAGATCTGAAAACCGTTGCTCCTTGCTATCAAGCTAAAAATGTGCTGAGAAAACCTACTAGGAGTGATAATGTCATGTCAGGACCCAAGACTTCTTGGGTACCTGTTTGTGCAAAATAAACCTTGTTTTGTAGGTGTGCCTTGGAATGGAATAAAAAGGGGTATTAATCCAAGGCACTCAAGAATGAAAACCCCTTCTGAACGTTTCAGGTAAACTTTCTGCTCTTCTTGTCTTTAGTTTTATTGCATTTTTTTTCCATCAGTTGCCATGTGCATTATCTTCTGAGCATACATAGGCTAATTGCAATTGCTTGATAATTGTGTTATGCATAGACTCTGAAAATAAATTACCTTTTGAATTGTCTGAAAAATCTGAACTGCTTATGAGTGTGACTTGAATCATGTGTGTTGCAATAGCTCACTGAATTTCTGAATTGCATATAGGACTGTATGTTGAATAATCATGCATGACCTCAATGGTATATAAATGGTAAGGTACCAAAGGGCAGGGAGGTCTGTCTGGAGGTTCTTACTATGTGTGAGGTGGTCTTTTAGACCAAGTGCTCCGCCTAGTACCATGGGTCATCTTGCTGGTTAAGACTGTCTGAATGTGCATGAATCTTTTGGTAACATATGTTCAGTTCTCAGTGCAAATATTGCGTGTTTTCAGGGGGAGTTAGTTGCATATCCTTTGCATAGCTATTCAATGTCGAGTCTTTGCATGTCCCTGCATACATATAGTTCATTGTATCCTCTTATATTGAAAATGTCAAAAAGAGAGTTTGAATGCATATTGTAAGGGGGAGTCAATGCATTGCATATAGGTTGTCAAATGTATACATTTGTCAGATTTCATAGCATATCCTTTCTTATTGACATAGTTGACAAAACTTGATCATATTCTGAAAATTTTTGAGCTTCAAAATCTCTCTTAACAATTGGTATTTCTCCTATCAATTGGTATCGTTTGGTTTCAGAATTCTTTCAGTCCCTCATGAAGATTCCAATGGGCTATCTTGATCATAAATCTGAAAATTTTGAACTAGAAAACTTATATTATACAGGTTTATGAATGACTGAAATAACTCATGTGGTTTAAGTTTAATGTTCATGGAGTTTGACTTTAAAATCTCTTAAAATTATCTGAAGCATGTTTAATAAACCTTAACCATTTGTTTCATGCTATGTCTTGTGAAAAATCTCTGAAATCTGCACTTTTGAATACATGACTTTAATTGGTTAAGTACATGAAACTATTATTGATTTGAAGTAAATGAATGCCTCTGAAATGTCTAAAGGGTTAATTCTGTCAGAGCAATGACATTGGCCATTGAGAAACACAAGTCCAAAGGACTGTGTCATGAGGTGCCTTCGTTAACTCTCATAAAATTCATTGAAACTCAGGCAGAGCAATGGCATGCACACTGAGAAATACAACTCACTCATTAGAAAATGATTTGTAGTGTGTCATGATGTATAAGTGCTAACTCTGTTCACATAAAGCATGACATTTAGTCACACTAGGGGCTTAGGGATATTGGCCTCTAATCAAGGCATATCCTCTAGTTACAATGTGTGCACTGAACTAGAGTGCTCGTAAAATTTGGAGCAAGAAAATTGTTTTAAAAAAAATGAAATATCTGAATATTGATACACAAATCAAATTGCTGCAGCCCTAGACAAAATCATATAAATTCATAAATACTTGACTTCAATACTAGTGCATGTAACTCTGAAAGAAGTCAATAGATTTGATTGTGTAAGAGAAAGAGAGACTGATCAAGATAATTATGAGGGCTTAGTTCATCTTTATTAAACCATGGTTTTAGATATCAATACAGAATTTTACTGATGAACTCTACATACATCATAATTAAACCACGCTGTTAATAAAGTTCATTCATAAGCTCTTATAATGGAAGACTTTGAAAACATGTTTTGGATTTATGAGAATAATATCCCTTTGAGAATCCAATTGAATTTCCCTTCTTATTCTTCTCATAGGCTTCATTTAGTAAGGGGGAGCTTCATTATTAGATGCATCATGATGCATAAGGAGGAGTATCTCACTCCTAACTGCATCACAGCGTAGACGCAATGTTACATTAGCGTCAACGCGTTATGCCTCACTGGCCTTTTATCTTGTGTTTTTCGGTTCACTTGCCTCACTGCGTCGACGCAATGCCCCTCTCTGCGTCCACGCATTGCTTCTTATTCATATCTTCTTTACCCAGTTCACCCGCTTGAACCGGCTGAACCGTTCACTGAAAGGGTTCTCGAAGTCTCTTTAAAAGCCAAATGAGACCGCTGCTCTTCTTTATTATTTTTTTTCAAAACCCTTTTTGTCATTCGACCTCTCGTGTCCCCCAAGAATCCTCTCAGCTCTCTCTCCTGCTCGATTCTTCTCCGTGTCATGGATTCTCCAGCATCCACTCAAAAAGGGAAGCAAAGGGCAGAGGAACAACCAAGAAGCTCAGAACCAGCAAGAGGCACAATGGAGTCCCACTCTCTAGTAGCTCGCGAAAGGGGAAGAAGGAAGGAGACGGGTCCACGGGATCCAAGTCCGCCAACCAAACGGTTAAAGACATCCGCAATTAGAAAAGAGAAGCGGAAGGGCTTATCTTCAGGTTCTGCAACCGGTCAGAAGGATGCTGGTAGCTCGCGTACAGTCACCATGGAAGAACCTCTGAAGGTTCTTATTTCCCGGTACGTTGATGCTAGTGATCATCACATGCTCGAAGTTTTTCCTCAGCTGTTTCCTATACTGGACCATCAGGGCTGGTGGTCATTTGTCTCAACACACAAGACTTACTACCCCACTCTGGTCAGAGAGTTCTACCAGAACTTAAAATATGAACCTTCTGTTCCAAAACTCACATCCAGTGTTAGAGGTGTAAGGTTCGAAATAACAGATAAGCTGCTTGCCAGAGCTTGGAAGGTTCCTAAAGTAGGAGTTCAGCTGCATGATTTTGAGTATGATGCGCATGAGGCATATGATCTCTTGACTGAGAAACCCAGTAATCTCTCCGATGTCAGGGAGACCTACCTAGGCAGTCTCAAAGCCAATCATTTCCTTTCGCTAAATAGACTGCTCCACGACATTTGCACCTCCATGATCACACCACAGAGCAGTGGAAGAGAAAGGGTGACAGAGATGCAACGATTTCTTCTCTACTGTATGCTGAAGAGAATACAGATTTCCCTGCCGGATGTAGCTATTCAAACAATGGGGTCCTGTCTATCTCAGTCCAGAACCCTACCTTATGCCGCCCCATTAACTACTATTTTTCGGAAAGTTGGTGTAGACTTTGGCTCTGAGAAGAAACTTACCATCCCTCGAGGGAATGTATACACACTTTCTTATATCCAAAAGTTTATGGGTTTTGAGGTCATTGATGGTAAGGCTGTCAGAACCCTTCCTAGTCAGAAATCAGCCCCATTAGAGATCGGTCAGGCATCAAAAATAGCCGCTAAGGATGATGATCAAGCACACAGAGCAGAAATATCGATTCCACCTATGGTGAGTGCATACATGCCAGAGGACAACTCCATTAGGGGAGAGCAATCTTTTGAGGCTTCTGAGGAACCGAGTGGCTCTGTACCTACAGTAGAACCATCTACGTCAGGAGCCATTAAAGTTTATAGAAGAACCTCTCCAAATTCTGATGCAGTTCCACCCCCAGCAACTGTTGAAGAGATGTTGGTGAACATGACTATGATGATGCAGCGTCAGGAGGCCAAGATGGACAAGTTGGTGGAGTTCACAACCCTTCATTTTAACAAGTTGACTGCTCAGATTGTGAATTTTGAAACTTCTGTTTTATGTGAGTGGCGAAATTTCTTACTCACCAAGATGGTGTCTGACCAAGCAACAAGGTCAGTCTTGAAACAGATATCATCCCTCCTTGACAAACTTGCCACTCTGGTACAAGAGATGCACAATCAACAAGGTTCAACCCTTTCCTCTTTTGCCAAAATTATTGATCTGTGCTATGATCTGAAGATAGGGCTCGAAACAATCAAAGGTCCTGTCAGTGCAATCCCTCCAGTCCTCAAAGTTGTGCTAGAGAAGATTGACAAAGTAATAGCCAACATCCACGATAAAGATTCTGTCACTGAAATTGGCAATGTTCGCAACTCTCTAAGTCATCAGCTAAGCGAACTTTCTCAAGAGATCAGAGACCTTCTAACCAGGGACCATTCTACTTTAGAACAGACATCTCGCCAGACACCTCCAGGCACTCAAGGACAATCTTCTCGTCAGCAATAACAACCATCTTCTGCCAGGCGTTACAATCGCTTCTTCCCATCTTAATCTATGTTTTCTACATGCACCCCCTTTCATGATAATGACAAAGGGGGAGAGCTTAATAAGCTGCTAAATTTTGTTAATGACTGCTGATTTTTGCTAATGAATGCTGAGTTTTGTGCTGAATTTTGCTAATGAATGATGAGTCTTGTTAATGAATGATAGCATATATTTTCATTTTTGTGACTCATAATTTTCTGTTCAACTGACAAGTAACCATGCGATTGGTTGATGCTAACCATTATGTGATCGCAGAAGTCATTAAAACAGTTTGGGGGTTGTCATCATCAAAAAGGGGGAGATTGTTGTACTCCTGGTTTTGATGATGACAACAGTAAGACTTTGGATAAAGACACTTAACCTCCTAATAACTGTTTAATAATTCAAAGGGGTTGCAGGGTGCTCATTGCGTCAACGCCATCAAATGGAAGCGTCGACGCAGCAGTGCAAACTCAAGAAAGAAGCCCCTGGGTGATTTTGTGCGTCAACGCAACGTTCAAGTGGAGTGGACGCATCAGAGCATTGATAGCTTGGGCACAAAGTCTATACATCAGCTGGATCCATTTAGTCTGTACATTGGCATATCTTCTTCAAGTCTGTACATCGGGCACCTTCTTAACAAAGTCTATACATTGCACAGTCCATACACTTGAGGCTTTTCATTTGATGAAGTCTATACACTAGACTCCAGTTCTCCAAGTCTATACACTAGACTTCAGTTCGTCAAGTCTATACACTCGACTGCAATTCTCCAAGTCTATACACTAGACTCCAGTTCTCCAAGTCTATACACTAGACTTCAGTTCTCTAAGTATATACATTGTTGGTTGCGTTGCAAAGTCCATACACTGGAAGCTCTTCATTTGATGAAGTCTGTACACTGGTCTTTCTGGCACGTTAACACTAAGTCTATACACTTCATTTTTGCAGAAGGGAACAGGGTCGACGCCTGAAGCCTAGAGCCTCCACGCATCAGTAGACGAAGCTTTCACGATTTCTTCTATTGCGTCAACGCCACAAGCAAGCAGCGTCGACGCAGCAGTTAAAGTAGCAGAGACTCTTACAAGCGATGAAGCCCTTCACAAAATCTACCACTGCGTCAACGCCATCAACAAGCAGTGTCGACGCAGCAGCTTAAGAGATGCCAGTATAGAAACGTACGCGTTCGTGCGTCAACGCCACCAACTGGCAGCGTCGACGCAGCAGTCCAAGAAAGGGACGACTTATCTCTGGCTGCCTTCAATACGTCAACGCTATATGCTGATAACGTCGACGCAGCACGCCTATCTGTTGCAGACTTGATCACTGGACTGCCGGTACCATTGCGTCAACGCAGCAGGCTGATGGAGTCGACGCAGCGGTTAAAAAGATTGAAGAACTCTGATGGTTGCGTCAACTCTCTGGAGCAAGTGAGTTGACGCCATCTAACTCCAGCTGCTGAGCGTACTGGTGCTGGGCACGTGATCTGAGGATAAGGAGAATGCCCAGATGAAGACACGTGTTCTGACAGCTGCTGGATGCTGCCATGTGGTCCGAACTCTTAGGGCAGGAACTGTGGAAGCCACACGCGCCCTGCTGTTGCTCCAGGTATATAATGGAGCCTTCGTCTTCAGATGAAGAGTGATCTAAGATTGAAGAAAGAGCCTAGAGAATAGAAAGCCTTTTGATCCATAAAAAGAAGCACTGCAGCAGTGAGAGAAAAAGAGGAAGAGAGCAGAAGAGAAAGAAAGAGAGATAGAGAGTGAGAGAGAGAGCTCGTGGAAAAGAAGGAAGAAGCTGCTTCAAGATCTGTCTTCACTGGACCGTGGATCAGATCCAGGCCAGTCAGCTCCGTTGAGAACCACATCTGTGTTTTCATCTATGACAGCTTTCGGATTACTGTGTTATTTTTCGTTTATTGTTTTTCCTTTATTTTTATGATAATCCTTGGTCTTCCGATTGCCCTGTTGGGGATCGGGTACCTCCTGTTGATTCAGGAGAAGGGAGATCTAATCTCCGGGTTGCAAGTGACAGGTTATCACTTGTGGGTTGCCCTCTGGTTAGAGGAAGGGAGGCTAGTCCTTCGGTTCTGGGCTTGTGGTTGCAAGTCCAGGTGTCCCTCCTGGTCTGGAGGAAGAGAGGTCTTCGACCTCTAGTTTCCAAGTGGGTGGGAGTCACTTGGGTGTCCCTCCGGTTGGGAGGAAGAGGGGAGTCTGTTCCCCTGGTCAAGCTGTGTGGCAGCAACTGTTTGCAGACTGAGTCTGCTTGGTTCTAGCATTTACTAGTGAAGCCTCACTCCGGTTGGGAGTGAGGGGTGGATGTAGGTCTGTGGACCGAACCACCTAAAATCTCTTGTGCCGTGGCTTGTTTGATTGATTTGCTTCCGCTAGATGCTTGGATAGGCACGCCCATGAGTTTGTATTTGAGTTGAAATGAATTAGTTCTATTCTGTGTCTCTTTTCTAGCATCCTAGTTTTAATTTGGCCATAATCTGTAGAAGGATACATTCACCCCCCCTCTGTATCCGGGCCAAGCACCCTAACATATCTTCCATGACATGATGCACACTTATATGGAAGTTTATGTGGACAATATTCTTGTCAAGTCTAGAACCAGGACTGGCCACGCAAAGATCCTCCATGCAGTTCTCCAACGGTCGCAGGAGCACCAACTTTAAATGAACCCCAAGAAATGTGTATTCGGGGTCTCTTTAGGCAAGCTTCTAGGGTTCATCGTCAGCAAGAGAGGAATTGAGATCGACCCTAACAAAGCTAAGGCCATTGCCGAGCTGCCTCCTCCCAAGAACATCAAAGAAGTCCGTGGTTTGATCGAGCGTTTGCAATTCATCATGAGATTTATATCTCATCACTCTCAGCGATGCAAGCCCTTCTACGATATGCTGAAAGGAGAGGCTAGATTTGATTGGAACGACAAATGGCAAAAGGCCTTCGATGACCTAAAGAGTTATCTGTTAAATCCTCCCGTCTTGGCACCCCTGGTCCCGGGTCAACCTTTATTGCTCTATGTTTCTACCACTGATGAATCTGTCAAAGCAGTATTGGCCCAATATGACGACATTAAAAGGGAATGCACAGTCTACTATTTGTCCAAACTGTTCAATGAAGCCGAACAGAGATACACTCTGATGGCGAGGACTTGCGCGGCTATCGTCTGGGTCCCCCAAAAGCTAAAGCACTATTTTCTTGCACATGAAGTCAAACTCTTGGCACGAATGGGCCCCATCAAGTACTTGCTGAAAAAGCCTGCCCTAATCGATCATTTGGTAAGATGGCAGAGTTTTCTCAATCAATTCGATATCACCTACGTCAATCAGAAGGCGGTCATGGGGCACGCCATTGTCGAACACCTTGCCCACCATCCACTCCCTACATTCTCCCCCGTCGATAAGAGTTTCCCGGATGAAGAGTTAGGAGCCATTATAGACGGTGAACCTTCGTTGATTCTCTACTTCGATGGTGCATTCAATTCCAAGGGCTATGGAATCAGAGCTGTTCTCCAATCCCCGGAAGGTGTCATTATTCCCCGTGCTTGTCAGTTAACCTTCCCTGCCAGAAATAATGTGGCTGAATATGAGGCACTCCTCATGGGTTTAAAGGTGGCACTGGCGCTCGGAGTTAAGGATCTCCGGATCATTAGAGATTCTCAACTCATACTCCGGCAATCCCTCAGCAAGTACCAAACCCGGGACCCGAAACTGAAACCCTACCAAGACCTGGTTGGTAGGGTAATCCGGCGGTTTAGGAAGCTCATCCTAGTGCACACCCCTAGAGCTCAAAACATTCTAGCCGATGCTCTGGCGTCCCTGGCATCTTCTCTTCCAATCCCTAGCGAAAGGCCATCATCCTCAGTCATCGTGTAGAGAATGCACACCCCTTTACATTCTGATCCCTGGTTACAAAAATTCTCTGAGCCCTCTTCTCAGGTCCACGTCATCTCCCATGAGCCTGAGATCGATCTAGAAGGCGGCAACACCGGGTTCTCCGATATTGAAAACTATCTCAAGGATCATTCCTTCCCCGATTATGCTACTGCTTCTGATCGGCATGCCATCCGCCGAGTTGTGGAGCGTTTTGCCATTATAGGTGGTCTCTTGTATCACAAATCTCTTAGTGGAGTTTACCTCCGCTGCCTCGATGAGATCGAATCTCGAGCTATTGTCGAAGCCGCACATTCCAGCGAATGCGGTGCCCATGTGAATGGTCGCATGCTTGCTCAGAAACTCCTTCGTCAATACTATTGGCCTACCATGAATGAGGACTATGCTCACTTTGTCCGCCATTGCGCTAAATGTCAAGTCCACGTGGACAAGGTCCACGCTCCTTCATCCTCTTATAGCTCCCTGGCCCTTCGCCATGTGGCCATTTGACGTAGTTGGTCCCCTGGAGGATAGAACCGGAGAAATCCGAAGAAAGTCCTTCATCCTCATCGCTACAGATTATTTCACGAAATGGGCGGAAGCTAAGGCGTTCATAGAAGTCAAAGCAGCAACAGTGGTCAAGTTCATCAAATGCAACATCCTTGCAAGGTTCGGCGTTCGCTCTGACATCGTCACCGACAACGGACCGCAATTCACATTCCAGGAACTCCACGACATGTGTGGTAAATATGGCATTAATTTGAATCATTCATCTCCATACTACCCACAAGGAAACGGACAAGCTGAAGCTACAAATAAAACTCTCATTAGAATGATCAAGAAAACTTGCAAGTCGCACTACTATTCAGACTGGCCAGATCGCCTCATCGAGGCCCTCTGGGCTTACCGCACTTCCGTCCGAACTCCCATGGGTCAAACCCCGTACGCACTTACTTTTTGGATAGATGCGGTACTCCCATATGAAATATTTGTTCCTTCACTAAGAGTGCAGCTAGACTCCGAGCTCGATCCCGAGCAACGGCGAGAAAACCTATTAGCCCAGCTGGAACTATTAGATGAGAAACGGATGATCGCGGCTGACCATGCGCAAGTATATCGCAAGAGAATTGCACGTTACTATGCCAAGAAAGTTATAGAGAGAAATTTTAGGGTAGGTGAATTGGTTTTGAAAAGGAAAATGAATAAAACCACCTATTTAAAGGCCAAATTTTAAGAAAATTGGGAAGGTCCTTTTGTTATCAAAGAAGTCTACTCAGGTAATGCCTACAAATTGGTAGACTCCGAAGGCGTGGAACTAACATATCCATGGAATGGGGTATACCTTAAGAAATTTTATTAATGAGACCTTGTACATAACTATTAAAAAACACAAAAAAATTTAAAAATCTCAAAACAAACAAACAAAAAAGAAGAAAATCAAATATCAACGCCTAGTGATCACCACGTAGTCTAAACTCATTTGCATCAACCCTTCATGCTAGATAGGGTGATGGGGACATCAGAGCAAGAGCACTAACATTTACATTTACATTTGTGTCCTTTAGTTTATTTTCATATCCTTGGGAAAGTGTGTTTACAATTGTAAGGCTTTATAAGCCAATTTGTCATTCCTTAGGATTCTTTGGGTTTTTATACAAAAGTCCAGGAGGACCAGCAAGGGGCCCCCCATCTCCTTTCCTATTGGTCCACCTAAGTCTTAGGGCCCATGTGGGGTCAGTCAAAGGTCCAAGGTGGGCTTCTAGATGGTTTGACATTCAAAGGGGGACAAGTGTTACAAAATATCCAAGATGCCTCCCCTTAAGTCAAGGGGGTGCCCCCCCATTAAAATGACATTTTGTATTTTATATTTTTAGGCCAATTGACCACATGGGGGAAGAAAATGCTACCCCTCCCCTCTCTCCCACGAATTCCAACCCCCTCCCCCTTCTTCCCCTTCTATATAAACCCATGTATAGTGTTTTGTAAGGTTTAATGAATGAAAAATTGAGTGAATTTGGTTGGAGCCATTGAAGGGTGTGCCCCTCTCTCCTTTCTTCCCCCCTCTTGCAGATGGATTTCTGCTAAATCTTGGGTGTGAGACCCATTTTACCTCCTCCTCTGATCCTCTGAATTCTATTTCTGCCACCGCAGCCGCCGCCATCGCACCGCCATCGCGTCGCCGTCTTCATCGCCGGAATTCTATCTACATCAGGATAGTGCCCTACTCCGTGTTTTTTAGCTCTCCATCAGAAGCTCATATTGAAACCAAACTTGGAGGGTGAGTCATCCACGTCCACTCTAGCCTCCACAAAAAAAATCCAGTCATTTACCTTTTGTTTGCTATTTTTACATTTTCGTGTATTTCCACCTTCTAGTTCTGTCTTCTGTTCAGATCCTGTCACAGCAACCCTGAGTTTCCCCTCTTCGACCAACTTCTTCTTATTTGTTGGAATCACCAAATTTATTGGGAGTTCTATCCACCACCCACATGATCCACGAATTTTATTGTAATTTTTAAAGTCCTTTTTTTATTTTTAAAAATTATTTTCTTCTCCCAAATCTGTTCTATCCTGTGCAGTTCAGATCCGACCCCCTGTCAGTATAAACTCCCCCCAAAATTGAAACCTTTACCAAAAGTCAAATAAAAATTATCCCCGACTTCCTTGTTTCAACCTCTACAACTTTTGGAAAGAGGTAAACTTCCAGATCTGAACTTTGATCCACGGTCAACGTCAGTTCTGAGGAAAAATCACTTCTATCCTGAGATTTCGGGTCCTATCCAACAGCAGCTTGTAAAATCGGTCAAGGCCAGATCTGAGAAATTTAAAATAATTTCTCTGGCCCTAGATCGAAGCATTTTGAAATAGCTTTCCAACGATACTTCTTGTGCATCGATCCGGCGTCGGGAGTGATCGCAGCAGAAGATCTCGCCGAGTCGCGCGGTGTAAAACAGTAACTCTAGATCTGTTGGCAGCACGGTCAACAAGTGAGACCGGAGCTGACTCGCCTCCCACGAGGTGAACCAGTGTATCTCCGTCCCAGGGAGCGCATCTCCAGGAGCCAACGTCACAGCGGTACCACTCCGGGCCCACTCAGACCCGCCGATGAGCATGTGGGCCCCATGTTTGTGAATACGCATGCCGTTAAAGCTACATCGAAAGTTGCCCATCAACCCAAGTTCGGTCCTCCCGGGCCCCATTTGTAGCCCGTTACCCCCCTGAGTGGAGTGGGCAGTAGAAATCATTTCCGTAATTATTGTGATAATTGTTTAACCGGGAGTTACTGTCTTGGCCGGGATCGTCTTCCCCACGCCCGGAGCGTGGAGGTAAACTCGCTTCCACTCTTTATCGCATTTTACTTATCTCGTATATTTTTGAATGCCGCTGCATGTGATAGGTTATTAGCCCGTTATATCATTTGTATCACCACTGCGAGAGTGAGTGAGTGACTATCCCGTGACTCAATCCGAGTTAACGCGGAAAAGGCGATACCCGAGACTCACTATCGATTTCTCAACCACGCACGGTCCCACGTCTTCCCTCGCTTAAGGGCGATCGCGAGCTAGTGTCCCAAATCGCGTGTCTGTCCCGCATCATAGGGGCTGTCAAGATCTGGTAGGTATCGGGTCTTGGTCCGCCGGAACCGTTGAGATTCCTGTCCAGCCACGTCGGCCTATGTTTATAAGAAGAGAGACAACTTGCACACACTCACGTATTTATCCAAATGGGCAGCATCACCTTTGATGAGGCCTCATCCGAAGGTCTCCAGCTAAGTAGCACTATTTTGTTCCTCTTCTCTTTGACCAAATGAGACAGTCGGCACCCTTAAAACGCTGAGCATGTGAAAGCCGAAGTACAAGATCCTTAAGCCGAGAGTAGGATTCATCCTTTCGAGCCTTGAGAAAAAGGGGGAATTCCAAAACAAGATGACAATATTCTTCTCCTCGAAAGAAACAAAAAGAAAAGAAAAATTATGTATATGTGACAAAGTCACATGAAAAGCCTGGTCGTGACCGTGCCTGACCCTAGTAGATGAAACCCCTTCTATTCAAAGAATCAAATCAAAATTTTCCCACATCAGGGGCATCTAACGTCATAATGCTCGGGGTATGGTCCGAAGTTGCCAAAAGGAGAAAGTCGAGTAGGCCCTCACCTAGCTCGCCAGGTTAATGGCTTTGCCTGGTCCTCCCAGGAGGTTCACCCCCTACTTTCTTGCTTCTCCCTTCAAAAGACGTAAACCTTACTGGAGGTCCTGAAGGATGAATCCCGTTTAGGTTGCAACCTTATTTAACAAAATACAGTTATGGTTGTTCACTTCTAAACAACAGAAGCCATCGCTGTGAAGGGGTCTCTATGTTTCTGGCTAGTCAAGACCACTATTTACTACCCTTAATGCTTTCTTATATTACCTCGGGCTTAGGTCAATGCAAGCGCGTCACCTATAGGTGCGACGGCGTCTGATTCCGGGTCAGCGTCGCGCGGTTGACCGTTAGGGTTCCAAGGTGTTCCATCATATACCATCAAGAGTTGTGAGGAAAAAGACCCGGGTCGGATAAATCATTTACCTCAAACATTTTTTGGGTGTATCCCTGTGGTCGGAAGTAACTGGGAGCCTAAGCTTGGCATGACGGCATTATCATCAGGATAAGACTTAACCGGCAAGACCATCATTCGAGGAGTCTAGAGGCCCAAATCAACCTAGATGTGCGCTCAGGATACTTGGGAGGTAATTTAGAAAACCCCCGTCTTCATGTAGGTCAGGTGCCACATGGGTGGTCACCAGGCGTTCCAAAAAACAACAACAAAACACAAAACACAAAAAAATTCGATACATTCAAATCCCAAAAATAATCTGAAAATTCATAACTCCAAAAAAATACGTATAAGTACAAAACACCAAAAAAATAAAAAAAAATGCACAAAATCCAAAATCCAAAAATATGTTTTGCATCTGCATGAGCACTTTTGCATGATCATATTTTCCTTTTACTTACATTTTGCTTGCTTGCATGCGCATATCACATTTCCTTTTTCTTCTAAATCTTGTTAATAAGATTTAACCCTCTGACCTGCATCAAGAAAGGTACTATCTGCTTTTGGCAGGGGGCTAAAAACACACTACACTAACCTTTTGCCTTTAGTATGGTTGAAATAGGTAAGAAAGGGAAGACAACATCAAGGCAAGTACACTGAAGAAAGCTCATTTCACTACCAAACATGTCCATCACATTCAATTGATACAACATCCTAGGGGCATACCCCCAGTGTACAAAAGGGGCAGCTGCTACTCAGCTGCGCATCTATCTATCCCTCTCTCTCTATCTCCTCCTAATCTGTGCCAGTGCGAGGTCGACTCTGCCGGCTGTCAGCCTCATCTCCGCCGCCGCCTCCTGTGTCTCGCAGCCAGGAGGGCCGCGAAACTCTCGAACTTGACGCAGCTGGCTGGACTATTCCCTGTTCTACAGGGGACCGCATCATACCCATAAGTTCGTCCATGGTGAAATGCACATCTCCCAAAGACATGAGTGATGCGAGATGGACACGCGACTCGACTCCAATTGGATATGCGACCCTTGGACTCTAAGCAAGCTAGCGATCGTCCCTAACGAGGGAAGCGTAGGGACGTGCACAGTTGAGAAACCGACAATGAGCTAGGGTGGTCAACTCACAATTTTATGCTCGGATCGGGTCACGGGACGATCTCGCTCTCTCTCGCAGCAGCGGTGAATAATAATATATGGCGAGCTAGTTATCCTATCATGCTCTCTAGCAGTGGCATAAACAAGTATATACGAAATAAGCAAACACCGAGTAAAGGAGCGAACACGATACCTCCACGCGCCGGGCGTGGGGAAGACGATCCCGGCCGATCTCGTACTCCCGGAACAATAAATTATATAAATTACAGCAAAGACTTTACTGCCCACTCCACGTAGGAAGGTAAGGGGCTACAAAGTGGGACCCGGGAGTAGCGGGTTCGGGTTGACGGGCAGCTTCTTATGTAGCTTCAGCGGCACGCGTACTCACGAACGTGGGACCCACGTGCTGGTCAGTGGGGCCGTGTGGGCCCGGAGCGATACCGCTGTGATGGGGACGTCTGGAGGGGTGATCCCTGGTAAGGTGGCCCACTGGTTCATCTCGTGGAAGGCGAGTGGGCTCCGACCTCCTTGTGTGGAACATGCTATCCACGGATCTGTGTTCTGTTTCAGACCTGCATGTCCCGACGAAAACTGCTGCTGCAATCAGCCCCGATGTCAGATCGATGCGAGACTGACGCCATTGGAACGCTGACTCGAAATCTTTCGACCCTCTCTGGATCTAATAATTTCATCAGGGCTGTAATTTTGATGGCCGAATTTTGAACCTGACTGATCTCTGCCTCAGATCTGGTCGGGCAGAAGTGAACTTTCCTGAGAGTTGGCGTTGACCGCGATGTAGACCTCCGATTCAGCTGTTGAGCTTTTCATGAAAGTTGTAGAGGGCAAAGAGAGAAAAATGGGGATAATTCTTATGAAAGGTTTGGTGGAGATTTGAATGATGAAAAGTATTTTCTACTGCTGGGTGGTTGGATATGGACAACAGAGACAGAACATAATTTTGGATCTGAAGTGATTTGCTAGAAAGTATAAACGAGACTCTAAATTCACAAGAAAATTTGTGGAAGAGGTATTAGGTGGACAGAATCCCCAATAAAATTTGTGACAAAACAAGATAAGAGAAAGGGGGTCGAAACCTGGACAAACAGGGTGGCTGTGACAGGTTCTGAACAGAAGACAGAACTGGAAGGTGGACATACATGAAAATGAAAAAATAGAAAAAGAAAGGTAAATGATGGGATTGTTTTTGTGGAGGCTGGGGTTCAAGAGAGGAACCTACCCTGAAAATCTCAGATCCAAAAGATGTGGGAGCTGGGAGCTAAAATTCTCGGAGTGAGCCTCTGTCCAGTAGAACAGTAGTTTGGACATCACCTCGGAAGTTGCTTCGCGGTGGCTCGATGGCGGCACGAACGACGGCGGCAGAGATAGATTCCAGAGGGTAAGGAGAGGAGATAGAAGGTTTCTATACCCTGAAGATTGGAGGAGGAAGAGAAAAATCAGAGAGAGAGAGAGGGGGCGCAAGTTTGCTCTTGGGCATTCACAAATTTTTCTTCTCATTAATTCATGAAAAAAGGAAATACAAGCCTTATATAATTAAAATAAAATGACCACATATACCCTCAGATCTAAATTGGGGAGGGGTAAACAAGGGACATCACACATGGTCAAAAAAACCCACCAAAAAATATAATAAACAATGGAGTTCGCCCCCCCCCCCTTTAAGAGGTAAAATGGAATTTTGCCACTTTATTAAATTCTTGGTCCAAGTCCATATTTGGACCATGGACCAGCCCCCTCGGGCCCGGGAGTCCATGTGGACCAATAAGAAGGAAGGAGGGGGTCCCTACTGGGCCTACATTCCCTTTTGCAAAGAAACCCAATGGCCTTTTACAAATAAACCCACTAAGACTTATAATTGTGTACCCATATAACACAATGGTATACATACAAATATAAAAGGACATAAATGCAAACAAAATATGAACAGTCTTGCTTCGATGTCCCCATCAATTCTCCCCGGGTGGGAAGAACTCTACCCCATCGAGTAAAGGGGGTGACTACTCGAGTAGCTCCGGCGGATCCGTCACCGTACCAAGTAGCGCGGGTATGCTCCACTCCAAGAGATCGTCACCTGCTCATTATGTATATACTCGATATGAGCATGCTTCTACAGGAAGAGGCGTGTGGTGGAACACTCCGGGGTGGGGTCACTCTCAAGGGGAAGGAGACGGCTCGAAGACTCACTAGGAATCACCGCTGGGTCCCTATAGGTGACTAGATCCGGGGCATAGATGTAGAACTGATCTCATATTCCTCTAGCAAGTCCACTCGCCTCTCACTCATAGAAGATTGACAACGAGCTTGCACAAGACACATGCAGACTCACCATGTACTAACATACATATGCAAACCACACAAATAAGCCACACAAAACAAACCACACAAAGAAGAGACAAAACTGACTCATGCATGACTTTAGACTTAAGGTGGTGACATCAACCCCACTAGGTGGCCATCATCCAAGTGCCGTATCCTGAGCGTCTGTAGGTTCCTCCAGACTTTTGTACTCATCAGCTAGTTCCGGATCGGCCTCGTAACTGACCGATACAAGCCCAGAAGATGAGGCTTCTCCTACCCCTAGGGCTAGAGTGGCACGGCTGGGACATTGGCTGGCGATGTGGCCAAACCCATGACAGTGATAACACTACAGCCGTGACCTACTGGTCTCCCTGATAAGAGGGCCCTTACCCTTATCCTCCCGGCGGGTAGGGGGTGTGGGCAATAGGGGTGGAGGTGTAGCTGCCGTGGGCAACAGGGGTGGGGGTGCCGGTGCCAGTGGACGGGCAATGGGTGCTGGGGGTTGTTATGAAGGTAGATCCCGGGGTGGGGAAGGACGAGGCCTTGGAGCGAAATACACCTGACGGGCGGGCTCCTGAGATCGAGCCATGCGGGCCCGTAGATGTGGGCCTAAAGAGTGACGGGACTCGGTACTACGAAGAGGGGTGGGACCCGACCTACGGCTAGGCTCGAACTCTCCCTCAAATTGCTCCAACTCGAGAGCAACCTGATATGCCTCTTCCAACATTTTGGCATTGCGGCAGAAAAGCTCATACTGATAGTGTGGCCGCAAACCACGTCGAAAGTGAAAAACGGGCATGGTGCTCACCTCCGAGACACCACATCGCAGAAAGTACTCATCAAATTCAGTGATGTACTCAGAGACGGATCGGTCTCCCTGGCTGAGACTCTGCCACCTATCGATGAGTCGCTGGCGGTATGTGGGAGGAAGGTACTTTTGCCAAAGCTTGAACTTCATTTCACCCCCTGTCGCAATCTCGGGCTCTAGCCGCTGAAATAAAAGCCTTTCCACATTCTTCCAATATGTTTGCGCATGTCCCATTAGCTTCATGGTAGCGAATAGGACTCTTCGACGCTCCTACATATCGTACCAGTCGAAGTATCGCTCTATGCCAGACTCCCAATCTAGATAGACTTTTGGATCCAAAGACCCGTAAAAACTAGGAGGGTCCGCTCGCACGGTCTTAAGGACCCTATCGTCCTCCTCATCCCTCTGTGGCTGGAGGCCACGACGGCGTTGACCATACCCCTCATAGGCGTTGTCGGACCTATAGTCCTCAAGACCAAGGTCACGGAGTGGTAGTTTGGGGACCCGAGGAAGGGCGGGTGGAGGAGCCTGTGGTGGCTGAGGAGCATGTATGGGCGGATCCTGGGCCACAACGGTGGGTTGGGCCTGGGCTATGGGAATGGCTTGGCCTTGGGCTGCCACTGGAGTGAGTGTGGGTGGGCCCGTGGCCACTCTAGGAGGGTCCCTATGAGACATCCTATCAAACCGTCTGACCAGACCTTGGATAGATCTATTTGATGACTCCATCCGTTCCTCCATGGCATTAAACCGGCCATCTATACGGTCTGAGAAGCTCTTAAAGGCTGCCTTGGATTGGCCCATCTAGGTTACGAGGGTCATGATCGCCTCGTACAAGGAGTGAAGGTCTCCCGAGATGGTATACAGTGGGTTGGCCATAGGTGTAGGGCGATGGTATTGGGTACCTCGCCGAGTGCGCATGCAACGACACAAGGACTAGGAGACACAAACTAATGCAAGGATGATGCACCTAGACGTAGCCAATATCTAGTACGTGGCGGAGTTAATCGATCAGAAGATCACTCACACAAGACTGCTACCTTCCTGATAGGCATAACCTAACGTTCGGGCAATGTCGTTTGATATACCGAGTAAAGGGATGCAAATGCAACCTAGACCGACTTAGACAATGACTCTTTTTTTGTTTTTTTGTTAAGCAATGACTAATGACTACCCTAGACTCAACTGGCGCTCTGATACCAAACTGATGCGGGACGGACACGCGACTCAACTCCAATTGGATATGCGACCCTTGGACTCTAGGTAAGCTCGCGATCGTCCCTGACAAGGGAAGCATACAGACGTGCACGGTTGAGAAACTGGCAGTGAGCTAGGGTGGTCAACTCATAATTTCGTGCCAGGATCGGGTCACGGGACGGTCTCGCTCTCTCTCGCAGCAGCGGTGAATAACAATATATGGCGAGCTAGTTATCCTATCATGCTCTCTAGCAGCAGCGTAAACAAGTATATACGAAATAAGCAAACGCCGAGTAAAGGAGCAAACACGATACCTCCACGCGCCGAGCGTGGGGAAGATGATCCCGACCGATCTCGTACTCCCAGAACAATAAATTATATAAATTACAACAAAGACTTTACTGCCCACTCCACGTAGGGAGGTAAGGGGCTACAAAGTGGGACCCGGGACTAGCGGGTTCGGGTTGACGGGTAGCTTCTTGTGTAGCTTCGGTGGCACGCGTACTCACAAACGTGGGACCCACGTGCTTGTCAGTGGGGCCGTGTGGGCCCAGAGTGGCACCGCTGTGATGGTGACGTCCGGAGGGGCGCTCCCCGGGAAGGCTGCACGCTAGTTCACCTCGTGGAAGGCGAGTCGGCTCCGACCTCCTTGTGTGGAACTTGCTGTCCACGGATCTGTGTTCTGTTTCAGACATGCACGTCCCGACGAAAACTGCTGCTGCGATCGGCCCCGACGTCGGATCGACGCGAGAGTAGTGCCGTTGGAACGCGGACTTGAAATCCTTTGACCCTCTATGGATCTAAGAATTTCGTCAGGGCTGTAATTTTGATGGCCGAATTTGAACCTGACTGATCTCTGCCTTAGATCTGGTTGGGCAGAAGTGAACTTTCCTGAGAGTTGGCGTTGACCGTGATGTAGACCTGCGATTCAGCTGTTAAGCTCTTCATGAAAGTTGTAGAGGGCGAAGAGAGGAAAACGGGGATAATTTTTATGAAACGTTTGGTGGATTTTTGAATGGGAAAAAGTATTTCTACTGCTGGGTGGTCGGATCTAGACAGCAGAGATAGAACAAAATTTGGGATCTGAAGTGATTTGTTAGAAAATATAAACGAGATCCTAAATTCACAAGAAAATTTTTGGAAGATGTATTAAGTAGAAAGAATCCCTAATAAAATTGGTGACTAAAGAAGATAAGAGAAAGGGGGTCGAAACCTGGAAACACAGGGTGGCTGTGACAGGTATCGAACAGAAGATAGATCTGGAAGGTGGACATACACAAAAATAAAAAAATAGAAAAAGAAAGGTAAATGACGGGATTTTGTTTGTGGAGGCTGGGGTTCAAGAGGGGAACCTACCCTGAAAATATCAGCTCCAAAAGATGTGGGAGCTGGGAGCTAAAATTCTCGGAGTGAGCCTATGTCTAGTAGAACAACAGTATGGACAGTACCTCGGAAGTTGCTTCGTGGTGGCTCGATGGCGGCACGAACGGCGGCAGCGGCAGAGATAGATTCCAGAGCGTAAGGGGAGGAGATAGAAGGTTTCTATACCCTGGAGATTGGAGGAGGAAGAGAGATATCAGAGAGAGAGGGGGGGGTGCAAGTTTGCTCTTGGGAATTCACAAATTTTTCTTCTCATTAATTCATGAAAAAAAGGAAATACAAGCCTTATATAATAAATGGAAAATGACAACATATACCCTCAGATCTAAATTGGGGAGGGGTAAACAAGGGACATCACACATGGTCAAAAAAACACACCAAAAAATATAATAAACAATGGAGTTCGCGCCCCCCCCCCCTTTAAGAGGTAAAGTGGAATTTTGCCTCTTTATTAAATTCTTGGTCCAAGTCCATATTTGGACCATGGACCAGCCCCCTTGCGCCCGGGAGTCGATGTGGACCAATAAGAAGGAGGGAGGGGGTCCCTACTGGGCCGACATGCCCTTTTGCAAAGAAACCCAATGCCCTTTTGCAAATATACCCACTAAGACTTTCAATTGTGTACCCATATAACACAAGGGTATACATACAAATATAAAAGGACATAAATGCAAACAAAATATGAGCAGTCTTGCTTCGATGTCCCCATCAATGAGTGACTCGGAAGGAGTCATAGGCCTAGCTTCCTCTCCTGGAGCACCTCTGCTCTGGTACCTCCGCAGCACTCGTCGTCGCAAGGCCTCTAGCAGATCGAGAGCTCGCTACTCCCGAACTGCCATCGCCATCTCTAGAGCACGAGCCTCAGCCTCTCTTTCCTTTGCCTCAGCTAGGCGACGCTCGATCCTCTCGATGGAACTCAGCTCTCCTAGGCGTCAGGTCAACTCCTCTATCCGTGCACCTTGCTCTTGCTGGATGGCCAGGCAGGCTGCTATCTCCTTCCTCTGTATACAACGAACAGTGATATAAAGAATAAGCAAAGATGACAAAGAAGAGAACTACTTTCAGCTTGAGTGCTAGGTTCTTACCGCCTCGGCCAGCTCGGCCTCTCGCTCCTCGGCTCCCTCAATAGCCCCGGCTAGGCGATCCTCTAGCTCCTCCAGGGCATCGACTCGAGACGAAGGTCCGGCCTCCCCTCCTGCTCTCACCCGCACGTAGGCCAATTCTCCTCACTAGCATGGCAAGGGGCAACTGGTTAGTCAAGCTCAATCAATTTGTTCTTAACTTACCATCTCTCGGATCTCGTGTCACAAGTTCACTATCGTTTGATTAAGGACACTTATCCAATCCTTGAGTATCTTCACACTCTCAGTCTCTGACATCTGCACACCACAGTCCCAAGCTCACTTACCACTTTGCTTATAATAAGAAACATCACAATTGAAAGCTAAAAGCGCTACTCACCTCTCGGGTGTCGAGACGAAGCCGTCTGGCATACCGGTCCAGATAATCTGCCACGTAAATCTCGCTACTCCTCACGGTCCGGTCATGCTCCAGTGAGGGGCCGTCCTGTAATGCCTCAGCCTCTCTGCGGTAGCGGGAGGACCAATCCTGATCGCTCGCCGAAGTCCGGCGACGTCCCCGGTCTGATTCATGCTCAGCTGGAATCGCCACTCGCGGCTGGTCCCATCCTAGGGTCCTCTGCTCTAGGCGAAGGAAGAGCGGCTCCCTCAGGTTCACGCAAAACAACACTGTATCCCTGCAGAACCAAGCTCGCCCCTCCCTCACCCATGGCTGGGTAGTGATGTCCTCTGTCATGAAAGGGGTCCAAATCACCTACCACGCATCAAGAAAAATGAACATCTTGATAATCGAGTACACAACAAAATGCTAAAGAAAATCACACAACTCTTTTCCAAAACACTCACCCGGTGGGGGGGTACTCATCTAGTGCTGTCCTGAGGTAGGAGAGTCTACTGGCCACTAAACTCCGATCCCGGACCATCTCCCATATGGCCATCAAGGGAACCACCTGCATTAAGGCTCGTGGGATCTTGCGGTGACCTAGAGGGAACCGAGTGTAGCCCCAAATCTCAAACCACAAAGAGCAATTGATCACTCAGTCAAACTTTTGAATCAACATGCCTAGAAGGGGTAGAGTTATACCTGTAAGAAGGGTGTGAAACCTCCAAGGTTCCCTGAACCTGGGCGTACCAGATCCAAGTGGGGCAAAGAGGTGCGCCAGCATCGCCCTCCCCCACGGAAGCTGAGGTCCCTATTCTAGATCTCGCACCAGTAAGAGATACTTCAGATTCACCTTATTTGATGCGGTAGCAAACAGTAGTCTCCCGAAGAAGTACAAGAAGAAAAGTCACAACTCCTGCTGCTCGCTCCTCCCCTGTGATCTGAGTCTCTGTCTCACGCGCCCTAAGTACATGTCCAAGTCCTCTAGCGGCCCGCATGTCATCTTCGCGAGCCCCATCGTGGCACTGATCTTCCTGGGTGGAAGACTGGTCACTGGTCTCCTCGATCGAACTTGCTGTGGCCCGAGCAAGTTTTTTATCTCCTCATGATAATCTCTCAGCTCACGGCCGAGCACCGGGCCCCCCGCCACTGGCAACCCCGTCAAGAAAGCCACATCCCCAAGCGTGGGTATCATGTGACCCCACGGCATTACAAACGCTCTGCAGCTGTCCATCCATCTCTCTCGTATCGCCATCAAGAAGGTGGCATCCACCTAGAAGGGCCGGATGCTCAAGAACGGGCCAAAGCCCATTCTATCCACCCTCTCTCGTTGCCCAAGAGGAAGGGCATGGTACCAAGCCCATACCAAGTCCCATGTGACTCGAGCTCGTATCCTCCTTGGACCCTACATACATTAAAAGAAGAAACACAAATAAATCATTAGAACTTCCAAGCCATTTCATTCGTTTCTCACATTTTTTCTTCACTTCCATAAGCCCTGGGAGCAGGGCGACCAAGGTGTTGGTCGCCTATGTCCCTCGGCAGCCAAACCCCTGGCCGCCCTCACCCCAGTGCTGGGTGACCAGCGACCTGGCCGCCCAGGCTGGTGGGCGACGAGGACCCTGGTCGCCCACTGGTTTCACCCCTCTCCAAGCCTTCCTCCAACATCCGCCTCCCCATCACACACAAACACAAAAAGATCTGATGAATGCCAAGCAAGGGTACGAAGCCTACCTTCCTGGGTTGCCCTCCCTTCTGTTGATCGGCTTCGTCATCATCCAAACCCTCGCCATCATCTTCATCTTCATCGTCCTCTCCGGTCGGTCCCTCGTCGGGGATGGCTTCTTCCCCATCACTCTCATCACCTCCATCCTCCTCCAAGTCTGCAGAGATTGTGGCCGAAGAAGATGGGCTCCCCGTAGCTTCAATATCCTCTTCCTCCTCACTTGAAGAAGAGGGGTCAGGTACAATTTCATAACGAGCTCTTCTACTTCTCCCCATCACTCAAATTAGAGGATCTAAGTGGCTAGAATCTCACTCAAGCAAAGATCCTACGCTCCAAGTTCTCTAACTCTCAAGACGTCCACAACGAGGGTTGCCCAAATGAAGGGGGTGGCCAACCCTTTTTAACCAAACCTCCAAGCAGAGGGTGGCCAAGGTCCTGGACACCCAGCCTTTAGTGAAGGTGACCAAGACCCTGGCTGCCCTCCTCCCTGTTCAGTCAAAAAAAATGAAAAAAATGGAAAACCAACAAAAAATCATGCAACTCCGATCCCACATCCATTCACACTACTTTATTTCATCCATTTAATTCCATAACCATTCATTCAATCATTGTTCTAAAGGGAAAAAAATAGTTCATTTGCTTTAACACAATCCTAAGAAAGAAAAATGCTGGACAAGCTCTAATCAGGTTCGCCTCCTCATGTAAAATTCATTCACCGTTGGCCTGAAGCTTTGGAGGTAGCTCACGTAGCACCCCAACTCATCTTTGTCCTCTTCCACATCCACTTTAGCCTTCACCATGGTGGCATGGCGCCTCCACGCCTTCCCGATCTTGCCTATTCACCGTCGATCCGCATCGGTCCCCAGAAGGCGCTTGGCAATCAATCCGCAGCGGTGCCCTTGGTACAACACCAAGTCCTCGGTCCCCACAAGCCATAATTCTTGCTCTGATGATCCGCGAACTTTGAACTCCTCATGTCGGTACATCATCGGCACGAACACAAAATCATCCTCAGATAGAAAATTCAGGTTGTCGCTCCAGTCGTCTCTCGTTTTCAGTAGTGCTGTCCTGCATATCACCTGATCCTCAGGTTCAAAGATGGCCCTCGCAGGGTAGATGGTGCTCTTCTCAAAGATCCTGGAGGTAGTTGTTGCCTCGCTGTCAAAATCAAAACTCAAGTGGATTTCCATCCATAGCTGCAGAAGGTATAAACTTCCCATGGCGCTGCCACCTAGGCTCATCTGAGTTAGCCCGCAATACATGTGAGCCAGCACGGCTCTAGAAAGAGAATGTCCCATCCACAAGAGACTCAAGGGCCCTACATACTCTCCCCTCAGCACGTCGCCAGATGTTGGAAAGAGTAGCACCCCGCCTATGCATAATGTCACGCCTTGCATCAGTCAATCGGCACCCACTTCTTTATCGTTCACATGGCTCACAAGTCATCCTGCTAAGCGGTCATCTAAGATCCCTCGTTGGTCCGTCATCCGATGAACCTCGCGCTTGTCTCTTACAATTTCTGCCAGGATCTCATCACAGGGAGGAAGGTCGATCAGCTCGCCCACCTCCAACTCCCCCCACTGGAAGATGAAATCTAGTTCTTCTACCAGCACTGAGGTTTCAAACACATGGAAGACAAAGGTGTGCGTATCTGGATGCCACAGCTCGATCAATGCCGCCAATGATTCCCAGTTCCACCGCATGCTGTTGAAGCGCTTCGCCATGATGACCAACCGGATCAGATGCCACTGATGCATGAATACCCTCATGGTGGGAGTAATCATATCCATCAGATCTTGAAGCCAGCCATAGCGGCGGGCATGCCTTGCCCCAGGAAAAGCAGGCACCGACTGCATCATTTAAGAGGAGGAGAAGAAGTGATTAAGCAATAAACATGCCAAACCCTATCAAAATTAAAACAACAAAAATAATTTTGTTCACAAACCATACCTTGCCTTGCTTCACGAGATGGCTCAGGTGGCCGGGCATGTCAGAGAGAACACCCAGCTCGTGATATCCTGATGGGGTGGAAGAAGACGCCATTGTCTATTCCTCCTTTGGAACCACTCCTTTGGTTCAATCCTTTGATCAACTACGGAGTAAACCATGCCCCGTAGCCCCTTATAGGTTTAGAGTCCCCCCTGGCTTGAACTCCCACGGTTTGGGATAAGACCAGGGAGGGCGGCCAAACCGATGGCCGCCCACCCCGGCCTGGGCGACCAGCACCCTGGCCGCCCAGCCCCTGGGGTAGCCAACCAACTAGTCCCCCTTGTTCTCTTCTTTGTGAAGCTATGCTGAATCGATTATACATGGTTTGTTGTGATAGATTAATAGTTCATTGAATGAAATGTCTTTATTGTCATATTCCTATTATCATTGATGAACTTTATGGACGTGTGCTAATGCAGCTGCAGGTCTCCGCATCCATGGGACCAAAAAGGCGACAAGGCCTTGTTACCTTGCATCTTAGGTAGAACACCGGAGGCTAATAGCTTCGGGCGTATAAACTCTGAGTTCCTCTCTAAAAAAAACTGTGAAGAGTTTATATTGCTTAAGCTATTCGATGGCCGCCTGCTGCCTAACGTGGGATGACAGACTTCCCGAATTCTCGACTATGCTTAATTACAATGTGGAATGATGGACCCCTACTCGGGATCCGGACCACGTCTGTCACCAAGCATGGGATGACAAATTTCTTGAACTCTTGACCGATTTGTTCGGAGGCAGGCAAATAAATCCTCCGGCTTTGCATTTGATAGGTTTTTATTTTAAACCCATCATGCATCATATAGGTTTTTTTAGTCCCATTTGAAAGAAAAAAAATCCAAAAAAAGATATATGCAAAAAAAGAAAACAAAAATGCATGCATTTCATCTGGAAGTTGTGATGCAGAAGCAGGGAGGCCACGTTGATCTAACCAACCCATGGTTTTCTGGTCCCCGCATCGGTTTCTTTGAGTCCCTCGATTCTTGCCGAATTCGCACGAATGAGTCTATGTGATTCCACTCCGATTTGATCAGCAGAAAATGTGTTTTATGCAAGACCATTTCGAGTACCTCACGATTCAATGACTCATTGTATTCCCTTATCTTGATACCTTTTTTACTTAACTTTGTTTAGGTTATGTATCTCCTTGAGCACTAGATGCGACCATCCCCTCAAGTCTCGCACATCGCCATGCTAGGGGGCCCCACGTGGCTACAGATACAAGTCCTCTCTTGACTGTCCTTCTTTACCTTTGCCAATGACTTATTTGATTACTTGGTGCTCATGCGACCCTGCGTGAAGCTTGTTTTCCGCTCAAGAATCTCTTTGAGCGTGTTACCCTCATTAGGCTTGTTTCTTTACCGAAACACCCATTTATCAATCAGCCGGGCTCCCTTGCAAAACGGGCGTTCCGGAGGGGCAGTTGTAGACACCTAATTTCAGACATCCTGCGGATCCCCAATGGGCCCTCGTGTGAATGACGCTTGATTGTTGTACTCATTTTTACCGATGTTTGAGTTTTAATCCCAGCCCATAGCCCCTTGGCTATTGGGCCTCTCGTCCGTAAGGGGCCCAACACCATGGGTCTGGGCGGCCAAGGTCCTGGCCGCCCCCAGTCCCGGGCGACCAGGGCGATGGTCGCCCTCCTCAGGAAGGTGGCCAGAGTGCTTGCCACCCTCCTCCTCAAGCTGGCCAATGATTTGACCGCCTTCCCCTTGTTTACTCGGTCAGAGAACGTGGCCCAGCTCGTGGCCACATTCTCTCCCTCGTTATGCACGATCTCCACCCACGTTTTGTAACCCCCGGCTTGTCGAACCAACACTCCACCACCTCCAGTACGGGAGGGAGGAAGAGGAGATTTTCGGGGGAGAGAGTTGGGAGATTCGAGGGGTGGTTTTTTCGAGAGTTGACACGGAGGAGAAGGGAGAACTCACAGAACTTCGTCTCGGAGGCTACTCCTTCTTCCTTCAACCTGGTATGAACTTCTCTACCTCTCATCTTCTGCTTCCTATGTGCATCTCGACTTCCAGGTAAGTATAGCATCGCATGTAGCATCCTCCTAGACACAACATAAGAGGTTTTCTTCTTAAAAAAAACAAAGGGGAGGTGGATGGTCGAAAGTCTCGGCCATCCTTCCTTCCCACACCGCCCAGGTACTTTGACCACCAGTTTCTTACGTGTTTTCTAGTTGTTAGATCACATACTACACTCCAAGTTCACTAATGGCTTCCTTTTCTGTGTTTTTCTGAGCTACGTTGTAGGACTTCAGCACAAGGGATGAGTAGGGCTCCTTGCCCTTGGCCGGCCGAGGATGAGGAAGAGGAAACCCACGTCTCTTCATCTTGAACATCTCCCCGCGATCAACATCCTGCGAGGTTCAGGTCAAACAACCTCTGGCGATCACGTTCTAATCTTTTTTTGTTCCTCTGTAGGTACCCTCGCACGGAGACTCCTATTCACTCATTCCATCTCGCATCTCTCACCCAATCCCACGTCGCCGTCTCTGATCCGGGCGTCTACAGGCAACTGAAATGATGACCTCAGGGTGGGTGCCAATTGAAATGACGACCGCACACGTAGTCGTTGATTCTTGGGTTAATTTTAGAAATAATCGACTTTCCATATTTAAAAATAGGAAAATGACGCCTTCTCGAATGGCGTTTATTAACCAACGCCTAAGAAACGGGTGACAATTCTTGAATTTCATTTTGATTGGGATTCGTAAAAACTAGGAAATGACGCCTGCGTGCGCAATCACCAATTGTTGAAATGATGACACCCAAAGAGCCGTTAATTAAATAACACCCTTCCTCTAGGCGCTAATTACAATCATCAAGGAAAAATATCAAATAAATTAGAAAAACTTCATATTAAGCCAATATTGAAGTCCACTTTGGGGCATCACGTGGTGACATGAGATTTACTCAACATAGCGTCGATTTTGGCGTGTCTACATCGTGCACCGACTTTGTGGGCAGTCACACAGGATGTGCATAGACCTTATGTGCAAGCATATAGAACATGCACCGACTTATATGTGTATGAGACAAAAACATGCACTGACCTTGTGTGAGTTCTACCAACACCAGGCTCAGACCTATATATGCTATACACTAGCGTCGACCTTAGTTTCATGAAAACTAAAACTAGTAACGACATGTATGCAATGATAAAACATGCATCGACCTTCTTCATGTAGTGAATAGTGATGTGCATAGACCTTGTGTATGCGTGAACAGTAATGTGCACCGACTTGCCTCTGCCTCACTAACAACATGCATTGACCTTCATGAGCAACACAGTAAACATGCATCGACCTTAGTATGCATGCAATCTGTTTGATGAAATGACTGTGCATTCAAACTGATAAAGTTTTATGCAGCGTGAAAATGCATCTATCTGCAAAGGCATATATCATGCAAATGACTATGATGACAACATTAATGCTCAAAAATTAATGCACATTAAACAATCAACATTAATGCACAGTGCAATGACCAGATGCATATTTCATCATCATTCAATCTTTCATTCAAACACATGATGAGTTATAGTGTTTGCTATCATCAAAATCACAGGGACACAACAAGCCCCCTCTTTTTGATCATGGCAACACTATGAGTCATAAGTATAAAGCAAAATGTTGACTCATGTCAAACTATTCTCCCCCTTTGACTTCATCAAAAAGGAAATAGTTTGATACGATAAATACAAACATGCATGATATGATTGAATCATTAGCTAAATTTCAGACAACAGACAAATCTCCCCCTGAGAGCTATAAGGGGTGCTGGGAAGGCACTCTCCCCCTTGGAAAGAATTATTAGAATGTATCAGCAAAAACACAGGTAAACAAATGGAGATCAGTTTCATGAAAAATTTGTAATGAGTTATCAGAGTCATAATTCCAAGGTTAAGGTATTTCACACTCTCCCACTATAAAGGCTTATGACATAATCTTTATTGAACACCCCTGTTTTAAACATGATGTATTCAAATTTTATTCATATATTATGTACTCATATCTGAAATCAATTTCAATAAAGATGAGCCATGCCTTCATGTTAACATCTAGTTTAACCTCCCTATCTCTTACTCATTCAAACTCAATGACTCCTTTAGGAGTTACAAAATGTAGTGTTGAGATTAAACAAACATGAAAGGATCTGATTTTGTCCAAAGTTTCAGCAATATTTACATTTTCAGATTGTTTTTCTATCTATACAACATCAATGTTTATTGCAATAACTCTCAAGATCCATCGAGTTAAGTCCACGCCTTGTAACAAGAGGATACACGTTGTTTAGACGCTAGTATCTCTGAGCACTTAGTATGACTGACTGTCATGATTCATATAGAATAGAGTTAACTAGGACACTGCATGACATAGGATGACTCCATTTCTTTGATGAGGATCCTAGTTTCTCAGTGCAACCTAATCATTGCTCTGCCTTAACCTTTCACAAATTTTTCATTTAAATTTTCACTAGAGATAACTAAGGCACTACATGACACAATCCTTTGGACATGGTTTCTCAGTGACCAAAGTCATTACTCTGGCCTTACTTTAAATTCAGACATTACTCAGATCATATACACGTTTAAAAGCAACACTCACCTTATGTATCTCTACCAAAGAAAGTCATGGTTATAAAACTTTCACATTTCAGAAGGTTTTACATGCTATAATATGAATCAACTGGTTAAAGTTTATTAAAGGATTGATTCAGATATTTTCAATGTGTTCGAAATCAAACTCAAGAAATACATAAGACTTAAACTAGCCGAGTTATTTCAGATATTCATAGTTCCATACAATGGAAGATTCCTAGTACAAGTGTTTTCAGATTTATGATCAGGATAACTCATTGAAAACTTCATGAATATCTGATAGAAGTGTTCCAGCTATAGAGAATGATTCAAAATGATGATCATCAAGTAGCATACAAGGAGTGAGAAGTTTTTACAGAAGATCTGAATCAAAGATTAATCATGGAAGAATTATATCAGCCAGACAGATTTTTAATGAATAATATCGAGTAGGTGACTATCATTGATTAGGAAATTTTTACTTTAAAAGAATGATTATGATAATCAAGAAGTGCAGACAGTAGCTCCCCCTTAGCAAATGGGATTTAAGTTCAACAGAATTCAAAATAGATGAAGACAAGTGAGACCGACTGATACCATGTTTGAGATAAATTGCTTGAAGATCAATGAAGATCAGTATGGCAAAGATGGTCATGCAGTCCAAGAATTCTTCTTATGCTCCCCCTGAACAAGTATAGAAGCAGAATCACATCATTGAAGATATCGACTCTCGGTGTTAGCATTTAAACAGAATGCTTGTAAAATAATGTCGACTCATGGTGTCGACACTGAGGATCAGATGAAACTTGCATATAGAATCAATCAAGGATAAAGTGAATTTTACTTCACTTGCATCAAGAAACATTAAGGTTCAATCAAAAGAGATTCAGATTGAAGAGGGAACAGCTCAATCCAAGGATGTGAACAAACGATTCAGATTTAGACAAGAGCTCCCCCTAAGAGTATGCATGAAAGTTACTCTTTATGGTATTTTCAATATGAATGATATGCATTTAACACATGCATGCCTATGCATTGACTCCCCCTGACTAAATGAACTACATGTACTCAAAACTGAATTTTAAATGCAACATATGTAAGGTACATCATACAAGGAAGTTCAATGAATTATATCTTAGACTGCCCTATATGCAACATGACCCATCGTACCAGGCAGATGACTTGGTCTAAAGGACCACCTCACACATAGTAAGAACCTCCAGATAGATTTCATATGTCCTTTAGTAGCTTACCATTTTATATACCATAATGGTCATTCATGACAATGCAATGCCAAAGTAGTCCTATATGCATCAGATTTTCAATGTTTGTACATTAAACACATGTGTTTGCAGACAATTGACATACGCAATTCCCATATATGCACAAGTATGCAGACTATGCACATGAGTTTCTAACCTTCTCTATGTGCACAATCAAGTGTCAAGACATTAATGCATGCAGAAGAGAAATATGTTGCTCAATGCAATTGTTAAAGCAAATAAGAATATGTATGCATGAATATTTTGACTAATCAGATTTAACATAATATGCAGTTTCAACTGAACAATATGAAGAATGCAAATATTACTTGAAAAATACAAGAATGGGGTTTTACCAACTTGGGTGCCTTGGTTTATTTACCCCTCTTTATTCTTCAACCCAAGGCACACCTGCAAAACATCAAACTATTTTGCACAAACAGGCACCCAAGATATCTTGGGTCCTGAAATGACAGTGGCACCTTTGATTGGTGCTCTAAACAGTTTCTGTGCATGAAGGTCATCAAATTCTATCAGCTGACAGTTATTCATTGAATGACCTATATGTCCACAGTAATAATATGATGCAGCATTTTTCAAATTCTTTTCATGCACATTACTATGAACATTGAACCTATGAGCATTATCATGAAAATTCCTTCTAACAGAATGAATATTCTATTTAGCAAAGCCCGTCTATTTATGATAGACTCCCAACCAACAGGTTGCAGCCCTGTGGCCTAGCTTTTCACAGTTAAAACATGCCAACAATTTTTCTTTAATCACACATTTATTTCTTCCAAAATTATTTTGTTTTACAAGAAATTTACCAGATTTAGAATCAAATCTCTTTTCCTGAGCATGCCAACAGTCCTTGACTGTATGGCCATGCTTCCCACATTCGAAGCACACATTGTGCTTGCCTCTAGAACCAAAATCATTTCTCTCAAAAATATTTTTGTTAACAGGGTGATTAACAAATCCAGAGTTAGATTTTTTCCCTTGAGCATACCAATAGTCCTTGACTGTATGGCCATGCTTTGTACAATGAGAGTAATGTAGACACTCCAAAATCGATACTATGTTGAGTAAATCTCATGTCCCCATGTGATGCACCAAAGTGGACTTCAATATTGGCTTAATATGAAGTTTTTTCTAATCGTTTGGTAGTTTTTCCATGGCAATTCTAATTTTTCATAATAATTGTAATTAATGTCTGGAGAAAGGATGTCATTTAACTGACGATCTGATGGGGGTCGTGATTTCACAAATAAACGAATATTCAAACAGGCGTTGTTTCCTGGATTTTACCAATCCTAAAGAAAATAAAATTCAAAGAATTGACGCCCGCCTGGGGGGCGTTGATTATTTAACGCCCAGTCAAACAGGCGTCATTTATCAATTTTAAATTAGGAAAGTCTTTTATTTCTATAATTAAATCCAGGAATTAACGACTATGTGGATGTCATCATTTCAATTAACGCCCCTCGATAGGTCGTCATTTTTACTTCCGTCACCGTTTCGCCTGTTACCTTCCAGTAATCATCCCTTCCCCATTTTACACCTTGTGTTCGATTGGGAAGGGGATCCTTGTTGGAGGGTTGATTTCCTTATTTTAATCCTATTGAAACAAGGAGTTTTGGGCTTATAAATACCCCTTGAATCCCTCACGCGCGAGAGGGTGAACGAAGAGAACAACAACAGGAGAGGTTGAGAGGAACGAGAGCTCTTTTCACACATAGAGAAGAGAGTTTTCTCTTTAAAATTTTTTTTTGTAGGTTCTTCATCAAACGTTCATCTTCCTCTAGGCGCTCATATATCCTTCCAGTCGGTGTTTCTTCATCCGCTGCAGCCACTGCTTAATTTTCCTCCCTCCCTTTACTGCTGCACACACAGCAGTAGGGTTTCCCTCTTTAGTTTTTTTTTAGTCTGTTAGTTATTGTCATAACATCATACGCCCTCCATTCTTCACTATCTTGCTAGGGATAGTCACAATCTTTGCATCACTTGTTTACTTTGCATTGCATTCACATAATCCCATACCTTGTTACTCCTTCTTAAGGGGTTTAAAACTAAAACACACAAGGTGTGTTCATGCTCGATTTGCTTGATTCCATACTTTTAGAGCATTGATACTACACTTCCTTGGCTAATCCACATCTGTGTTTATTTTGTGTGTTTTTTGCGAGGGTAATCAAGCTAGAAACCCCCTTCATTGGCCGGCCGGTAGAAGGAGGAAGGAAGAACTTGCAATCTCACCCGCTTCATATAAGGTACATACGATCATCTTTGTATTTTTGAGGTAACCCCTCTAGCGATCACCCACCATGGAGCATCTCATGCTCATCCTCTTTTCCTTCATGTCCCTCATATTTTAGCACATTTCACCCTATTTCGATTTTAAATCTTTTCTCTCTCTTTTAAAATGTCTATGTGACACGTTCACAGATTGACGATCACGGTGGGACGCTTTTTATTTTTAGTTTGATTACCCCTCCCTTCAGCGCCCTCGCGTGCCCCTCCTTCATGCTCCACGTAGCACACTCCCATTGTGCATCACGTGCACACCACCCACTGGATTAGCCAATCTGAGATGTGTTTATAGCATTTTTTTTAGAGGAGCATTGATTTCTGTCAGTTATCAGGGCTTCGGTTCGTTGGAACTGAATAGCGCCGTCCATTCCGCTGTCATTTATACATACAGCGACTACTCAAACAGGCGTTGTTTCCATTTATTTTCCGCATTCTTATTATTTTTTATAATCCACACCCCTCACAGAGGCGTCATTTTCATATTTAACGCCTCACACCAAGGCATCAATTTCTTTGACTGCTATTGATTTTGGCCACTTCCATGATCACTGTTTACTGTGTTTCAACGCCCCTTTCAGAGGCGTCACCTTCTCATTTAACGCCTCACCCCAAGGCGTCTTTTCTTGCTCCCTGTTTACTACATATTTGACGCCCGTCACAGAGGCGTCATTCATTGGTTCAGCGCCTTGCTCCAAGGCGTCATTTGGATTATCATTATTCATCATTTCGAATACTGTCTACTACCATCTGACGCCCCTTTGCAGAGGCATCATTTCTTCATACAGCGCCTCACTTTAAGGCGCTATTTCATTTTGGTTGCTTTCTGCTGCTTGTTAATATAGCGACCTCAGCCAGGTCGTCATTTTGTTCTGTGCCCCCTGGTTAATGATGTTCATTCACCTGTTGATTGCTATTACTGTCTGTTGATCATTATCTACTTGATTTGCCTGCATTAGACTGCATTTAGAGCATTTGGCTTGAGAGACCTCCTCTCTCCACACTTTTTAGGATCTCACCCCCTCTTGGTGAAGGAAGGACCCTCCTTTGAGCATTCCGTCTCATCGGACAGGAAATTCCTAAACCAAGCCTCCTTAAGTCCCCGCACCCGTGGATTCCCTCACGGACGCCGGGCAGGTTGTACCATTGAAGCACCCGGAGTATAGTTGACCCATACGTTGGTGAAGAGAGAGAAAGAACCTAGTTAAATCCAGAGATTATACCCAAACTCCCAACTAGGACCCACTTTCAAAGGAGAGAATTCATTATACTTTAAAACTCACCTAATCTCCAAAGAAAACCCTTATAATTTTGGGTCCATCATAACTTAAGTGTGTGTTTTGTTTGATTGGGCGATTATCTTTGGCTTACACTTGCTTATTAGATATATCTTTCTCTCCTTAAGCATGAAACTCCGTTCAGGTAAAATTATCAACATGGCCAACTACGGGTATACCTATGATGGTTATGAGGAGGGTCAATCTAACCCATTTTACGAGGTTCCCTCTCAAGATCCCGCCTACTATGAGGGAAACTATGTTCCCTCTCCCACTCAGGTCCACATGTTGGACACCACTTCTCCGGAGGTTGAGCCTTCTTCCCAAGCTCAACCTACCACCCAAAATACTTCTGGTGACACCTCCCCGTCTTTTAACTTTAATGATTTTCTCAAAGCTCTCACTAAACCGGATGATTCCCAATGTCAGGCGGCCCAAGCCGCCTTAAAAGGAAAATCCATCCCTTCATCTTCCAACCCTCCCCAGGCCGTGGGTGGCCACTCTGTTAACTCTCCCAACGACCAAGCGGTCACACCTAGGGTGCCCTTGCGCCCACCAACTCCTGTTATGACTACGCCGGCCCAACCGGTAAGTCACTCCGCTGCTAGGCCTCAACAACCACCTGTTCCTCAATTCTTGAGAAGGCCTATGCCGAATCAATACTCTTCTCGTCTGGCCCCAGCCGAGTCTGATAACCACACTATACTCCTCCAAAAGATTGCTAGTATGGAGGAGTAGCTCAGGAAGGTCACTGCACCCAAGGTTGCTCCCGAAGTGACTCTTCCCACTCTGCTAGTCTTTCACTTACCCCCATCTGAGATGCCGAGCTTCCGGCGGTACAATGGAACGGGTAATCTATACATCCATTTGAAAGACTTGTTATATGAGGCATCATTCTGGTAGGACAACAAGACTTATCTGGCTTATCTCTTTAGGCGATCTTTAGATGGTCCGGCACTAGAATGATTTTACTCCCTGGAGTCGACGGATGCCGGTGAGTTTGATGTAGTTCAACGAAAGTTTCTGCAGAAGTACAAGGACCATGTGGGTCCCTCACTATCTGTTACTAATTTGGTTGCCGAAAAGATGAAGCTCGAGGAGGACTTCATTTTATTTGCTGATAAGTGGAGAGCCATGGCCGAAAAACTGAAAGACACACTGTCAGAAACGGAGCAAGTGAAGATGATTATATAAAACTCCATTCTGCAATTCCGTCATATTCTAGCCATGAATAAGTTGAGCACCATGGACGAGCTTTATGAAAGAGCAAGATACATACAGACAAAGGTGAAAGATTCACCCATTATGGGCATGTTTGAACCAAGACCAAAGATGATAAGGAAGAATGTCAATGTCGGAAATACTGGCCCTACTACCAAAGGGACTATTACTAACGAGCAGGTGAGCGCGTTTGGCAACTCCACACCTTTCCGCCACCCTCCGAACTAAAGATCACAACAGCCTGCCTTCCAAAACCAAGTCCACCAGTCGAATAATAATCTTCCTCCAACCATCCGGCCTCTTCCACCTCAAGAGCAACAACAACCTCACTTCCCACTGCAAAATCAACCCTCACAATACCACCAAGTGCCCCCGGCAGCCAATTATGCACCACAACAACTGCAGCAACCAAGAAGACCATTGGGGCCTAGAATTGCCCAATACCCTCCGTTACCAGAAAATCTACCAGATTTCTTCAACGCCCTTATGGCCACCAACTTGCTCACCTTGCCTAAAGAAAGGACGGTGTGGCTGCAACATGTAGACACCTCTCGGTATTGCGTCTTCCATCGGCAGCCGGGACACACTATCGACCATTGTTTTCACTTCAAGGATTACATATATGATATGAATGATCAAGGTGAGATTGATTGGGACGAGATGAGGAGATTCATCGCTACTTTAAAGGCACGAAGGCCTCCTCGGCAACCACAAGCTCAACAGCCTCCTCAGCAACCAGCAGTACCTCCTCTACAGCAACAGCAGGCTCCTGCACCCTAGCTAGGTATGGGGATTGTTAATAATCCACTACCAGAGCACCCGGTTCAAAATCAACAAGTAAACCCTGTCACCTCAATCCATGAAGTGGAGAGAGGGCAAGGCTGGCATGAAGAGCACGCCTTTGTTGGGGCCATTAACCAAAGTCAACCACAACCACCGCAATTGCTAAAAAGGCTTCAACCCGCACCCTCCTCCTAACCGCCACGTCCCCTCATACGTTCCACCACTCCAGGGTGACTTAACTCTAACCCTACTCCTTCACGGCCCCTTCTTTTACGCCAACCCACAAATGCTCCGTCATCCTAAAACCCCCCACTAAATAGACCCCTCCTTATCCGCCCCTCGCCGGCAACCGTCTCCCCTCCTGTTTTACCACAACCTACCCTGTCTACCATCACCATGCTTCCGAGGCCCCTCCTTGTCACCCGACCTCCACCTCCACCTTCCGATGACCCTCAGCCGGCAAAGCCCCTTATAAGAACCCCTCATCCTACCAATCCTGCCCCAGCATCCAACACACCTTCCAATGTTCCCTCAACCTCCTCTACCCCTTTACCTACTCTAGGCACGATAGAGGCGCCGAAAACAATGGTGCTCTGTAGTGGATGGATGTTCCACCGAGTGTTTCCCCAACGGGAGCAGGAGCCGATACAAGAGCAAGGAGAATAGGAACAAGAGTCTGTACCAGGCACGGAGTATGATCTATTGAAGCATTTGGACTGAACACCGGCCCAAATCTCTATTCTAGAATTGATTAGAAGATCCACCACACATTAGCTGGCCCTGAAGCAATATCTGTAGAAAGTAATGGTAAATGAAGATATCCCAGTTGAACAAGTCACTACAGTTTTAAGTCAAGCCAGTAATCAACCGGCCATCACTTTTTATGAACATGAATTGGCCCCGCAGTCAGCCCGAAAATATGCATTATGCATCACTATTGACATCAACAAAGTGGCAGTGAAGTAATGTTTGGTTGATACCGGGGCATCAATTAATGTTTTGCCACCAAGTACTTTGAAAATGTGCGGCATTCCGGAGAGTTAGATCCGGCCATCTACAATCACCGTCACCTCCTACGATAATACAAAGAAGCCGCCTCTAGGGATGATCACTTTAAAAGTTGGTTTTGGTCCAGTTTCAGTCACAACGGATTTCCATATTCTAGACATGGACCCAACATTCAACGGCATCTTGGGCCGCCCTTACATTCAGGAACTTGATGTTGTGCCCTCCACGAACCATCAATGCATAAAATTTCCACACAAAGGGCGCATTATCAAAGTTACCAGCATGCCCATTTTGCCAACTGATGAAATACATTCTGCTACCTTAGTTCCTTCAATGTGGCCGGCTAATAGGCCCATATTTTCGATTTTGGATGTTGCCGATCTACGGCAAGACTTGGCAAGGCCGTCTCCTTCAACCCTCCTACTACGCAAATGTCACCGCAGCCATCCAAAGGTAAGAAGAAAAAGGGTTTAATAAACACACCTGGATGGAACATTTTAATGAAAATGGGGTACAAGACTAGTAAAGGCCTGGGCATTAATCTCCAAGGCAGAGTCAAACCTGTCAGGCATCCGAAGATGATTCCCTGGGGTGGCCTAGGGTATAAAGGGCCAAGCAAAGAAGAACAAAGGCCATGGGCCGTCATGACTTCCACTCTTAAAACAGACCGGCAGCCTCTTACATGGACCCTACAAACACACTTTGTGAAAGGGGGCACTCATAATGATGAGCAAACCACGCTAGTTACTTCCATGCTGGACTGTCAAGATGTACATGCACGGCAATTTGCTCGCCACATAGCCCCATTGGCTACATACAAGGCCATGGAGTCCTTATGGCCAGATAAAAGAAGAAAGATGGATGACCCCGAATGTGACTGGTACAGATGGTTCGACATGAACAACATTACCATTGCTCTGAGCTGACTATTAATGCCGACTGATCCGGAATGGCCGCCATTGATTCATGAACTAATTGAAAAGCCAGCAGTAATCACTGACAAAAGGTAGCTGTTAAGCAACTACACAGATACCGGGGAGCCGGATGTGTTGTATGAAGAAGGCTTCGATGTGGATAGGCTGTGGGCTGGTCTTTTCTCTCTTAAATCTATCCATCCAACAATTGTTATCCATTTGCTTGATAAAATGTTATGTCCAAGTATCCCTAGACCGCCCGTGGTCTTGATAACCTTTTCTCCAAATTCACTTCAAGTTTCTCCTCCAATTCCTCCCTTGCTCCTCGAGCAATTCTCTAAACTCTCCACCACGCCCCCGAGTGGGCAATCACTCATCCATTCTTTTTCAAACCTGTCAATCTCAACACCACCTCCTATTCCTTCCTCTCATTGCTTCATTATTGAAAACAAAAAAAAGGCCAAAATTCAAACACCCCAATCTTCCATCTATTTTGAAGAGACCTCCTATCTTGCTTCGGAGCGTGCCCCGATCCAAGGGCCGCTCTTTCAAGGTTCATTAGTGGACCTTCTTTTCTCCTCTGACGAGGAGGCTCCCCCTATATTCTCTCCTGTATCCATTGCATCTTTGTCTTCTTCCCCTCAACCTCATTTAGGTCGGGGTAGTTCATCCAGTTTCCCATCCTGTTACTCTCCCCCTTCTTCTAATAAGACTTTTGGGGTAGCTTCACATAAGAAATCCAAGGGTAGGCAGATTCCCCGTAGATTCTTCACATAAGACTTGTGCTTTCAATGAGGGTTTTGGTGTTTATGAGATAATGAATGATGAAGACCCTATTGAAGAGGGGGATGAAGAGTACGAAGAATATGAGGACGAGGCTGATGCTTTCGCCAGTGGTATCAGAATGTTCGATGAACCATCAGCCTCAGTAGAAGAGCCTACCAAAGAAATAAATCTGGGTACTAAGGAAGACCCTAGGATTGTCCTCATTAGCAAGAACTTGCCGCCCTCTGAAGAAGAGGCACTTATTTTGATTCTTCAAGAATACAAGGACATGTTTGCGTGGAGTTATGAAGATATGCCTGGACTAGACCCTGCGCTCGTTGAACATCGACTTACACTTAAGCCAGGGTCCATCCCAGTTAAACAGCGGTTGAGACATTTTCACCCTAATATGGCATTGAAAATGAAAGAAGAGGTCGATAAGCTCCATAAAGCCAGATTCATTAGAGTCGTCCTCTATCCTAACTGGGTGGCTAACATTGTCCCATTCATGAAGAAAGATGGAAAGGTTCGGATTAGTATAGACTTTCGGGACCTCAACCACGCGTGTCCTAAAGATGACTTCCCCCTCCCACATATTGATGTTTTGATTGACAATACGGTAGTGTTAGTGTTGGTGTGCTACATGCCAATTTCAGGTCGGGTAGGCCTAATAGTTGTACGATCTTGTTCATTATTAATAAAGTGGTGTTTGAGCGTAAATATGCGATTGTGTTACTTTACGTTGTCCCTAGGATATGTGGTTGTAAAGTCAGCTCAAGATGGGATCTCGAACATGAGATTGACTTTACATGTACACATACCTTAAACTGTTCCTGGTTGGAGGGTAATCACTCGGGGACTTTGATTACCTATTAAACCAGTACACATGATGTGTCAGTGACCAGTCTCATGGTCATTGGTGCGGGGCACCAACACATATGTGTAGGTGTATGTCCTTGGAGGATGTACACTGAACTGATCCGCTATTGGATCTTCAGATGGTTGATTATACCTAATGTCAACTGAAGATCCAACTGTCTCAGTAGCATCATTGGTCCTTTGACCTGAGACATTAATCGGATCTTACACGAGGACTGGAATGGTTTAATTACTTGGCTAAGTGACTTTAGCCATAAGTCATGAGTTGCCGAGTCATTAACCACTCCAGGATACATGTGAAGATAGTCAATGGTCAAGAAGGGATCGCTCACTGTCGGGTGTATATCAGACAGTTAATGGGTCATGACATTGACGCTCCGTTAAATCCCTGGCCAGGGTCGTGTTAGTTTGTTTAGAACGGACGTCATACACTTTAAGGAGGTCATAGTCAAATGGCACGATCATGGGGTTTGACAGGAACCATACCCTCGATCGTACCAGACTCATAGAAGGAGCGAGGGATTATATCGATGCAGTAACTGTGGACTTACAAGTACCAGACAGGCTGGTTTAAACCCGGCGTCCTCTAGGATCACACGGATTTACTTGACCCAACGTGATCGAAGGTTCGGAATGAATTAAACTATTATTCGGCTCTTGTAGAAGCGAATAATACGTTTAATGTACTTCTAATTTAGAAAAGGTTCCAAATTCTATATATATGGCACCTACGTGAAGCTCATTCGAGCTTCTTCTTCCAACTCTTAGGCTAAGCAAGCATTAAGGCTTAAGAGGAGGATTAGCTCCTCCCCTTTCCTCCCTCTTGCTCTCTTTCTACAGAAGGTGAAAAAGGGCCGGGGAAGGTCGTACCGGGGAGGTACCGTCGCTGCGCAAGGATCCATGTGGATCTGCTCTAGAGGCCGTACAGCTGTGCGACTCGATATTCTACATCGGGCATTGCGGACAGCGTCCTTCCGCGTAGGGTGAAACACGCAACCCGTAATTAGGGTCTTAGAAACACTGATTAGAGCACAGATTAAGCTTTCCATAGCACCGGGATCGGGCAAATAAATTTTTGTTATCCGCTGCATTGCCCGATAGTGCTATGCGAAACCTTACAGGTAGGGTATGAGACTCTCTTCTTTATGGATGGCTTTTCAGGCTATAATCAGATTCGTTTGGCTGAAGAAGATCAAGAAAAGACATCGTTCACTACACCGTAGGGGACTTATTGTTATGTGGTCATGCTCTTCGGACTTAAGAATGCTGGAGTCACCTATCAAAGGGCTATGATGGCAATTTTTCATGATATGATCCACATTTATATAGAGGTGTATGTTGATGACCCGGTAGTAAAATCAAAGAAAAGGATTGAGCATCCCGGGGTTTTGGCCAAAGTCTTGCAGAGGTCGCGCGAATACAAGCTCAAGATGAATCCCAAGAAGTGCATATTTGGTGTTTCATCAGGAAAGTTGCTTGGATTCATAGTCAGTAAAAGGGGTATTGAGATCGATCCCAACAAGGCAAAGGCAATAAGAGATATGCCTCCTCCCATGAATTTGAAGGAAGTCCGAGGATTGATTGGGAGATTGCAGTTTATTCGCCAATTCGTCTCCCAGCACACACAAAGATATAGGCCTTCTACGAGCTTACTAAGCCGGGAGTCAAATTTATTTGAGATGACAAGTGTCAGGCAGCCTTTGACGGATTGAAGGATTATCTCTCACATCCTCTTGTCCTGAGGCCGTCAGTTCCAGGCAAACAGCTTGTTCTTTACATTTCTATTCTGGATGACTCTGTACGTGCTGTCCTAGCCCAAGTGGATGAAGAAGGAAAGGAGAGGGCAGCCTACTACTTGTCAAAGCTTCTCAACCCCTGTAGAGAAGACTTGTGTTGCTTTAGTCTGGGTAGTTCAGAAACTTAAGCATTATTTCTTAGCTCACGAGGTTCATCTCATCACTCGTATGAATCCAATCAAGTTCCTTCTTGAAAAACCCATCCTCACCGATCGATTAGCGCGATGGCAAAGCTTCCTTTCTCAGTTCGACATCATCTACATTTAGCAAAAAGTGATTGAAGGCTATGCCATAGCGGAACACCTTGCTCACCACCCTCTCCCCAGATTCGACCCTGTTCGCTCAGAGTTTCCAGATGAGGAACTAATGTCCGTCAATCAGCCCGATTCGATGTGGGTGTTACATTTTGATGGAGCTTTGAATTCAAAAGGGAAAGGGATTGACATTGTTCTTCTATCACCTGAGGGTATCACTATTCCACTTGCCTCTCAGCTTGCATTTCCAGTTACAAATAATATAGCTAGGTACGAGGCTCTTCTGGCCGGACTGGAGGCCGCTCATCAATTCGGTGTTACCCAATTGCGGATTGTAGATGATAGTCAGCTTATTCTTTGCCAAGTGCTCACCAAGTGTCGTTCGCTCAATCCTAAACTCAAACCCTACCAGGAACTGACTTCTACTTATGCCAAGCTTTTCACCAAATTAATCTTCATCCATGTTCATCGTGATCAGAATATTCTAGCTTACGCTCTTACTTCCCTTGCTTCTTCTCTGGTTTTCCTTCCCGAAAGGGAGTTCCATTCCGTTATTGTTCACAAGCGTCTCACTCCAGCTATCAAGGATCCAGCTTTCCTTAGTGTTAAGCAGGAGGTGCTTAAGAAGATTAAGCAAGGAGGAATCATTGAGAATAAGGAGATCATGTTGATGGATTTAGAGGAAGAATTGCACGATGAGGAAAAGCCATGGTATTATGAAATTGCTAAGTATTGCAAGGATGAATCCTATCCTGAGGAGGCCACAGTCGAAGAGAAGAAAGCCATTAGAAGAGTTACTCAGCGATACACTTTAGTTGGAGGTGTGCTCTATAGAAGAGGTCTCACCGGTGTTTTGCTAAGGTTCCTCGATGATGATGAATCTTGGAAGATTGTGGAAGAGGCACATTCGGGAGTATGTGGTGATCATGTGAATAGCCAGATGCTAGCTAAGAAAATCCTTAGGCTAGGCTTCTATTGGCCCACTCTAGAAGAGGATTGTTCTATCTATGTTCGAAGGTGTGTCAAGTGTCAACTGCACACCGACAAGATTCATTCTCCTGCTTCTTCACTCCATCCTATGTCCTCCCCATGGCCTTTCTCCATGTGGACTTTCGATATCATTGGACCTCTTGGTGATTCGAACCTCCTCACGAAGCCAAAATCATTTATACTCACGGCCACGGAGTACTTCACCAAGTGGGCGGAAGCGGAAGCTTATGCGGAGATTAAAGTGTCAACCATCTGCAAGTTTATAATGAAGAGCATCATCGCAAGATTCGACATCCCAAGTACCATCATCACCGACAATGGGCCGCAATTCATCTCTCAGGAGCTTCAGGACCTCTGCAAAAGGTATAACATTGCATTGTATCATTCATCTCCTTATTATTCACAGGGAAATGGTCAAGCAGAGGCAACGAATAAAACGCTGATTAAAATTATCAAGAAAATGTGTGAAGCTAATAAATTTGCGGATTGGCCAAAAAAATTGGTTGAAGCGCTTTGGGCATATCGCACTTCCATTCGCACGCCTACTGGGCAAACCTCTTTCGCCCTTACTTATGGAATGGAGGCGGTAGTCCCTTCTGAGATTCTTATCCCTTCTCTACGAGTACAATTGGACAAGGAGCTCCCCATTGATGAGCGTCACGAATCTCTCCTTACTCAATTGGAACTCCTAGATGAGAAGCGTTTGGCCGCCACTGAACATGCGCGTGTTTATCAAAATAGGCTTTTACATTTTTACCAAAAGAAAGTAATTGAGAGAAAATTCAAAATTGGTGAGATGGTAATTAAAAGAATCTTTGTAAAATCAGATAGACCTCGTTCAAAACTTCAACCGAACTGGGAAGGGCCCTATGTTATAAAAGATGTTTATCCTGGTAACGCCTACAAATTGATTAATGCTGAAGGGGAAGAGCTGGCTCACCCTTGGAATGGACTTTACTTGAAGAAGTACTACCCCTAAGTCTTCGAAAGGAAAAATTTTGAAAAGAAAAAAAGAAAAAAAAGGAGAAGAAAGAAAAAGAAAAAAATGATGAAAAATTGCAGGCTGGCATAGTGCATAGGCCGCAAGCCTGAAAGATCAACAATCCTTAATTCATTCTTCAGTCTTGATGGTTTAATCTTGGGGTAAATTCCCGCACACACTACACGCTTTACTCGTAAACTCAAGCGACCCAAAATTCGAGGAAAGTCGGACCCAAACTAAGAGTGTAAAAACTTTACATATTATCTTCTCTTCGGCTCACGAGAGGGAGTACGAGTCAAGGAATGCTAACCAAACTTGCCCGTCGCCTTAGTAGGTGGAAGTCAGGGTCCAAAAGGGAACAAAATACTTAAAGCCCAAGTACAATTAGGTCTTTATTTGTTTGCAAATAAAAAGAAGAAAAACCAACAAAAAAAGGCATGTCAAGAGGGCAAAGTCCCCGCAGGGAAAACCCTTGTCATAAGCATGCAGAAATAAGGGCAAAAAGAGTAACAAAATTTCCCTAAGCCGAAGACCGAACCCCAACGGGCATTAGGGCAGGGGAGGAAAGTTTCCCCGTTCTCGGAAACCTCCCGTGAGCTTCCTCAATTTATTCTTCCCTTCTCCGTCCATGGTAGGTTATAAGCTCAAAGGATGGCCAAGACCGACTAAGAAGGATGGGCCGCAAGAGAATATGAGTACAAGCATAAGTCAATAAACACGTTGACCCTTTTGTTATGACATTCAAGAAAGATTAATGATTTTATAATGGTGATTGTGTAAGCTTTAAGACCCTTGTGCTATACTCAGCCTCAAACAAAAACCCAAAAAAATGTTTTTATAATCAATGCCCCATTTTAGGACGTCATTTCAGTAAATAGCGATAGTGTCTACGTCGTCATTTTCAAATAAAGAAGAAAATAAAAAAAAATTGATTGGTTTTTCAATTCACGTCCGCTTAGGGGGCGTCACTTAATAAATTCACAGCTTTGTCAATGTCGTCATTTTAAAAAAAAATTAAAAAAGGATTTATTTTAATCAACGCCTGTGTGCGAAGGCGTCATTTTTTAAAAGAAAAAAAAGAAAAAAAAGAGAAAATGAAAAAGAATAAAAAATTAAGCATGTTACTTTCCATCTCATATGATTGATTGCATCTTTTCTTTTAAAGTTGGCATCCACTTGCTTGCATGCTGCATTTCTTTATATATCTCTGTTATCCGCCTTTATTAAATAGAGGCTTGGCCCCTTGACCCGTCAACAAGGTCAAAGAAGTGACAACCCCTTGCTTATTGAGCAAGGGGCCAAGCCGAACAGATGGATTAATCTGTTTGTTTAAGTGTAAACTACAGGGCAAGAACGAACAAGAACGAAAAGGAACAAAAGAAAGAAATCAAAAGCAAAGGTAGGTACACAAGTGCTCAAGGCTTAGGTAACTCAACAAAATCTCGTATATATATATATATATCAATGAATATCTGAATACAAGTGTGAAGGTGGAGGAGTACAAGTAAGTCTCACTCTTAACTCTCGCCTCCACCCTCCTCTCTCCTACTCTCTACCTCACCATCGTCGTCCTGACGAGGCGCACGTGGAGGGGGCATGGACCCCCAAGAAGTAGCTGGAGCTCAAGCATACTCCTCTGCCTCACTCCTCTGCCGAAGAGTGGAACCCGGCACAAAGGTAGAATTGGTGAACGCGTACCTGTTTGACGTGAAATCTTTATGTTTATATTATTTTTTTTTATCTCGTTATGTCGTTTAATTATTGGTTTATTGGCGTGCCAGTCACCGTGGTGACGATTCTTATTGTGCGCTCGATCTGACTTGGTCAGTCGATTGTGAGTGATCGTGTCTGGACTAGTAGTCCGTCATACCCTGAACGCTATGACGTTAATTACGTCCTCCCTAAGGAGGACAACCCTTGATTAAACGCTAGAGGTAGGAGGAAGACAGCGGTAAAACCGTATGCTCAAAGGAGACAAAGTTCATCTGTTTACAAGACGTTTAAACGTATTTGAACAGAACAGGGGTTTATTAATTACGGGGGGGGACCCGCCGGCGTATTCCCACCATCTTGGGTGATGCCAAGTGGGGAATGGGAAACCACCCATGCAGCGGCAGGGTAGATTCCGCAAAAGATCGGGTATACGTATATATAGACATAACCCGGAATCCGGATGGGGACCGGTCCTGATGTAACACACCCGGTACGAGTGCGATATCTTATTAATATCCCCCTTTGGAGGGCCATCAGAGATCGCACAAGGGCATAACTCTGTGGGCCAGCGGGGTTATAGGAGAATACCGTGCTCAATTGGTGGGACTATATGAATTTCGGCAGCATGTTCCCTCCATCTGGATTATGCCAGGGGAGAATAGGTCATCATCCACGGAGAGCCGGGACGACGACCGAACAAAGATGGGCACCGGGCCCGGGGACATCTCTTGCCGTCATATTATTGATCAATATTCCCTTGGAACCCATCAGAACACATATAATGACATGGTTCTTTTAGGTTCATAAGGCATCGGTGAAATCCGGGTTCGGGATGAAAGCTGTAGGGGAGATCTTCCCCATTTATTGTATCTCATTAAGACTCGAGTGATGGTCTATGAGTATCCCCTTAAACGGATGTAGGGGGGCTTAAGAAGTTTATAGAAGAATGGTGCAGAGGTGGGCCTCTGAGTGGGCTTCATCTGTCTGAAGAAGGGATCTCGGCTTGGCCTTTGGTTTGGACAAAATGGGGCTCTCGGCCTGGCATTTGATGGATGGAGAGGGGCTCTCGGCCTGGCGGTTTGGGCTGGCCAAAGAGGTTTTCGGCGGCCGAGGGAAGGCTCTCGGCCAAGAGCTCTCGGCGGCCAAAAGAAAGGGGGGAAGACCCTCTCGGCGTGGAGGCTCTCGGCCGGCACCTGAGCTCGCCGAGAAGGGGGGGGGCGCCGAGAGGGGCAGCAGGCTTGGGCAAAAGGGGTGAACGGGCTATAGGCAAAGGGGGTTCTCGGCCTGGTCGTTTGGGCTGGCCAAAGGGAGATAAGGCCTCTCGGCCTGGGGCTTCTCGGCGGGCTCACGGGCGCGCCGGGAAGGGGGGGGCGCCGAGAGGGGCAGCTTCAATATTGGGCAAAAGGTGTGGGTAGTTATGAAGACGGACTGGCTCTCGGCAGAGGGCTTCCCGGCGTGCTCCTGGCCACGCCGGGAGTCTGTACGCCTGGAGCCTTGCATGCGTAGCCTCACGAGGAAAGCGTTTGATAACCAACTGGGTTGTCGTTTAGCTAAAAGACGGGGAAAGCGTCTCGGCCTTATGGTTCTCGGCGGGGAAGCTAGCACGCCGAGGGGGTGAAACGCAGGAGAATCTCAGGGTTTCCAGAGCTCAGGAACGATGCTCTGTTCTGGTATTTTCTGGGGATTTTCAGGCTCGAATCAAATGCTGGGCCAGAGGTGCAAGGGAGGAACTTCATGGGGACTTCTATCAGAAGAGTGCCAAGGGTTTTGGCTGAATGAATCAAACGGAGGAGATCAGACTACCACCTGATCCTGTTGAGGATTTTGCCCTCTGTTGCAGGTCATTTGGGGGAATCGGGGGATGACTGCCCTCCGACCCCTCCAGAAGAATCCAGTGACATTAAACCCATGGAGAATGAAGGGCTGTCAACCATATAACTTCAGACCCTAAGCATCCAACGTTTAGGATGGAGAGCCTGAGATCAGATCGTTATTCATGAGAGATGGGCAGCCCAGGAAACCAGAAAACTGATATCTCTGGCTCCTGAACCGCCAAAGGGGAGGGCTCCTCAGAAAACCCAGATCATAGATGTATATATAAAAAAAAGGGGTATCGAGATCGGAGGGGGAAAGAGAGAACAAGACTCAGTAACCCATTGGATGGGGTTAGGAGTCTTGCCCTCGTCCCCCTTCAAGGAACGAACCCAGGCGATCGGCTTCTAAACCCAAAGAAAATAATCTGTGCTCTTCTCAGACGAGGGCCGTATACATTGAGAGACAGACAGACGTAGATCGGTATGTTGATCCATCAATACCCAGACGGGTCATCTTGATGCTTCATTGCATTGCATATAAAAGAGATTACACCGACCATGGAAGACAAAATGTAAAGCAGAAATCTAAAATCAAGGCCGGAACTCCGGCTACAGTTGCTAGATCGAGATGGAACTCGCCATATTACATCAGATAAAGAAAGAAAGAAAACATGGAGGGGAGGGAGGAGCATTGACTCCTCTCCCTCCCCGGTGCCCACCTTGAGCTCTCCTTCTTCTTCTCTTCTATTTCCTCTCTGTTGATCGAAAGGGGAGGGGTGGCTCTTTCTCTCAGAACGATCCCCTTTTTCTATCTGGCTTTCTCTCTTTTTTCTTTTCTTCAGCTTTTTTTTTCTCTCCAGTCGATCGATCCCGGAGCCCTCTGATCTTTTTTTTTCTCTCCGATGTTATCCCCCTTTTATCTCTATCGAAGGGAGGGGTTTTTATAGCCCCTTTCCTCTTCCTTCTCGGCAGGGATCTTCACGGCGCGCTCAACCTTGATTTCTCGACGCCATATCTGGGCTTCGACATGGGCTTTGGGCGCCGTCTTCATATAGGCCCACTTAGAGTTTCTTCGAATGTATCATCATCCCAAATGGTCTATCATTTCTGAAATATCTTGTATTGACGTCACGATTGCAATTTTCATCTATCCGCAGACAGGGTTCTATCAGTCCATAGATAGGGTTCTATCAGTCCGTAGATAGGGTTCTATCAATCCGTAGACAGGGATTTATCAGTCCGTAGACAGGGTTCTATCAGTCCGTAGACAGGGATTTATCAGTCCGTAGACAGGGTTCTATCTTATCAATATCGTCACTCGAATGGCGACGAGCTCGGACATCAACCTCAGTCTTTCGCTGTTGGTCGGATCTTCTTTTCAATCATGCTTCCACCCCTGATCATTTTTCGGGTGTCAACAAATGCCCCCCACCTGCGGGCGGCGTAAGCGCAGAATAAGCGCCACGGGGGTTGCAGGTGTCCTTCACTATTCGAGGGTATCTTCCTCAATTTGTCTTCAATTCAGTCCTCAGACCTGATCATCTTGCCGTAACAGTATTCTGCACATCGAAGTTTCTCCTCTTCATAACTTCTGTCATCATTTTCAGCATTTGGGGCTTTTCGGCCTGCAGTACCTCCCGGCGCGAAGCTTCTCGGCGCGGGTGTCTCGGCCTGGGATGTTATCGGCCTGGGGGGCTTCTCAGCGCGGGGTGTCATCGGCCTGGGGGCTGGGCTCTCGGCCTGGCCCTTCTCGGCGCGCCCTAGCAAGAGGGTCTCGGCCTGGGGTGTCATCGGCCTGGGGGCTTCTCGGCGCGGGGGCCTTATCGACGCACCCTGGCAAGAGGGTCTCGGCCTGGGAGCTTCTCGGCGCGAGGGCCTCTCGGCCTGGGGCTTCTCGGCGCGCCTTATGGCCGCCGGGGGGCTCTCGGCCGAGAGGTTCTCGGCGCGCATTTTGCCGCGCCGAGACCTCAGTCGCCTGGGCCCTATTTACGGCGCTGATTGCCCATTTTTCCTTCATTCTCCTCCTGTCTCTCTCTCTCTTCAGTTTCTTTCTCTCATTTCCTTTCTTCGGCGCGAGTAGCCTTCGCCCTCTCGGCAGTCGCCGCGAGTCATCCGTCTGGGTGACGTATTTTTGGGATTCGATCCCTTTGCTTCCGGGATCACCCCCTCTTGGTTGGTGACTCCTTATTCTTTTTGGGCAGATCCCGAATAAGGGGATATGCTGCCGAAATTTCCATAGAATATCATGTTGCAATCCTTATAAGACTGCCTTTTTAATCCACATTTCTTCTTTTGTTTACAGACATAGCCATGGCTTCTGCCTCTGCTGCTACATCCTCTGGAGCTGTTGGAGCTAGCTCAACGGCCCAGCCAGACATATCTCGGGCAAGAGTGAATTGGTTGAACGTGCACAGCTTGGATTATGGATATGATAAAATAGCTTCAGTTGACGAATCATCTGATTCTGAAACTGACACAGTGCAGACGGCCCGAGTATATTCCACGGTGACCGAGACATGCTTCAGGCGGGATAGTAACTATCGGCCAGACTTTCCGAAGGACCGACATCTGATGCCGTTCATACGGACCTTTACAGTGGGCGGCATGCGAGACTACCGGATAGCTCGTGCAGTCGAAGCTGCCATTCTTGCTGAGCGGGATAGCCTGAAGGACTCAGTATATCGTGGCCAGGCCATTTATCTTCCCGGAGAGAAGCGGGACTGGGGTGCAGTCCTTGGAATATCGGAGCTAGAACCCGAGAAGAAAATGCTGATCCGGGCACCTGAATTCACACCAGCCCGGTGGGATAATGTCAGCGGCCGAGTTCATAGGGAGAAGCCCGGCTACGGCATGTTCTTGGCACCTATAAAGTGGGGATATCGCGAGGAGCCCTTCGTGCTAAATTGCTCGGTCATTCAGTTTAAATATCTTCTGGCGGCCGGCTGGTTTGGAGACTGCAAGATCACTGACGCTCACCTATTCCGAGTGGGGGCAGTGGAATTTACAGAGTTTGTTCTGCTAGAGTATGCCCCCCTGCTAATCAGAGCAGGAGTGTATCACAGTGTCTTTGCTTCCAGATTCCGGTATCCCATATCCCGGGGGCTGTGCTGTGGGATGTTTGAGGTGTTCTGCCCTTTGTTCAACACTTTCTATACGGCGGAGGGGGAAACATCTCTGGATCTTTGGAGCTTATCACAGCTTTCCGGCCTGCCCATTGATGGCGAGCCGTATGAAGAAGTCTGTTTGGCGGACTCCGAGAAAGACAGCTCTGATGGAGAAGGCAAGTATTCCCTCGGCTTCTCTTACCGATATTTGATGAAGGTTTATCGCTCCATCTGTCTAGCATACAGTAGAGGATCCTCCAAAGGCTATCATCCTCGAGAGAAAGGTAGCAAGCTGAGGGTCCGGATCGGGCAGTGGCTTCAGTATTTCTTCGCCGGTCCCCTGAAATATGCAGATTTCCCCTCCATGGGTCCTGTCGCGAGCAAGCAGATAAGAGCTCCCCGCTATAAATCGGCATTGCCATCTTCATTGCGCCATGCGGGCAAAGGTGGTCCCAACCCGGCAGGGGTAGATCCTATCACACACTGTGCAGCCTATCTCACATTCTGGCTGTGCACTTTTGCTCTTCCACAAGGGGACGAGACAGTCATTCGACCAGAGGTCATATATCCAGCTTGTCAGATGGCATGGGGGATGAGGCTGTCGCTCTGCCCAGTGGCCCTGTGTTTGATATACAAATCCTTGGGGGACCTGTACAGACATCGGACTCCCCGTTCTTTGAGGACCGTGGGTCCTTTTCATTTCTTCAATGCCTGGGTCTGCAGCATATTCCCCGAATTAGCTCCGAGAACCTTGCAGGCGGATACAGTGTCGCCCAGGATGATTGAATTTGCCAGCGCTGAGCCTGGTCCCTTCTATGATCAGCTATTTAAAATCAGGGGCCGACTGATAAAGGTACCGATGGACGCTCCTGGTAGCATACATTTTTGGAGCTTGGCAGCAGGTTCGGCTCCTTTGATTGATCCTCAGAGAGAATGCAAGCTGGAGGAGGTAGAAACATATATCCACCCCATCTCCGGGGTCAACATTGCTCGGCCTATCCTGGAACCGGAGCTGGTGAGATGGGCCATGGCAATTCGGCCCAGTGTTTTGGTTTATAGGAAGGGTGGCCTGCTTCTGTTGGAGCCGTATTATCCGTTCCGCTTTGGGCGAAACTTCGGCTATGATCAGCATATTCCCACTTCGGCTGCCCAGTTCCCCCTAGATAGCCGGGCCAAGCACGGGTCCCTCATTGTTGGCGAGGGCCGGTTGTGGTGGGATTTCTATCATCGTCATGACGATGCAATCTTCAGGGTGCCCGTTGTTTCTAACCGTGTTCCCCGGGTAACATCAGAATATATCAAATGGTGGAATATCCGGACCGGCTTTTATAGAGACGGCAGAGGCACCTTCTGGGACGTTGCAGAGCGCTCCTTCCTAAAACAGCAGCCTGGGCCGGTGTTTGAAATTTCCGAGGCCCATCTGAGAAAGCTTTATTCGCAGAACCCGAGGGAGGCAGAGAACTATCTGTCCCAGCGCCGAGCTCTGAAGGAAAAGAATTCCGAGCCGCTCGCTCCTGTCTTTGCTGCCATCAACGAGGACACCTTTATGCAGAGCCTGAGACATCTGAGCCATATAGGGGGCGCTCGCTTGGAGGAGCAGCAGTATCCATTCCCCGTTGAAGAGCCGCTCCCGGCAGTAGCTCATTGGAGGGGTCCAGTTGATAAATTTCATCCATATAGGACGTTTGTACGTCGAGAGGATAGAACTCAGACGTACTATAAGCAAACGTCCTGGCTGTTCATTCTGCTGAATTTGCATGGATTATCTGCAGAGAGCCCGATAGCTGGCATTTTGAACAAGCCGTTATTTATATCATTTCATTATGTCGATGGCTGGGGCATGGACCATCTCGACTTGTTTCGCTGCCTCGACCTTCATGGCCATAATGATTTGGCAGCTTTGGTAGAGAAGTGCCAGCTATTTGGTGATGTGTGCTGGCTCATCAAGGAGGCTGCCTCCCGCTCCAAGGAGGTAGCTTATCTGTACTGGCCGCTCTCTGTATTTTACGATGGACCAGCAGGTATAATCTTTTCCTTTCTGACTGCAATGTTTTTCTGTTTAGCATATGAATTTTGTATCTATTGATCCCATCATATTTCTGTCGTTCTTAACAGACCGGCCCGACATAAAGCGGCAGGGGCTCTACAGGAAGATTATTGCGCAGGCTGAGAAGCCCACTTATTTTGAAATTCCTGCTGCAGCACCGACCACTACTCCCCTGCCTCCTGGCAGGAAGAGGAAGGCTTCTGCAGTCAAGGCTGCAGTTGGGAAGGCCAGGAAGGCCAAGAAAGCTCAGGCTCAACAATCGGCTTCGGTAGTGATGGACACCGGGACCCCTCTCCCTGACATTCCCTCATTTGATGAGTTTGAAACTCAGAGGGAAGCCGCTCAGGCATCAGTTCAGGGTAACATCAATATTCTGACATTGCGTTCTTCATTCTCTCTTGCTGGATTTCAGAGGAGTGTTTAAATCTGACCACCCCTTTTTACATAGCCCAAGAACCAGTTGCGGCGCCCTCCGAGGTGGAGACCAGGTTGCCCTCTCCCACGCCGACTAGTGAGGCGGAGGGTAAGCATACCCCTTTCATCTTTTTATGTTTGTTTCAATTATCTTTCATCGTCCCTCTCACAGGCTTTTCTTTACAGTGATGGCCGGGGAGGAGACTGAGATTACAAGAGCGGCTGGCGATATTACTCAGCCGCGGGAGGTTTATACGACCCAGGTGAAATGGGGCCCCGCTCCCGGAAGGCGCATAGTTACTCGGTCCTCCTCCAAGCAGATGTTAGCATTGATGGCCCCGCCCATGGACAGAGTAGAGATCTCCTCCGGTAGCTCTGCGGCCGCTTCTGAGATAGGTGGAGAAGAAACAGATTTCAGCGGGAGCGACACGGAGGATGCCTCCAGACCAGAGGCCCCATCCGTGTGTACCGCCATTGTTTTATCATTTACACCCCCTAAGCTGCTGGTGCCATCTTCTAGAGAAGAATTACCGGAAGAGTTCGCCGCTCTGGATACCGAGGCAGACATAACTCCCCCTTTTGTGGTCCCATCAGCGGAGCTTTCCTCTTCTCTGCAATCTTTTGAGGATATTGGCATCACTTTAGAAGTGAGTCTCTTCCCTTTATGGTTTCCTTTTCCCCATCTTTATCTGCTGCTTGACGCCGCATTGATTCGTTCACAGGAATCCATTGTTGCCCTCCCGGCCACGAGTGCAGCCGTTGAAGCCACTTTATCTGGCACCTTGGCTATTGTTCCTGCTTCGGCAGCCATTCTTGAGATAATTCGCCCTGTGCCGGTGAGGGTGCAGTCCTCCACAGACTTAGCATCATTGGACCTGCGGAATGCAGGGGAAGGCCCGGCTCTCATCAGAGCTTTGGATTTTAGAGCTGAAATGGACCCAGCCAGGGGTTCTGCCTTTATACCAGCTACAGTGATGACCATTGCTCCGAAATCAACAGTTCCCACAGTATCAGTCATGGAGAGTGAACCTGTGCCTCTTCAGACCGTGGCCTCCGCCGCCTTGACATTGCAGGGGGCGTGCACCGAAATGGAAGAAGGAGAGGTATCTGTTGGAGAACTGGGAGTATCGCCTATAATGACCACGGAATCTGCTTCCGTATCTTCAGAATCTGAGGGGGAGATGCCTGAAGTTGCGTCCGGGAGTATCTCAACGGCCGCCTCCGAGGAGATGGAGGTGGAAGATTTCCCGACCACCTCAAAGGCTATGGGTGGTGGTCAGTTGGTGGCTTCGGCAGACCTGCCGTCTTCTTCTTTGCAGCCGGATATCACCCTATGGGCGGATATAGACAGCGAAGTAACTTTTGAAGTAGCTCCCCTTCCTTCGCCTGGCTTCATCTCCCCTGAGAGTTTTGTTTGGCAACATCTGGGCATGCTGCGTCAACTGGTGGAGTCCCAACCTGGACTAACTTATTTACAGTTGAAAGAGATAGCCGGGCGCTTCACCGCTGGTTTACAGGCGATGGGATGTCCCACAGAAATATGGGCCCAGCGGGTTCTTTTGCTGTTAAAATTTGTTCATCGTCGGGATTTCTTGACACATATCATGTCGGATAGATTGGCAGCCTTGAAGTTGCAAAGAATGGAGTGCAAGTCCGAGCTGGCAAAGGTGAACTCTATCTTTCAGGAGCGACAGCGTCAAATGCAGTCTTTGGCGGAGCGGGAGCATTTCGTGCGCGACCGGATAACTATCCTGGAAGCTGAACTATCTGATCTCCGAGCTGAGCTGCCACAGCTGACAACTTCTCGACCGCAACTCGAGGAAGAAGCAGCTTTATCAGAGGGGCATGTGGCATCCTTTCGAGACCAGTCTGTTCGACTGCAGGAAGAGGAGGCTCGGCTTCATGAACTAGGAGCCGCCCCTTCTGTGGGTCTTCTGGCATTCGAGGATATCTTCCGGCAGCCATGAATCATTTTCTTTTTCTTTTCTTCTCTCCTTTTTTGCTCTTTTGTGATACAATGTCCCCTCGGGGCCCTTTATGTACTCACTTCTTAATGAAAGGAAAAATTTTGCCTTATGTGTATCCACCTTCTTTTCCATGTGGTTTTATCACTTCAATGAAGTGGGGTATTGGTTTTGGCAAGCCCTCATGCGAATGGCGCGTATCTGGCAGGAGAGCGTCCACCCCTTCAGAGAAAGGATGGGGAACTCGCTCCACCGCGTGACGGCATCCGAAGAGGTGCTTAAACCGGATTCTGTTAGTAGCGGCAAACGTCCCTCTTGGCAATATGTGCTGTGAGGGAGACAATTTGCAGGAAATGTGAAAGAAAGGGCCTTATCAGAATAGACGGAAAGTCTAGACTGGGTAGAGGTTATAACAGGTGGGATGATTATAGGCTATGTGGTTTTCATCAAGACAGACGTAAGGTCTGGACTGAATAGGGTTTCATCATTGATCGGGCGAAAATGCCAGTCGATCAACAGCTGGTTTTATCATCGATATTGGGTTTGTATCGATGTAAGAAGAGTTCATAAATTTCCTCAGAATAGACGAAAGGTCTAAACTGAGCAGGGTTTTATCATTGATCGGGCGAGGTGCCAATCGATCAACAGTTGATTTTATCATCGATATTGGATTTATACCGATGCAAGAATTTTCATAGGTTTCCTCAAAATAGACGAAAGGTCTAGACTGAGTAGGGTTTTATCATTGATCGGATGAGGTGCCAATCGATCAACAGTTGATTTCATCATCGATATTGGGTTTATATCGATGCAAGAAGGATTTATAAGTTTCCTCGGAATAGACGAAAGGTCTAAACTGAGTAGGGTTTATCATTGATCGGGCGAGATGCCAATCGATCAACAGTTGATTTCATCATCGATATTGGGTTTATATCGATGTAAGAAGGATTTATAAGTTTCCTCCGAATAGACGAAAGGTCTAAACTGAGTAGGGTTTATCATTGATCGGGCGAGGTGCCAATCGATCAACAGTTGATTTCATCATCGATATTGGGTTTATATCGATGCAAGAAGAGTTCATAAATTTCCTCAGAATAGACGAAAGGTCTAAACTGAGTAGGGTTTTATCATTGATCGGGCGAGGTGCCAATCGATCAACAGTTGATTTTATCATCGATATTGGATTTATACTGATGCAAGAATTTTCATAGGTTTCCTCAGAATAGACGAAAGGTCTAGACTGAGTAGGGTTTTATCATTGATCGGACGAGGTGCCAATCGATCAACAGTTGATTTCATCATCGATATTGGGTTTATATCGATGCAAGACGGATTTATAAGTTTCCTCGGAATAGACGAAAGGTCTAAACTGAGTAGGGTTTATCATTGATCGGGCGAGGTGCCAATCGATCAACAGTTGATTTCATCATCGATATTGGGTTTATATCGATGTAAGAAGGATTTATAAGTTTCCTCCGAATAGACGAAAGGTCTAAATTGAGTAGGGTTTATCATTGATCGGGCGAGGTGCCAATCGATCAACAGTTGATTTCATCATCGATATTGGGTTTATATCGATGCAAGAAGGATTTATAAGTTTCCTCCGAATAGACGAAAGGTCTAAACTGAGTAGGGTTTATCATTGATCGGGCGAGGTGCCAATCGATCAACAGTTGATTTCATCATCGATATTGGGTTTATATCGATGCAAGAATTTTCATAGGTTTCCTCAGAACAGACGAAAGGTCTAAACTGAGTAGGGTTTATCATTGATCGGGCGAGGTGCCAATCGATCAACAGTTGATTTCATCATCGATATTGGGTTTATATCGATGTAAGAAGGATTTATAAGTTTCCTCCGAATAGACGAAAGGTCTAAACTGAGTAGGGTTTATCATTGATCGGGCGAGGTGCCAATCGATCAACAGTTGATTTCATCATCGATATTGGGTTTATATCGATGTAAGAATGATTTATAAGTTTCCTCCGAATAGACGAAAGGTCTAAACTGAGTAGGGTTTATCATTGATCGGGCGAGGTGCCAATCGATCAACAGTTGATTTCATCATCGATATTGGGTTTATATCGATGTAAGAAGGATTTATAAGTTTCCTCTGAATAGACGAAAGGTCTAAACTGAGTAGGGTTTATCATTGATTGGGCGAGGTGCCAATCGATCAACAGTTGATTTCATCATCGATATTGGGTTTATATTGATGTAAGAATGATTTATAAGTTTCCTCAGAATAGACAAAAGGTCTAAACCGAGTAGGGTTTATCATTGATCGGGCGAGGTGCCAATCGATCAACAGTTGATTTCATCATCGATATTGGGTTTATATCGATGTAAGAAGGATTTATAAGTTTCCTCCGAATAGACGAAAGGTCTAAACTGAGTAGGGTTTATTGCAGGTGGGACATGCGAAAGGGGGTATGTGGATTTCACCAGGGCAAACGTAAGGTCTGTCCCAGAAAGGCTTTATCATCGGTGGGGCATGGAGCCGTATGACCGACGGAAGGTTTTACCAACAAAGGCAGATGAAGGTATCGTGACGGTTGGCACGGGACCTTTTTTAATTACCATATTACTGACCCAAGTGCCCTTTCGGGTTTTCACCAGAGCCAGCCCCCTCTTGCTTTTGCCCACGCGTCCTTTCAGATTTTCACGTGGCGGGGTACCCGATTTTGCCTGCAGTGCCCTTTCGGGTTTTCACCACAGCTGGGTTTTTGGCCATTTTTACCCTCGTTCAGAATGTCTGAACAAGACCGGCGGGGTATCTCTATTTTTAACTCCCTTTTGTCTCTTCTTCTTCTTCTTTTTTTTATTGAAACTTTGATTCTATAACTGATAGGCGCAGCTTGTGCATATATCATCATTGACGTGGGTGCTAACATCAATGCAAGGATTTTTATAGGTCTCATCAGGATAGACGTAAGGTCTAAACTGGACGGGTTTCATCGCCGATTGGGCAAAGCGCCAATCAATCCGCAATGAGTTTCATCATTGGTATTGGGTCTATACCAATGCAAGGATTTTTATATAAATTTCACCAGGATAGACGTAAGGTCTAAACTGGACAGATTTCATCGCTGATCGGGCAACGCGCCGATCGGTCAGCAATGGGTTTCATCATCGGTATTGGGTTTATACCAATGCAAGGATTTTTATAGGTTTCATCAGGATAGACGTAAGGTCTAAACTGGATAGATTTCATCGCTGATCGGGCAATGCGCCAATCGATCAGCAACGGGTTTCATCATCGGTATTGGGTTTATACCAATGCAAGGATTTTTATATAAATTTCACCAGGATAGACGTAAGGCCCAAACTGGATGGGTTTTATCATGGCGGGACGTAAAGAGATGTGCGGGTTTCTTCGTGGTTACCACATTACTGACCCAAGCGCCCTTTCGGGTTTTCACCAGAGCCAGCCCCCTCTTGCTTTTGCCCACGCGTCCTTTCGGGTTTTCGCATGGCGGGGTACCCGATTTTGCCTGCAGTGCCCTTTCGGGTTTTCACCACATCTAGGTTTTGGCCATTTTTGCCCCTGTTTAGAATGTCTGAACAAGGCTGGCGTGGTATCTCTATTTTTTAACCCCATTTTTTATTTCCTCTTTTTTTTTAATCCCCCCCTTCCTGTTTAGAGGGTGTTCAGATCGTGACGACACAAGGTCACGATAAGTGGTAGCCTGGTTAGGACGGAGTGTCACTATACCAAGGAAAGAATATCTCGGCTAGGGCGGAGTGCTATTAGACCAAGGAAGGGTAGTTCGGCTAGGGCGGAGCGCCGCTAGGCCAAGAAAAGGGTATCTCTTGCCCGATTACTCGGGGAATATCAGCTGTGCAGCATGATACAGCTTCAGGTGTTTACCGTTGAGTGGTGAGAATTGGATCTCCCCTCGATGATTAACAACTATGTAGGCCCCTCCTTCGTAGACCCTCTGTATCACATATGGACCTTCCCAATTGGGATTTAGCTTTCCCTTTGGGTTGGACGCCATGACTTCTTTTTTCTTGACCATGACAAGGTCACCTTTCTTAAATTCTCGTCCTTTTATGAGTTTGTTAAATGCAGTGGCCATGCGGACCTGATACATTTGGATATTCTTCTGAGCTTGGAGGCGTTTCCCTTCCAATTCAGCCAATTCTTCTAATCTTCTTTCTGCATTGGTTTGTTCGCCATGGGCTAGGTCGTATTGGACTGCCACTCTGAGTGACGGGACTTCCAGCTCTAGTGGGACTACTGCCTCTGAGCCGTATACCAAGGAGTATGGTGAGCACCCTATAGGTGTTTTGAAGATGGTGCGGTACGCCCACAGAGCTTCATACATCTTTTCTTCCCAGTCCTTCTTATTGGCGCTGACGACCTTGGCCAGCAGGGTGCACAAAGTCTTATTGAAAGCTTCTGCCAATCCATTTGCCTGTGGATTGTAAGGAGTGGAAGTCCTCCATTCGATCTTATATTTCTCGGCAAGCCGATAGACTTTCTGATTTCTGAAATGACTCCCATTGTCAGATATTATTCGGCTGGGGATCCCAAACCGGAAGATGATGTTTCGCTTGATGAATCTGGCGACCAGCTCACCAGTGACTTCTCTTAGTGCTATAGCCTCTGCCCATCGGGAGAAGTAATCTGTTATGGCCAGTATATACTTATGCCCGGCCGAGGAAGTCGGTAGTGGGCCGACTACATCAGTCCCCCATTGTGCAAACGGCCAGCTAGGGACTGTAGGGTGCAGAATCGTAGGTGGCCTTCTAGGCACAACAGCATGCTCCTGACACTTCTGGCATGACTTTGCAAATGTGCAGCAGTCTTCAAACATAGTGGGCCAATAGTAGCCCAATTTCTTGATTTCTATCTTCATCTTGGGGCCAGCCTGGTGGGCACCTGCTGTCCCAGCATGTACTTCTTTCATCGCTTGCCAAGCTTCCTCAGTGGATAGGTAGCGGAGCAGAATCTTCTTGCGTGCATCTGCCATTCTTCGGAACAGGGTTCCATTTCTGAATTCATAAGAATCTTTGATCCTTAGAAGTTTCGGGGTTCAACTCTGGCTTCCGCACTTCGAACTCCCCTTGGATTTGTTTTATTATCAACATTGAATCCCCGAATACCTGAAGCATCTGGATACCCATGTTGAGGCTTATATGTAGTCCGATTATCAGAGCTTCATACTCGGCTTCATTATTAGTGCAGGGCTTGTTTATAGAACAGGAAGTGTGCACAACCTCCCCTTCTGGCGATTTCAGCACAATACCGGCTCCGGCCCGTATTATGGTCTTTCCATCGGAATCCGTCTCCGTTCTAGATGCTCCATCAAAGAATAGCTGCCACATAGCTGACTGAGCTTGACAGGCTTCTAGTGTCTCATCGTCGGGTAACTCAGTCCCCAACATATCATTCTCTAGCACAGGATGTTCTGCGAAGAAATCGGCCACATCCTGTCCTTTTATTGCCCTCTGGGGTATATATGTGATATCGAATTCCATCAGAATTACTGCCCATTTACCCAACCGGCCTTTCAGTACTGGTTGAGTCAGTATGTATTTAAGTGGATCTGCCGTAGATATCAATCTGATTCCATGTGACAGCATGTAGTGCCGGAGCTTTTTAACGGCAAAGACTAGTGCCAAGCATGTCTTTTCTATATAGCTGTAGCTTTCTTCGGTTCTGATCAGCCTCCTACTCAAGTAGTATAGAGCCTGCTCTTTGCCCTCTTCATTTATCTGTGCCAGCATTGCCCCCAGGGAACAGTGTGTGGCTGCAATGTATAGTATCAGGGGTTTGCCCTTAATAGGTGCCCCCAGCACTGGAGGGGTCTTGAGATATTCTTTCAGCTTCTCAAAGGCTTCCTGACAGCCACCGTCCCAGAGGAACGGCACATCTTTCATCATGAGCCTGTGAAAAGGGTGGCATTTTCCCGACAGATTTGATATGAACCGTCGGATGTAGGCCAAACGCCCTTGTAAAGATCTCAGCTCGTGGAGATTCCTTGGTGGAGGGAGCTCCCGGATGGCTTTAATCTTGGATGGGTCAATCTCAATGCCCCTGTGACAAACGATGAACCCAAGGAATTTTCCACTGGATACGCCGAAGGCACATTTCATAGGGTTCATTTTGAGCTCATATTTGCGCAGCCTCTGGAATACTACTCTCAGATCCTGCAAATGGTCTTCTTTTCTGCTGGTTTTCACCACCAGGTCATCAATATAGCACTCTACTTTTTTGAAGAGCAAATCATCAAAGATCTTTGTCATAGCTCTTTGATAAGTAGCGCCGGCATTCTTGAGGCCGAACGGCATTCTTTTATAATGAAATATCCCCTTCGGGGTGCGGAATGCGGTGTGCACTCTGTCCTCTTTAGCAATCCAGATCTGGTTATATCCAGATGACCCATCCATGAATGACAGGGCTTCATGGCCGGTGGTTGCATCGATCATTACTTCAGTGATTGGCACTGGGAAATCATCCTTCGGGCAAGCCTTATTCAGGTCCCTGAAGTCTACACATATTCTGATCTGCCCATTTTTCTTCTTCACGGGCACTATATTGGCCAGCCATGTAGTATACTGGTTTTCTTCAACAAAGCCCACATCAATCAGCTTGTCGACTTCTTTGTTGATCTGATTTATCAGTTCAGGACGCATTCTCCTTGAAGGCTGCTTTACAGGGCTAGCCTCTGGGTTTATCGCCAATCGGTGTTGTGCCACATCAGAGCTCAGTCCCGGCATCTCATCATATGTCCATGCAAAGCAGTCTCGGAACTCTTTCAGAAACTGTATGTACTGTTCTCTGGCATCTGGTTCTAGCAGTGCACTGAGGAACGTCGGTCTTGGCTCATCTGCTGACCCCAGATTCACTTCTATCAGCTCATCGACGGTGGCCTGGCCTCCGTCCTCAACTTCGGGTGGGGCTTCTTGCAAATCAATGAAGCCTCCCGGGATATAATTCTCTTCAGTTTCATGTTCTTCTGCATCGTCATCCTGCTCATCAGCGGGTGTCGGCTTATCATATAGGGCCGATACCATCGGATTCTGTTCAGTCTGCCCCGAGGACGAGACTGGTTCAGAAGAGAATTCAAAAGTGGAATCTTCCGCTCTTAAGGATCTTTCTGTTGCAGGTTCCCTTGAAAGGTCATCTTCTTGTAGAGCCCGGACTTCTTCCAGAATGCGCTCAAATTCCAGGCATTCTCTCAGTTCTTTGTTCATCTGGTCTTCATCCGGGGTTCCCGTATCAAATTGTGCTTCGGCCTGGAACAGATCCTCCTTGCAGGACGGGTCCTTCCAGCACCGACCCCTCTCAGTTTTATCAGACATCCCTGCTTCTGGCTGGTCATCTTGGGCTTCATTGTCTGTTATGGTTTGATACATAATCTCTTCATCCTCAAAGGGATATTGATCATATCCTATCCCAGATGAGTCTCCATGCTGGTAGAAGGTAGAGATGACATCCACCTCGGCTTCATAATATTCTTGAAGGGTATAACCCAATCCCGGATGCTGTGTTATCTTCCTCAGTTCCTTATTATCTCGAGGCGGATCCCATAGCTCCCTGAATGCTTTCTTCTGGGCTGCAGATTGTAGTGATGGCATTTGCATCTTGGAGAACATCTGCGAAACCTGCTGGGTAGTATACTCCAGGCCTGTAATCGGCACCATCTGGTTTGCGGCTTCTTCAGGGACCATGCAGTCTTGATCATCTTCTTCGACTGCCTCCCCGGTGTAGAATATGGTAGGTGGCTCGCAGAGGCGAGGGATTTCCATAATCTTCAGTGGCAACACTGTTTGGTATTCTAGGCTGGCGACGGGTTTGATTAAACCTCGTGGGACCTTCACCTGTATGCACCTTTCTTTCATTTCGCGATCAGTGCTATCTAGATGGATGCTAGGAGGGGTGATCCGAGCAAAATCATCAGCATAAGAGATGTGAGCTACTTCATGCTTTTCAACATAACCCCTGGGTGGTGGTGGAGACCAGGCTTCTGCCTTCGTCGCCGGCTTCTTCTGGCTGATCACAGCCTCTTTCTTTTCATCTTTTTGTGACACCTCAGTGTAGTAGGAGGCATCGAGCATATGGCATTCGAACACTTCAAAAGGATGTAGGTCTGCAAACACCCTTTCTTCCTTTCCTTCATGGCAGTATTTTATGCATTGGTGTAGCGTGGATGGCACTATTTGATATTCATGCAGCCACGGTCTCCCCAACAGGGCCTTATACGTGGTATTGGAGTCGATCACATAGAATCGTACCACGGTAGTGAGGTCGCCCAATGTGAGGTTGAAATCAGCCACCCCGAGAGGTGTTTCACATTTCTGGTTGAACCCAGCAATCTTCATGTCTCTGACCTTGGTAAGCTGCAGGTCAAAGTAGTTTCTGATAGATGCGATACGGGAGAATATTTACAGCAGCCCCGGGATCTATCAGTATCCTGCTCAGTGACTGACAGTTCAGGGAGCCCCTCATATACAATGGCATGTTGTGACTGGCATTTGGGATCAGCATATCATCTTCTGTGAACGTGACTGATGGTCCAGCATTCACTTTTGTTAAGAGTGCTTCATATTGTGCCGGCGACTGCAGGGCATCTACAATTGCTTGGCGGGCCTCTTCACTCAGAGAGAGTATTTCCCAGATGGAGAATCTGGTGGGGAGCTTCTTCAACATTTTCATGATTCGACTGCCAACCCGAACATTAGACAGCCTCATTTCCTCTGCCCACCGGGGTCGTGGAGGTTCATGTGGTGCCTGCGGCCTTTGCTGCCCGGTCCCAGTTTCATTTTCTTCATCGGTCTCCCGGAGGGCTTCTTCTGTAATGACTGCCCCTGTCTTTGCTAGAGGGCTATTTCCTTCATTTTCTTTATGCTGCTTCTGCTTTACATTTACTGTCTGCTGGCATTTACTGCTTTTAGCTAGAGCAGTATGAGACGGCTGCTCGTCTTCTAAGCTGGACAAGAACTCCAGGAATGAAGGGGCTCCTTCTACTTTATCTTTTCCTTGGTACAAGGTGGCAGGGGGAGGAACCTGGACACCGCGCACCTCTGGTTTCGGGATCTGATAGGGTTGCTCCCCTCTGAACATAATATTATGGTTGGCTGGTGGCGGACGCCCCCATTTTCTCCCAGAACGTGTTGCATGGGCTGAGGTAGAGGCCTCAGCATGATTGGCTTCCAGCTGGACATCTGATGCTTCTTGTTCATCATCCTCCCCGGGCAGGGAGAAGAGTACCGACAGAGTATTGCATTGTACTGTCGTGGCCTTCTTTCCCTTTTTGGCCTTAGGCCGTCTCTTCTTTTTCTGGGAATTTTGCGTTGTTAGTTCCTGTCCCCAGAAGGGCTCAGTCTCATCTTTTCTTTGTTCTGCCTCCGGCTGCTCTTCAATTTTCAGTTCTTCGAGCTGCTCCCAGAGTATACAGTCTTTCACCAACAGGTGTTTCGGCTCTCTCTGCTCATACTCATCAAGCTCATCAATATATTGCTGCAGACGCCTGGTTGCAAGACTTTCTTCTTTATGCGCAGGGAGGGGAGTTTGTCTCCTCCGGTTGCGAGTATGGATCCGGATGACTGGTCCGGTCTCAACTGTAGGCCATATTGGCTTTATTGGAGGCGACTCAGGCCTTGGGGTGATACCCCAGATAACTGCTCCGTTGGTTTTGACTGCAGGAGTCTTCTTTCTATTTTTTGTGGGTACCATCTGCCATCCTTCCTGATCTCTTAATGGGGTGAGGAGGCAGGCTTCATAGGTGTGCCTGGTGCATTCTTCAGCGGCTCCCTTAGGCAGCTGTTGATAGATTGAGATCATATTGGCGGCCACCCTCCAGGGCGGAAGCTCATGTGGCCGAGGCGGCTTCACCTGGTAATCTCCCAGCTGCAGTTCACCCTTCTTGACTATTCCTTCCATGATATCTTTGAAGACATAACAGTCCTCAATTGGGTGCCCCAACACCCGGTGAAATGGACAGAACATCGGATCATCTTTCTTTTCTACATCTTCGGGCTTCTTTGGTTCAGGCAATGTTACCTTATTGAACTTATATGCCCAGTTAAATAATGTTGCAGTCTTATCCTTAGGAAAAGGGTAAGCCCTTCTCATCTTGTCCCTTAGAGAGACTTTGTCTCTTCTTTCTGCTGTATCTGCCATCGGGGGAGCTTCATCTGCCCCTTTCTTCCCTTTTTGTTGTTCAAAGGTTCTGAAATCGACGGTGTTGGCCTCAGAGTGTGCCGGCCGCCGATCATTGGATTTCCCTTTTGGTATGGCGGGAGCATTGGCGGTCGGACGTTTGGATAAGAACGTCTCGACCTCCGCCACTATATTGTTCAGTCGGTCAAATGTTTTGACATCTGCACCGATCATTTTTTCCAGTACCTCCCTCCTGAGGTTCTGCTTGCATATCTGCACTACATCCTCCTGATGAGGAGGTCTCCTGCATCTCATGGCTAAATTCCTCCATCTTTTGATGTACTCCAGCGCAGTTTCATCCTGTTTCTGCCTGGTAGCATACAGTTCTGCTATTGTGATTTCCCTTTCCGTGACATGAAACCTGTCGCGGAATTTTCTCTGCATATCGGGCCAATCAACCACTGATCCTGCTGACAAGCTTGAATACCATTCAAAGGCTAACCCAGTGAGGGACGAGCCAAAGAACTTGAGCAGATAGGCTTCATCGACTGCTAGGTCGCCCATGATTGTAGTATAGTAGGCTATATGCTCCCTGGGGGAGCCCTGGCCATTGAATTTCTCAAACTTTGGCGGCTTGCTGACGCCTGGAGGTAGCCTTTTGGCAGCATACTGGGGAGGATATGGTACCTTGTACACATCATAGGCACTAGTATCATCTCCGGTCTTCTCTGATAGCTTCATTTCTACAATTCTTTCAATCATCTGCTTGTGGGCTACAGCCGGATCTATCTCTTCTGGGAAGAAGTGAGCTTGTTGCTGGCTGTGAGGAGTTGTCATCACAGTGGCGCGCAAGATGGGCGCGGTAGGCTGCGTCTGAGACACAGAGGGCTGAGCTACTGTTTGCTGTGGAACAGGTTGGCTTGGTGCTTTGCCCTTATCAGCTAAGAGAGGATTAGCCAGGGTAGTTGTTTCTGCGGAGCTGGATGTCTGCCCCGTAGGTTCAGCTTGTTTCGAGACTGATGTAGCTTCCTGTCTCTCATTGAGCTGTCTTCGGAGAGCATTGATCTCCTGTTGGTATCTTCTGAACATCATCTGGATCATGGGATCCATGGTCGATGGAATTTGTATATCTTCAGAAGTCCCTTCAGCATTATCAACGAAGGGGTTATCTCCATCTTCCGCTGTCACCACATTAACTGTCATAGTGGTAACCCTGCGGGCTTCATCATCAATTTTGATTTTATCTTTTGCTGCCTGGCCTCTTCTGGTGACAGGACCAGGTCTAGTTGCCAGCCTGAGCAATTCATCTGGCTGAGTTGTTAATATATCTTGCCCCCTGGCCAGTCCAGCCATATTGCAGGCGAAGATTTTCATCTTTCCTTTCTGCCTGCAGACCTTTCTTTTTATTTGGCTAAGATATCTGAGCCGGTCAAAGACCGATATTCTTTCTTTGGCTTCTTTCCCGTGCAGGTCTTCTTTATCATGTTCGGCCCTGACGCCTTCTTCATAATCATTTGAATCGGAGGAAGAGACTCCGTATATCATTTCTTGAGGGATATCTTCTTCTTCTTCATCCACGGTACCCAAGGCACGGGATAATCTTTGTTGGCCGAGGGCGGAGTTCCCAAGGTAGTGGAAGTAGTCCTAGACCACTTGCTTCATCTCTTCAGAGTTGTGCCTCTGCGGCTCAGGTTGGAACGTCAGTCTTTCCTGGCTTCTTTGCTGGCAGGCCAGTCTTGTTATCTGAGCATTCAACTGCTCGGTCTTGGAATATCTGAAGATGTCGGCCTGTCTGGCGCAGGCCCTCGATCTTCTTGGGACGGCAACCATGGCTGGTTCACACATTCCCGCATCGCCATTCTGGCAGCAGTTGGCAACAACATCATGGTTCTTTCTCTGCCATCTTCTGCCCCCGGCCCTGGGGTGGGTGACAGCAAGGTCTTCTTTCTTTTCAGGTCTTCTACCCCTCATCATGGGGCGAGCAGCAGTCAGTTTTCTTTCTCCATCATTTCTTTCATCTCTCCTACCCCAGGCTCTGGGGTGAGCAGCAATAGTATTTCCTATTCCTTTTCCCTTTCTTCTTCGGCTTCCCGCCCTAAAGTGGGCAACAACATCATTGGTAGCCTTCTCCTCATCTTGAGCTGGAGCCCAGCTCTGTATCTTCTTCGGTTGCCATACCTGCTTATATCTTGCTGGCTTGGGCGCCAGTGGCTTCCTCCCATCAGCTTCCCAGTTGGCCTTCCTGGTGGCCAAAACTTGGAACTTGTTGTCAATCTGGATGGTCGGGACAATCCTGTCCGGCCGGACTTCTCGGGGGCGACCGTCGAGGTTCACCCTAACATCGCCCATCATCATTGTCTTCCCAGAATTTGAAAGACGACGGTCAGTAGCAGCATACCGGCTCCTCCGGTTGGTTCTTTTTCCTTTCTGGGCAGCAGTGGAGACCACGTCCCTCCTTTGAACATGGTGCACATAGCAGGCGACGGCTGTCGAGGCCGTCTTCTCCGGTAAGCTAGCCTTCTCATCAGCAGCCCTTATCGGGGCACTTGCAGCGGCGCCTTGTTTGTTGTTGTTGACCTACAGCAGGTCGGTGAAGATAAGGCCCAGATAGTTAGGCAGCCCGACGGCGGGCGGCATTGATCCGAACGCGAGGGGTACCGCCAGGTAGCCTTCTCGCACGTGCATGTCGATCGGCTGCTGGCCGAAGCAAACGGACATGATTCCGGCTGTCATTATAGATTCCTGGAAATAAGGAAAGCACATAGAATCAGAAATTGAGGGGGGGGAGGCCCGCTGGGCCTCCTACCTTAGCATAAAGATGAAGGGAGACTAAGTCCCACCGGGCGTGCCAGACTTGTTTGACGTGAAATCTTTATGTTTATATTATTTTTTTTTATCGCGTTATGTCGTTTAATTATTGGTTTATTGGCGTGCCAGTCACCGTGGTGACGATTCTTATTGTGCGCTCGATCTGACTTGGTCAGTCGATTGTGAGTGATCGTGTCTGGACTAGTAGTCCGTCATACCCTGAACGCTATGACGTTAATTACGTCCTCCCTAAGGAGGACAACCCTTGATTAAACGCTAGAGGTAGGAGGAAGACAGCGGTAAAACCGTATGCTCAAAGGAGACAAAGTTCATCTGTTTACAAGACGTTTAAACGTATTTGAACAGAACAGGGGTTTATTAATTACGGGGGGGGACCCGCCGGCGTATTCCCACCATCTTCGGTGATGCCAAGTGGGGAATGGGAAACCACCCATGCAGCGGCAGGGTAGATTCCGCAAAAGATCGGGTATACGTATATATAGACATAACCCGGAATCCGGATGGGGACCGGTCCTGATGTAACACACCCTGTACGAGTGCGATATCTTATTAATATCCCCCTTTGGAGGGCCATCAGAGATCGCACAAGGGCATAACTCTGTGGGCCAGCGGGGTTATAGGAGAATACCGTGCTCAATTGGTGGGACTATATGAATTTCGGCAGCATGTTCCCTCCATCTGGATTATGCCAGGGGAGAATAGGTCATCATCCACGGAGAGCCGGGACGACGACCGAACAAAGATGGGCATCGGGCCCGGGGACATCTCTTGCCGTGATATTATTGATCAATATTCCCTTGGAACCCATCAGAACACATATAATGACATGGTTCTTTTAGGTTCATAAGGCATCGGTGAAATCCGGGTTCGGGATGAAAGCTGTAGGGGAGATCTTCCCCATTTATTGTATCTCATTAAGACTCGAGTGATGGTCTATGAGTATCCCCTTAAACGGATGTAGGGGGGCTTAAGAAGTTTATAGAAGAATGGTGCAGAGGTGGGCCTCTGAGTGGGCTTCATCTGTCTGAAGAAGGGATCTCGGCTTGGCCTTTGGTTTGGACAAAATGGGGCTCTCGGCCTGGCATTTGATGGATGGAGAGGGGCTCTCGGCCTGGCGGTTTGGGCTGGCCAAAGAGGTTTTCGGCGGCCGAGGGAAGGCTCTCGGCCAAGAGCTCTCGGCGGCCAAAAGAAAGGGGGGAAGACCCTCTCGGCGTGGAGGCTCTCGGCCGGCACCTGAGCACGCCGAGAAGGGGGGGGCGCCGAGAGGGGCAGCAGGCTTGGGCAAAAGGGGTGAACGGGCTATAGGCAAAGGGGGTTCTCGGCCTGGTCGTTTGGGCTGGCCAAAGGGAGATAAGGCCTCTCGGCCTGGGGCTTCTCGGAGGGCTCACGGGCGCGCCGGGAAGGGGGGGGCGCCGAGAGGGGCAGCTTCAATATTGGGCAAAAGGTGTGGGTAGTTATGAAGACAGACTGGCTCTCGACAGAGGGCTTCCCGGCGTGCTCCTGGCCACGCCGGGAGTCTGTACGCCTGGAGCCTTGCATGCGTAGCCTCACGAGGAAAGCGTTTGATAACCAACTGGGTTGTCGTTTAGCTAAAAGACGGGGAAAGCGTCTCGGCCTTATGGTTCTCGGCGGGGAAGCTAGCACGCCGAGGGGGTGAAACGCAGGAGAATCTCAGGGTTTCCAGAGCTCAGGAACGATGCTCTGTTCTGGTATTTTTGGGGATTTTCAGGCTCGAATCAAATGCTGGGCCAGAGGTGCAAGAGAGGAACTTCATGGGGACTTCTATCAGAAGAGTGCCAAGGGTTTTGGCTGAATGAATCAAACGGAGGAGATCAGACTACCACCTGATCCTGTTGAGGATTTTGCCCTCTGTTGCAGGTCATTTGGGGGAATCGGGGGATGACTGCCCTCCGACCCCTCCAGAAGAATCCAGTGACATTAAACCCATGGAGAATGAAGGGCTGTCAACCATATAACTTCAGACCCTAAGCATCCAACGTTTAGGATGGAGAGCCTGAGATCAGATCGTTATTCATGAGAGATGGGCAGCCCAGGAAACCAGAAAATTGATATCTCTGGCTCCTGAACCGCCAAAGGGGAGGGCTCCTCAGAAAACCCAGATCATAGATGGATATATAAAAAAAAGGGGTATCGAGATCGGAGGGGGAAAGAGAGAACAAGACTCAGTAACCCATTGGATGGGGTTAGGAGTCTTGCCCTCGTCCCCCTTCAAGGAACGAACCCAGGCGATCGGCTTCTAAACCCAAAGAAAATAATCTGTGCTCTTCTCAGACGAGGGCCGTATACATTGAGAGACAGACAGACGTAGATCGGTATGTTGATCCATCAATACCCAGACGGGTCATCTTGATGCTTCATTGCATTGCATATAAAAGAGATTACACCGACCATGGAAGACAAAATGTAAAGCAGAAATCTAAAATCAAGGCCGGAACTCCGGCTACAGTTGCTAGATCGAGATGGAACTCGCCATATTACATCAGATAAAGAAAGAAAGAAAACATGGAGGGGAGGGAGGAGCATTGACTCCTCTCCCTCCCCGGTGCCCACCTTGAGCTCTCCTTCTTCTTCTCTTCTATTTCCTCTCTGTTGATCGAAAGGGGAGGGGTGGCTCTTTCTCTCAGAACGATCCCCTTTTTCTATCTGGCTTTCTCTCTTTTTTCTTTTCTTCAGCTTTTTTTTTCTCTCCAGTCGATCGATCCCGGAGCCCTCTGATCTTTTTTTTTCTCTCCGATGTTATCCCCCTTTTATCTCTATCGAAGGGAGGGGTTTTTATAGCCCCTTTCCTCTTCCTTCTCGGCAGGGATCTTCACGGCGCGCTCAACCTTGATTTCTCGACGCCATATCTGGGCTTCGACATGGGCTTTGGGCGCCGTCTTCATATAGGCCCACTTAGAGTTTCTTCGAATGTATCATCATCCCAAATGGTCTATCATTTCTGAAATATCTTGTATTGACGTCACGATTGCAATTTTCATCGATCCGCAGATAGGGTTCTATCAGTCCGTAGACAGGGTTCTATCAGTCCGTAGATAGGGTTCTATCAATCCGTAGATAGGGATTTATCAGTCCGTAGATAGGGTTCTATCAGTCCGTAGACAGGGATTTATCAGTCCGTAGATAGGGTTCTATCTTATTAATATCGTCACTCGAATGGCGACGAGCTCGGACATCAACCTCAGTCTTTCGCTGTTGGTCAGATCTTCTTTTCAATCATGCTTCCACCCCTGATCATTTTCCGGGTGTCAACAGTACCCCGCAGTACGCGCCCGGTCCCGACCTCGCAGGAGGCGCTCCTCTATCCCCCGTAGCCGCTCCTGAGTAACGGCTAGCTGAGTCCTGAAGTCTACGAGCTCCCGCTCGCGTGCCGCCTGCTGATCCCGGTCATGGGTCTGCTCCTCCAGGTGCTGCTCCTGTTCACAGGTCCGCTCTGTCGTGCGCTCCTCTCTCTCTCGGGCACGCTCCCTACACTCCATGCCGAGGGTGACCCTCAGCTCTTCCATGTCCTGAGGTAGCTCCTCTCGCTGCCTCAAGGCCCTCTCGAGCTCCGCGACTCGCTGCTCGCGGATGGCCAGCTCCGTCCCGGCTAGTGCAGCCTGGGTAAGCACCGCCTGTAACTCTGTGGTCTGCAATCAATTAAACAAATCATCAGTTCCACATTTAATTCTATTTCATAAAATAACTGAAACAGATTGTTATTAACTCACCCGGGTAGCCATCGTGCGCTGTCTTGCCTTGATGCAGGTGAGCGAGGCTTGTTGAGTCTTGTTGAATCTTTACATGTTTTGATGATGACAACACTATAAGTCTTAGTGGTGTTCAAAAATATGTCTCTGTGAAAAATTAACAAAAATATGTTTCTGTGAAAGTGAACAAAGAATATTTTTTCTATGAAGAATAAACCTTCATTTCACTTCAGGTATTTTTCAGGGACTGTATTCATGTTGGTTGGCACTTCATCTTGTCTGTGTATAACACCTCGTGTTGTACTGATTGTCTTCGTGTCGTTTTCGTTTTAGTACTATTTGTGTTTTCATTACGCCGTGTCGTCCTCTCGTACCTCGTGTTGTTTTAAAATGTGTTCTCTTTGACCTCGTGTCGTTAGCACTTAGTTGCTCATCTCGAGTCAGTCTTCTAAGTTTTGCTCTTGTGTCTTCGTGTCAGTTACTGTAGTTCCTCGTGTTGTTCCTCTGCTTCAACTATTTCTTCTCGTGTTGTTGAAGACATGTCTAACTCATGACTTCGTGTCATGGTTGCTAGACCTCGTGACTTTGTCGCTTTGTGACTTCACCTCGTGTCAATTCTTGTGTTTCATCTTCGTGTTATTTTCAACTCGTGTCGGTTACTATTTCATCTTCGTGTTGTTTTCAACTCGTGCCGGTTTCTATTTTTGTCTTCGTGTCTTCATGTTGTTTTTGTTTTCGTGTCTCCGTGTTGTTTTTGTCTTCGTGTCTTCGTGTTGTTTTTGTATTCGTGATTTCGTGTTACTTTTGTATTCGTAACTTTGTAGTGTTTGTTGTTACAGTGACACTTCGTGTCGTTCTCGTTTTACTTCGTGCTATTTTTCATCTGACCTCGTGTCATGCTCTCCCTATCTCGTACTGTAGTAATCTTGTCTACTTCGTGTCGTCCTTTTTCTACTTTGTGCTGTTCTCCTTCTACTTCGTGCTATTTTCTTTCTACCTTGTGTCGTTCTCTTAGTAGTGTTCATTGTGTCACCACTGTATCTCGTGTCGTTCTCTGTTTAGTGCACCTCTTGTCGTGTCCACTTACCTCATGCAGTTCTAGTTCTTGTGGCACTCAAGGTTAATGATTCTTACCTCTTTGCAGGTCCGAGGAAGAACATTCATCGGTGTCACGGTGCACATGATCCGATACTGAAGGAACAAATACGAAAGGGGCACGTGGCAGGAAGGTTCTAGATCAAGCGTGTGAAGCACACGCACTCTGTACCCCATCCTCCTGCTGGCTGCTGATATAAAAAGAAGAAGACGAGCCAAAAAGAATAGAAGAGCAGAGATAGAGAGAGTAAAAAGAGCAGAAGAATAGAAGAAGAAAAAAAGAGAGAGAGAGATAGTGCTCGTGTGAAGAGAGAAGAGAGAGTGAAAGAGGAAGAGAGCAGAAGAGAAAGAAAGAGAGATAGAGAGTGAGAGAGAGAGCTCGTAGAGAAGAAGGAAGAAGCTGCTTGAAGATCTTTCTTCACTGGACCGTGGATCAGATCCAGGCCAGTCAGCTCCGTTGGGAGCCACATTGTGCATTTCATTTTTTAGCGTTCTGTTTGCTGAAGTTATTTTCATTTCGTGTTTTTGTTTTCTTCCATTTTCATCTAGTTATCTTGTTCTTCCGATAGCCCTGTTGGGGATCGGGTTCCTCCTGTTGGTTCAGGAGAAGGGAGATCTGATCTCCGGGTTGCAAGTGACAGGTTGTCACTTGTGGGTTGCCCTCTGGTTAGAGGAAGGGAGGCTTGTCCTCCGGTTCTGGGCTTGTGGTTACAAGTCCAGTGGTCCCTCCTGGTCTGGAGGAAGAGAGGTCTTCGACCTCTAGTTTCCAAGTGGCTGGGAGTCACTTGGGTGTCCCTCCGGTTGGGAGGAAGAGGGGAGGCTGTTCCCCTGGTCAAGCTGTGTGGCAGCAACTATTTGCAGACTGAGTCTGCTTGGTTCTAGCGTTTGCTAGTGAAGCCTCACTCCGGTTGGGAGTGAGGGGTGGATGTAGGTCTGAAGGACCGAACCACCTAAAAAATCTTTTGAGCAGTGGCTTGATTGTTTGATTTGTTTCCGCTAGATGCTTGAATAGGCGCGCTCCATGTGTTTGTATTTGAGTTGAATCGAATTAGTTCTATGCTGTGTCTTTATCTAGCATCCTTATTTTAATATGGCCATTATTCGTAGAAGGATTCATTCACCCCCCCTCTGTATCCGGGCCAAGCACCCTAACAGTTGGTATCAGAGCGGGTGTCTGCATATAAGGTCCAGCGACCTGCAGATTCGATCTTGCGGTCTTAGGTGCTTATTTGTCTTTAGTGCATCTATATTCCTGTTGCATTGAATTTATTTGCTATTTGGTTCAATGGCTTGTCCACCCGTCTTTAGTGGTTTTGATTACAACCAGTGGCACAGTGCTTTACGTGCTTATGTTAAATCTGTTGATCCAGACCTGTGGAAAGTGATTTCACATGGTCCTCATAAATTACCAAAGAAAAGGTCCAAATGGACTGACAGTCACGAATCAATGTATGAGGAGAATCAAATAGCTATAAATTTGATGAAAGCAGCCACTGACAAAGCCTTTCACTCATGTTTCTTTGATTGCAGATCTGCAAGGGATATGTTGGAAATGATGAAGAGAGCCGGGAAAGGAAATCAAACAAGCTGCATGATGGCCAACAGAAGCGATCAAGGCAGCAATCAAACTGAAGAAGATGATGATGATGAGGTAAATCTCTTAGAGAATTTCTCTCTAGAAGATTGGGAGAATGCTTATGCTGAACTAATTGAATCTCATGAACTGTTAAGAAAACAGTATAAAAAATTGAAGAAGGGTACTGGTTCAGATAGCTCAAGTTTTCCTTGTAGAAATTGTGCTGAACTGAAAAATGCTCTTGATGCTAGTATGTCTGATAATCTGATGCTGAAAGAATTTGAATGCATTAAATCTGACTTAAACAAGCTGAAAAATGAGAATGACTCTCTCAGAAATCTCTCTAAATAAAATGAAGAACAATTAGAGAAACTTAAACGAGAGAATGATTTGCTGATTGAAAAGTTTAATGCCATAAAATCTATAAACATAGAACTACAGAAAGATTTTGAAAAACAACAAAAGGAATTGAGGGAGTTTGAAGCTAGTAGAGAAAGCATGGTTGACTCAGAAGATCAGCTTCTAATAAATGAGTTAATTCAAAATGATAAGCTTAAAGAAGAAGTTGAAAAATTAAAATTGTTAAACAGTGCCATGTCTGAAAGACTTCTCACATTGGAGAAAGGAAAAGTCATCTGTACAAACGAAACTGATGAAGTAGATGAGCTGAGAAAGGAAATTGAAGAATACAAAACAGCTAATAAGGTTTTGAATGAAACTGTCAATTGTAGTGAACAAGAGATCGCTAGTTATGAAATACACATTGCATCTCTTGATAATGAAATTCAGGATCTGAGAAGCTCCTTGTCAAAGTTTGTGAGTGGTCAAGAAAATCTGGACAGGTTGTTAGGAATTAAGGTAAATACTCAAAAGGAAGGGTTGGGCTACAACAATGTCAATAAAAAGGTTTTTGAAAACAAGCTGACGACATCCTTTGTCAAAGCTTCTGATATAGCCACAACCTCAGAAAGTAAACAACCAAATGTTCAGAAGAATCAGAAACAAACTGAAAAGTTGAAAAAGGGTGATGGATCCAAGCTAAGAACTATTTTCATTAAATCTTCTGAACAGGAAAAGCCTACCACTTCATCTCCGATTCAGTACAAGGCTAAGAAAATAGGAAAACATGATAAAAATCAGAAAAGGACTGAAACTCAGAAAATAAATAAAAAAGGTCCATCAGCATTTGCTGATCACAGTCCTCACACACACTCACATGCATCTAAAAGGAAGAATATCTGTCACTACTGTCATAAAGTTGGACATCTGAAGCATGAGTGTAAGTTGATGGAGAAGGATGATAAGAATGCTAGGAGATCTTATGATAAAAATCCATCACCTCAGAAAAGAAATGTCACATGCTCTAATTGGGCAAATTAGGTCACTCTATTGCTCATTGCTGGTTTGCTAGTGGTAAGAAAACATTTTATTCATATCATGCTAAATTCTCTACAAACCAACATGTTTTTAATAAAAACAAATCTGTTTCAATGAGCCAACATATCATTTGTTTCAACTGCAACAAAATGGGTCACAGGGCCTCTGAATGCTGGTCAGGTTCCTTTAGAAGAAATTCTCTCATTTGCTCTCACTGTAGAAAGCATGGCCATACAGTCAAGGACTGTTGGCATATTCAGGGTAGAAATGTGAATCTCAAACATGCTAAATTCCCTGTAAGACAATTTGCAAAACCTTCATGTCATCATTGTGGGAAGCCAGGTCACAGGGCTGCAACCTGTTGGCTGGCAGGATATCAAAACCAAACCAGTTTTGGTAAACAGAAATTTTACCCTGTTAACAGAAAATCTCATGTGTATGCACATAGAATTCATGCTAATAAGAATGTGCATAAATCAGATCTGAAAACTACTCCTGGAAATGTGCTGAGAAAACCTGCTAAAAATAATAATGTCATGTCAGGACCCAAGACTTCTTGGGTACCTGTTTGTGCAAAATAAACCTTGTTTTGCAGGTGTGCCTTGGGACTGGAATAAAAGGGGTAATGATCCAAGGCACTCAAGAATGAAAACCCCATTCTGACACTGTTCAGGTAATCTCTCTGCATGTCCCATTTTGAAACCTATTGCATATCTGGTTCGATGTATTCTTGCTTATCCTGCTCTTAGTTTCATCTAGTGCATGCATATTGAATTTGTTCTTGCATATTCATTCATCATCTGCAAGTTGCATTATTTTCTGAACATGCACTCTGAAAATTCTGAAAATCTGAACTGAATGTGAATGCTAGTTGAAAACTGTATGTTGCATAATTCATGAAAATCTAAATTGCTTATAGGACTGTTGAGTTTACCCTGTTATTCATGACCTCTATGGTATATCAAATGGTAAGCTACCAAAGGCAGGGAAATCTATCCAGAGGTCCTTACTATGTGTGAGGAGGTCTTTCAGACCAAATGCTCCGTCAAGTACCATGAGTCATTCTGATGATCAGGGGAGCCTGTTTGTGCATAACTCAAACTCACATGTTTAATTTTCATGGCAAACACTGCATTTAATAACTAATTAATACCTCCAAGAGTCGTGTGTGAGATGTCCTTGAGTGGGCTGAAAAGGAGCTTGACAGGCCATTTGGTTTCTGAGGAATTGTGTCAGCCGATGCAGTTAATGTGGTGTTTAGATCTGTCATCTCATGAGGTTGCGTTTTGTTGCCCAAGAGCTTCTCTAGATGTGAGACAGAACTTCTTCAAGAATACTATATTTGGATGTGTCCTTAGTGCCTAATGTCTTGAGTGATCTCTCACTTGTTGGCTTGCTGATAGGAGTGCTGCTCATCTCATCTCATCTCTCTCTATTCGGTCAGCCACATTCTTATCTCTCTCCTATCACTCTTGGTTCAGATATTCTCTCGAAGAAATTGTGTTTTCAGTCTTCTTGCTCTTATCAGATGTGTTCTGTATACCTTAAACCACCCAATATCTAGTGTAACAACTTACACCTGTTAATAAAGAACTTCAATGTTTGGGGGTTATATTTTGTCCTTGATCCTTCTAAGTTATCCTCTCAAGTGTTGGTCAACATATTATAAAACTTCCAGTTAAATGAGTAAAACTTGTTGAGGATCTCGACTTAACTGAAACTTATGTGGAGAGAGCTCTGAGATAAAAAATTGTGTTAAGTAAGATATCTGTCTTTTGTCTAAAATCATGAGAAGTGCTACCAGGGAATACGCCATTATTTGTGGCAGAGCAATGGCTTTTGTGGAGAAATAGACACTCTAGATCAGAGAAATCCAGAGGTTCTGTCAGGATACAATTAGCTATCTCTGTGTAGAAAATGTTAAAAAAAAAAGAGGGAAATGTCCTCAAAGAAAATTTCATTGGCTTTGATTGGCATAAAGGTAGTCCGTCCTGAGTAACCAGGGTTTCTGGTGTCTGATAAACATGTCTCCTTGTGTAAAAACGGACTATTCTACCTTGTGCTCAACAAATTGGTTGACCCTGTATGCCTTCTCTTGTCCATTAAATGAAGAAATGAAATCTGCTTGACATCGATGTGTTATTTCGTTGCTTGACAAACATAAGGAGCAATTTAATCGTGACTCTCTCTAGTTTAAGCAACTTTAACAGCTAATTTTATGATTATGCTGATTTAATATCTTGAGTTAACTGACCTTGGAATTTGGAAGAATATAACCCGTCCACATATTGAAGGGCTAACTTTAACAGGCAGTAGCTGCGTTACATCATGACTAAGGGTAATTTGGGTATTTCCAGAAAAAGTTTGATAAGAGTAAAAAGCAACCCGACAAAACCCTTCTTGTTTCACACGCCTTCAACCTCAAACCCTCATTTCCCCTTGCCGCTTCCTATTCATCCTCGTGCCGCTCCACCTTGAGCATTTTTCTTCAAACTCATCTCCATCTCTTCCCGCTCACTTTCTTTCCCCACAGAGGTCTCTTCCTCTCTTGGGTCTAGCTTCACTTCCAATAGCAGCCTGCAAGAGAGAGTTGATACTCTGGAAGTTACGGCAGATGGATCAGCAAAGGTCAGCAGCTCCTGGTGAAAGGAAGAGGAAGGGAAAAGAAATAGTTGAAGAGCCTTCATCTAAGCAACGGAGATGTCTTGAGCCAGAACCTGCTGCGGAAGTATCTTCAGAACAAGGTACCAGGGTTTCTTAGTCTACCGTGTTCTTAGAAAGTGGGAAAATCATTCCTCCTAGAATAATAGATTTCGGAGATGAAACCATGGTCTCGAAGTTTCCAGAACTGTTGAAAATCTTTGAGTTTCAGGAGTGGAGAAATTTCTTAGAAAATCACCGTGTCTATTACCCTAGGCCGGTAATGGAATTTTACAATAATTTGTCCTTGAGCCGAGACAAGTCTGCCTTGTTATCATCTGTTAAAGGGGTCGAGATAACTGTTACATGTGACTCCCTTCACAAAGCCCTCGGTGTTCCAGATAAAGGGGAGGTAGAGGGAAGCTTTCGATATAGTCTCCATGAAGCTTTCTCAGTCATTACTGGTAAACCCAGTAATATTCATGATAAGGGGCAGTTGAAGCTAAAAGCTTATCAGACATCGTCATTTCCTCCTCTTCACAAGCTCCTTCAGAACGTCATTACTTCCATTATCACCCCACAGACTGGGGCTAGAGGAAGAATTACAGACACACAGAGATTTCTACTATTTTATCTAATTCAAAATGTAAAGATATGTCTGCCAGAGATCATTTTTACTGTCATGAAGGGATGCATTGGATCCAAGAGACACCTTCCCTATGCCGCCCATCTGACAGACATCTTCAAGCATTCAGAGATTTGCTTGGATGGAGAGGCCGCATCTGAAGTTAAAGCCCGAAACATATTTAATATGAATTTTGTTTCAGTGTTTTTGGGCTTAGAAGGCTCTTCTATGGTGGGGCAAGTTAAGGCCCAAAAGGTCAGGGAATCACATACTCAGGGGGAGCATTTGGAACAATTTCAAGACTTAGCCCAAACTGGTGTGCAATTAGTTTCTGAGATTGCTCAACAGGAAACACCAGCTGAACAACCAGAGTCTATTTTGCCAGCTGCACCCACCGAAGTACCTTTTTCCTTTCAGAGGCGAGTCGAGGTTGCATCTAAGGAAATCAGGTTGTCTGACGAAAGCATTCAGACTGATCTAGATGCAAATATTGCTGGTCTATTTGATTCTTTTGGGAAGACATCTGAAGAGGTAATAGTGCCTGAGGAACAGCCAGCTAAAGAGCAAGACAGTACTGATCAAGAACTTGCTGTTTTGTTAATGAAATTTTAAGAGAAACTGTAGAGAGAAGCTTGGAAGAGGCTACCAACATGGTTACTTCTGAAAGCCTTGAACAGGCACCTGTTGAAAGTCCTACAGTTCAGAATCTCATGGAAGATATAGTGGATGAGTGTCAGGAGAAAGCTCCTGTCATAGAACTAGATACAGAATCTTCAAGTGAAGAAGAGGCACCTGAAGGTGTAATTCCTCAGAAAGAAACTCAAGCTGAAGATGAAGATCAGGTCCCAGCTGAGAGTAGTGAAATGCCAGTACAAGAGGAAGCAGCTGAGAGAACTGCACCTGGCAGTGAATTTTTTGGTACACCTCTAGGTCCACCTAGACTTCTATCTGCACAGGCGCCCAACATTGAATCTGCTCCGGCGCCCAACATTGAAGAACTTCTTATAAACCTGACTCAGCAGATGCAGAAACAAGATAAGAAATAAGATGACCTGCTCACATATGTCACCCTCAACATAAATCAAGTACATTCCAGGCTACTGAAGCTCGAGATATCTCTCCTCACTGAATGGAAACGATTCCTCTCAACAAAAAGGCTTCAGATGATTCCAACAGATCCCTGATGCAAGGTTTGCAGGAGGTGTGTTCAAAGATAGCTAAAGCACTGAGTGAGTTGCAAGATGTTCAAATTTCCTCCTTCAAAATGTCTACCAACATTATAGATCACTGCTATGAAATCAGAACATCTTTAGAAGTTTTAAAGAAGTCATCCAGTGCCCTAGGTCCAGGTATTCAGCAGGTCTATGATAAATTGGCCGCCTTTTTAACAGAAATGTCAATTCTGACTGACAGATATGAAACTGTCAATATTCGCCAAGACGACATCATTTCTGAAGTGGGACATGTCAGAAGCGCAGTGGTGTATTGGCTAGCTGAACTGTCAAATGACCTAAAGGAATTTCAGTCTACCTTGGGTTCAACACCTGGTCAAGCTTCCTCTAGCAGAACTCCACCTCAAGAATATTCTTCTGCTTCTCCAAGGGGGAGACCACCTCATGGCAGGCCGCGTGGCCCTTCTAGCAGACAAGGCAGATACTTTTCTTGAAAAGACTATGCTCTGTATCTTGTTGCCCATTTTGAGGCTTTCTCTATCACACTCTTGGACTTACTAATTAAAACTCATATTCGCATTGTTGCATTCTTATTGTTTCATTCTTTTTGATGATGTCAAAGGGGGAGAAATCAGGCCTTTGCTAGCTCATTGAAAATGTTTAATGTTTGTTATTCATTGAGAATGGCTATTTCAGCCTTGAAGAAATCAGGCTTTTGCTAGCTCGTTGAGAATGTTTAATGTTTGTTTTTCATTGAGAATGGCTATTTAGTGTTTTTCTTTCTCTGCAAAGACTCAAGACTCATAGTGTTGCCATCCATCAAAAAGGGGGAGATTGTTGAGTCTTGTTGAATCTTTACATGTTTTGATGATGACAACACTATAAGTCTTAGTGGTGTTCAAAAATATGTCTCTGTGGAAAATTAACAAAAATATTTTTATGTGAAAGTGAACAAAGAATATTTTTTCTATGAAGAATAAACCTTCATTTCACTTCAGGTATTTTTCAGGGACTGTATTCGTGTTGGTTGGCACTTCATCTTGTTTGTGTATAACACCTCGTGTTGTACTGATTGTCTTCGTGTCGTTTTCATTTTAGTACTATTTATGTTTTCATTACGCCGTGTCGTCCTCTCGTACCTCGTGTTGTTTTAAAATGTGTTCTCTTTGACCTCGTGTCGTTAGCACTTAGTTGCTCATCTCGAGTCAGTCTTCTAAGTTTTGCTCTTGTGTCTTCGTGTCAGTTACTGTAGTTCCTCGTGTTGTTCCTCTGCTTCCACTATTTCTTCTCGTGTTGTTGAAGACATGTCTAACTCATGACTTCGTGTCATGGTTGCTAGACCTCGTGACTTTGTCGCTTTGTGACTTCACCTCGTGTCAATTCTTGTGTTTCGTCTTCGTGTTATTTTCAACTCGTGTCGGTTACTGTTTCATCTTCGTGTTGTTTTCAACTCGTGCCGGTTTCTGTTTTTGTCTTCGTGTCTTCATGTTGTTTTTGTTTTCGTGTCTCCGTGTTGTTTTTGTCTTCGTGTCTTCGTGTTGTTTTTGTATTCGTGATTTCGTGTTACTTTTGTATTCGTGACTTCGTAGTGTTTGTTGTTACAGTGACACTTCGTGTCGTTCTCATTTTACTTCGTGCTGTTTTTCATCTGACCTCGTGTCATGCTCTCCCTATCTCGTACTGTAGTAATCTTGTCTACTTCGTGTCGTCCTTTTTCTACTTTGTGCTGTTCTCCTTCTACTTCGTGTTGTTTTCTTTCTACCTCGTGTCGTTCTCTTAGTAGTGTTCATTGTGTCACCACTGTATCTCGTGTCGTTCTCTGTTTAGTGCACCTCTTGTCGTGTCCACTTACCTCATGCAGTTCTAGTTCTTGTGGCACTCAAGGTTAATGATTCTTACCTCTTTGCAGGTCCGAGGAAGAACATTCATCGGTGTCAGGGTGCACATGATCCGATACTGAAGGAACAAATACGAAAGGGGCACGTGGCAGGAAGGTTCTGGATCAAGCGTGTGAAGCACACGCACTCTGTACCCCATCCTCCTGCTGGCTGCTGATATAAAAAGAAGAAGACGAGCCAAAAAGAATAGAAGAGCAGAGATAGAGAGAGTAAAAAGAGCAGAAGAACAGAAGAAGAAAGAGAGAGAGAGAGATAGTGCTCGTGTGAAGAGAGAAGAGAGAGTGAAAGAGGAAGAGAGCATAAGAGAAAGAAAGAGAGATAGAGAGTGAGAGAGAGAGCTCGTAGAGAAGAAGGAAGAAGCTGCTTGAAGATCTGTCTTCACTGGACCGTGGATCAGATCCATGCCAGTCAGCTCCGTTGGGAGCCACATTGTGCATTTCGTTTTTCAGCGTTCTGGTTGCTGAAGTTATTTTCATTTCGTGTTTTTGTTTTCTTCCATTTTCATCTGGTTATCTTGTTCTTTCGATAGCCCTGTTGGGGATCGGGTTCCTCCTGTTGGTTCAGGAGAAGGGAGATCTGATCTCCGGGTTGCAAGTGATAGGTTGTCACTTGTGGGTTGCCCTCTGGTTAGAGGAAGGGAGGCTTGTCCTCCGGTTCTGGGCTTGTGGTTGCAAGTCCAGTGGTCCCTCCTGGTCTGGAGGAAGAGAGGTCTTTGACCTCTAGTTTCCAAGTGGCTGGGAGTCACTTGGGTGTCCCTACGGTTGGGAGGAAGAGGGGAGGTTGTTCCCCTAGTCAAGCTGTGTGGCAGAAACTGTTTGCAGACTGAGTCTGCTTGGTTCTAGCGTTTGCTAGTGAAGCCTCACTCCGGTTGGGAGTGAGGGGTGGATGTAGGTCTGAAGGACCGAACCACCTAAAAAATCTTTTGAGCAGTGGCTTGATTGTTTGATTTGTTTCCGCTAGATGCTTGAATAGGCGCGCTCCATGTGTTTGTATTTGAGTTGAATCGAATTAGTTCTATTATGTGTCTTTATCTAGCATCCTTATTTTAATTTGGCCATTATTCGTAGAAGGATTCATTCACCCCCCCCTCTGTATCCGGGCCAAGCACCCTAACAAGGCTCGGAGCTCCTCGGTCTGTAAAACACAAATCTTCATGAACACACATAATGAAATGTAATCGAGTGCATTTTGAATTTGAGTTTGAACTTATCCGTGTGGCGAGGTCACGCTCTGCTGCCTCGGCCCGAGCCACTACTCCAGCAAGCTGCTCTACTAGTGCAGACGTCTCTACACCAGGCCCTCTCGAGTTGGAGGCTCCTCCGGTCTCTCTCACTGCTGATCCCTACTAGGCACACTGCATTCATTGTGATTATCCGTAACTAATCATTAATAATTCAGGAAATCATTTGCATATAGATAATTAAACACTCACTAGGGTCTGTAAGTCTACCTGTGTGGCGGCCAGCTGGGCCTCTAGGCTGTGAAGGTGAACCTGCATGTCCATCGCCGCTATGTCCCGTGCATCCTGCATTCATCACACATATCAATCGCATAATAGACATATAACATTTGCAATTAATTAAAAGAAAGTGCATTCATACATACCCCTAGGACCCTCATCTAGGGTCGACCGGCGTAAACCTCCCAGTAGCGTGGGAGGTACTCGGAGCTGTCTACCGCCTGTGAAGTGACTCAGGTCCCGCCGCGCTGCCAGTCAACGTACTAGTCAGGGTACTGGACTCTCCAGTCGGTCGCCTTCGTGCGACCGCAGGTCTTCTTTCCTATCCCTCGGGGCTCTCCTACCTCCACCCACTCCTGGTGTAGGCCGAGGGTCCTCATCACCAGCCTAAGCCGTAGCGGCTCAATCTCGTTCAGGCAATGAACCCAAAGCTCATGCCCGAAGCGAGGTCGGCCCGCTACGACCCATGGCTGGCCCTCATCGGTCATGCCCTCGTAAGGTCTCCACACCACCTACATTCACAAACATGCATATCATCATATCACATATCATTTCATACATATTTCATAAAAGAATTGCATCATATTTAGCATGCATACCAGTGAGGCGGGGTAGTCGCGGAACTCTCGTTGTAAAACTCGCTGCTCGTAGGCGAGTGGCACTCCGGTCACTAGTGGCAGCCAGCGTCACGCCAATGGGAAAGATCCCTCATCTCGGAGACGGGGGTAGGCACGCCCCATCGGCATGTATAGGTGGCTCCACACCTGTATACATCCATTGCATTAGTAAAGCATTCACATGCATTAAAAAAGAAGAAAATGAAAATAAAAAAATTAAAAAAATTAAAAAAAATGAAAAATGCATACCTGAAGGAAAGGTGAGAAGCCACTGACAGTCGTCTCTCGACCTGTCCCCGTGGACAGGTCGGCCATCAAGTGCGCTAGCAGAGCAGCTCCCCAAGCATATCTGCCGACGCTCTCCAAGTCCTCGAGGATCCCCAAGAATCGGCAGTTGATGATGTCGCCCTTTGTCCCGAGCAATAACCTCCCGAGCATCAGGAAAAGGAATCTCCTCAAATCTTGATCTGCTCTCTCTCTCTCAGTCGGGTCCTGGCAGTAGGCGGCCCTAGCTCCTGTAATCAGCCTCTGCGTGAACTGCTCCAGAGACTCCTTCGACCTCTGTCTAGAATCACCCAACCCCATAGCAATGGTAAGGTCGGTGCGGTAGATGGTCCTACACTCGCTAGGTGTCCCTGCTATCGTCTCTAACCCTAGTAGCCTCTATGTCAAGTCACTATAGTCGGGTAGGGTGATCCTGCTCATAGCCTCGCCATCCACCCTCAGCCTAGTGATCCTAGCAACATCCTCTAGACTAGGAACCATGTGACCCCATGGCATCAAGAATGCCCGTCTAGTCCTATCCCATCTCTCCCTAAGAACCTGGATCAAGGGTAGGTCAGGTCTCATGGGCTCTATGCTAAGGAAGGGTCCGAACCCCATGGCATCTACCCTGTCCCTCTGGAAATCTAGAAGTCCGTAGTAGGTCGCTCGAACCTAGACCCAGGAGATCTGAGTCCTCATCAATCCCTGCCAATAAAAAAGAATATTATGATATAAGTTTTGAGTTTCATGGGTGTTCATATGCTGATTCAATTTGCCCTCTTTTTGAATTGACGACCTACCCTCGGTCATGACTTATTTAATTGACGCCCCTGTAGGGGGCGTTATTTCAAAATGTGTTTTTGGTATTTTTATGTGTAATTTGAATTGACGACCAACCCTAAGTCGTTATTTGTTTAAGTGACGCCCCTGTGGGAGGCACTGTTTGAAAGGATATTTTCGGTCCCAGGAAATCATGATTGTGATAATTTTGAATTGACGACCACCCTATGGTCGTTCTTTAATGAATAAACGCCCCTGTGGGGGGCATTGTTTTCTGGGGTGTTTAAAAATAAATAGTGCCCGAAATAAACAAAACACAGACATATATCAATAAGAAATGGCATGAAAATTAACAGCATGATAAATAAAAATGATATTTTAAAATGACGACACGCGGCAGGGCGTGGTTTCATGAATTATCCATCTTCAGAAATTAAAAATGATTTAAATTGACGACCCGAAGGGGGTTGTTGCTTGAATTGACGGCACCCACTGGGGCGTCATTTGACTGTGTCACAGACATTTCTTCCCTTCAACGAGGGCTATGGAAAATTGATGAATAAAATAAAAGAAAATAAAATGAAAGAGCTAGGGTAGGGGCACCTACCTTGCTCCGTTCTGGTGTTAGTAGTCCCCCACGGAGAGGCTGCTGTGGCTGACGTGGCTGACGGGGTGGTCGTGGCTGATGGACATGGCGAGGCCGAGGGGACGCTGCCACCGCCGTCGGTGGTTCACCTTATTCTCCTTCTTCTTCCTCCCCGTTGTCGTCTTCCTCGTCATGTTCTTCATCCTCACCATCGTCTTCATCTTGTTCTTCTCCATCGCTCCCGTCGTCACCTTCCCCTTCCTCTTCGTTGGCCGCTTCTTCTCCTCCACCGTGCTCCACCACCGGAGCGTCTTCGGCCGTCGCGGGAGGAGCCTCCACCACGGCGTGCTCATCATCACCGAGGTTCACGACCTCGAGGGCAGAAACACGTTGACGCTTGTGTGCGCCGCCCGCCATGGGTAGAAATGAGAGCAGAGAAGAGAGATGAGAGATGGAAGAGAAATTGGGGCTCGGTTAGGGTTTGGTTGTAGAAGAGGGAAAGTAGACGAAGGAAGCAGAAGAGAAGAGGGAAATAGTGTTAAACGGTCGAAAAGAATTGACGTCTTAACTGATGTCGTCACTCCATTAATTGACGGTCTGGATCAAGGCGTGGTTTCAGGATATGCCGACATGGTTTCGGGCGTCATTTACCTTTGCATGGGAACTTTCACCGTGATCAGGCGCATTAATAGGAATTTGATTGATGTGATTAGAAGTCATGATTACGATTAGAAATTGACGTCACTAGAGGAGGCGTCAGTTCGTTAAGAAACGACGTTGGTCAAGGCGTTATTTGTAAAAATTGAAGAGGATATTTTGAAAAGAATTTAAAATTTTAAGCAATGAACACCTTAAGTTGGGGCGCGGATTAATTAACGCCAGTTTGCAAGGGCGTTAATTGTGGGTTTTATTCATTTTCGGGGAAATTGATTAATAGAGAATGACGACGTGTTGGCGGGCGTTGTTTAAGGAAATGATGTCATTATAGAAGGTGCTTCTCAGAACAGAGACCCCAAACCTGATTTCATTAGACAGAATCACATTGAATTGGAAGACAAGATCATATAACATGTTGTTTTGGCTCAAATAAGGAAAGATTCTTTTATTTCATCAAAGAAAATCAGTGTTACGGTCAATGAGCCACCATGGGCCTTATCTTCCTAAGTGCTATTACAGAAGACTTGCGTTTGTATTCTTCCTCTTCAACATGTGTTTTGGACTTATGAAGTAGTCCAACCTTCCATTGAGCCATGATTGTCTTGACTTCTTCATGATCCCCACTTGAGCCTAGTTCCCTCCTCTTGAGTGGTGGAAGATGAGAAGCTTCTTCAAATGTGTGCCGAGGTAGACCAAGTTGTGGGAGACACCGATGAGCATTGTAGAGGACGAAGTCGGTCCCGCCGATTAGTCGTAGCTCGATGCCGGAGGAGAGTCTTGAGTGAAGCTCTTGGGTCTTGAGGAACCCCGGTGTGCATATAAAACCATCTTTTGGCATGGTCTTGAAGTAGTTCCTCCAATCACTTCTCTTCTTTAGCTTTCGCATCCGATTTGTCACCCTCTCACATAGGCCTAGAGAATCTGTCATATACCGGAGAGCACTCTTAGAAAAGATTTTTGAGGCCGATTGGGTTTCTTGGCATGGATCAAACTTTAGGTGGAGATCCACCCAACAAGAGAGAAGTAGCATTGACCCATAGAGAGGCCGTCCCAAGGAAGCCGAGGTGAGTCCATTGTATAGGTTGGCTAGTACCATCGGACCTATCCTTTTTCCTTCCCAAATACTTGCTATGGCACTCAAGTGGCATTCCTCTAGGTGGTCTTCCATTGAAGGGAAGAGTAGAGCTCCTACCATGCATATTGTAAAGCCTTTCATTACTCTCTCCAACAAATCCTCGTCCTCTTAGGCTTTATCCATATTCTTCTATACCCATGAGGCTAGCTTTAAAAGGTTGATTCCCTTATGGGATTTGATTTGGTTCACTAGATTTGGGCTTTGTATGAGGCTAGTAAGCATATCATGAGCATTCATTGGTCTAGTCATACTAGCCATCTTTATCTCATCTCCTTGCTTCATCTTTCTTAACCCAAGGAGCATCTCTACTTCCTCTAGGAGTATAGTGGCTTCAAAGGTGGGAAAGAGGAAAGTATGAGTGTTGGGGTGCCATGATTCTATAAGTGCTCCTATGGAGGCCCAATCTAGGTGGATGTCATCATAGTGGGTAGCATGGGTTACAAGGCCAAGTAGGTGCCATCTATTAAGAAAAGATCTCATGTCTAAAGAGAGCTTAGAGAGGAGTAAGGGGAGCCACTTGATCTTCAAGAACCTCCTTGGTCCCGGTACATTTGGGTAGTCCTGGTAAAAATGAAAGAGAAAAGAAGAGGCATGTGATCACAATTTTTGGAAGAAGAGAGAAAGGAAGAATGAAATAAAAAGCTTAAAATAAGATCAATGTTTACTTGGCCCATAGTTATTCTCCCGCTAATGTGCCCAGCAACTTCATATATCCTAGGAAAGCTCATCCTATGCTTCTTTTAAGGGTTCTGTAACATCATGTCCATCTTTTGTTTTAAAAACTGTTTCTATTGTTCTTCTCTTGCTGCTCTTCGATTCTCTGGTTCTTTGTTGCAGCTCTCAGACGTTTGATGTATGCAGTAGAGGATGTGTGCTTCCTTTTATAATTATTTGGAGCTTTGGCTAGCCGTTTAGAACATCACAATTTGAGTTCGAGTTCGAGTTCGAATCAGTCGCCGGAGTTTTGTTTCCGAGCAGGGGACGGAGCGCCAGTGAGATAGTTAATTGACGACATATACCTTGGTGCCATTTATTTGATTAGCGACATTATTCGTGTCGTCATTTATTTAACGCCTCCTGTGCAGGTGTCAGTTTCAGTCTGATTCCAAGTCTAATAGTGATTTTAATTAACGCCCCCTTGATCGTCGTCATTTATCATTCTAACGCATCGATGCAGAGTCGTCATTTATTGAGCTTACACTTTTGAATCACTTTTGCATTACGATTATTCATGAACTTAAGTGCTATTATATCTTGATGAAGTTGATTGTATTATGCACTTATGATCATATTTTGAGCTTTACTGAGCTTTTGAGGAGCTAATAATTTTTGGAGCACAGAGAAGCACAGGTTATGCAGGTCTTGAGATGATTTGCACTCGGGTCTGGTAACATCATTCTTTCATGTATGTATTTTTACTATATGATATCTACGCTATTATAGCATATCAAGGACCTTGTGGTTCTGATGAACCTGGAATTTGAGTTCCCCTTCATCAAAAACAGTGATAATTCCGGGGGGGAGTCTTAATCACACGGATAGGCCGTTGAGTCATCTAAGGCTTGGGACGACGGTTCCACTTTCTGAGTTGATACATGGACAAATGGGCTTCGGCTTAGTGTCAACTTAGAAATTTGGATTCCTGACCAGGTCTGCATGGTTTAACAATATTATCCTTGATTATTTTCTATTTTAGTTTGTTTTATTTTTTCTTTTAGCCCAGCATGCATCATGTAGGACTTTGAGCTTTCATGATGAAAATCCTCATATTATGCCAATAATGAAGACTGCTCGCTCTTAACTGAGTTGACATGAGATATTCCATTCCAAATCAAGTACTATATTCTCCTTGAAGCAGCTCAGGCTGGTTCCTTGAAAGCATTTGTTTGCTGGATCTTTATCCCAATTCACTTCATTTTCCTGCAAACCCACCTTGATTGTAGCACGTCTACATTGGCTGGTCACCGCTCTCCAATGGTGTCTTTCCTTCCGTGCCCTCGCGTACATTTTCGTTTATTAGCTTAGTTCCTTCATCCAGCCAATCATTGCTTTCTCGTAATCATCCGAGGTTGTTTCATCCAAAATCCTGGAAAGATTTCCAACTCTTAGTGTCGGAGGCGTGTCACATCACACCTTGGCATCGGCTTATCAGTTCATTCCTACTTCATTTCGCTTGTTGCATTTTCGCTTCATTCCGTCTCACTCCCTTGCAAAGTAGACGCCAAGGTGGGGCAGTTGTAGACACGCCAAAATTGATGCTATGTTGAGTAAATCTCATGTCACCATGTGATGCACCAAAGTGGACTTCAATATTGGCTTAATATGAAGTTTTTTCTAATCGTTTGGTAGTTTTTCCATGGCAATTCTAATTTTTCATAACAATTGTAATTAACGCCTGGAGAAAGGGCGTAATTTAACTGACGACCTGATGGGGGTCATGATTTCACAAATAAACGACTGTTCAAACAGGCGTTGTTTCCTGGATTTTACGAATCCTAAGGAAAATAAAATTCAAAGAATTGACGCCCGCCTGGGGGGCGTTGATTATTTAACGCCCAGTCAAACAGGCGTCATTTGTAAATTTTAAATTAGGAAAGTCTTTTATTTCTATAATTATATCCAGGAATTAACGACTGTGTGGATGTCGTCATTTCAATTAACGCCCCTCGACAGGTCGTCGTTTTTACTTCCATCACCGTTTCGCCTGCTACCTTCCAGTAATCATCCCTTCCCCATTTTACACATTGTGTTCGATTGGGAAGGGGATCCTTGTTGGAGGGTTGATTTCCTTGTTTTAATCCTATTGAAACAAGGAGTTTTGGGCTTATAAATACCCCTTGAATCCCTCGCGCGCGAGAGGGTGAACGAAGAGACCAACAACATGAGAGGTTGAGAGGAACGAGAGCTCTTTACACACACAGAGAAGAGAGTTTTCTCTTTAACATTTTTTTTTTGCAGGTTCTTCATCAAACGTTCGTCTTCCTCCAGGCGCTCATCCTTCCAGCCGGTGTTTCATCATCCGCTGCAGCCACTGCTTGTTTTTTTTCCCTCCCTTTACTGTTGCACACACAGCAGTAGGGTTTCCCTCTTTAGTTTTTTTTAGTCTGTTAGTTATTGTCATAACATCATACGCCCTCCATTCTTCGCTATCTTGGTAGGGATAGTCACAATCTTTGCATCACTTATTTACTTTGCATTGCATTCACATAATCACATACCTCGTTACTCCTTCTTAAGGGGTTTAAAACTAAAACACACAAGGTGTGTTCATGCTCAATTTGCTTGATTCCATACTTTTAGAGTATGATACTACACATCCTTGGCTAATCCACATCTTTGTTTATTTTGTGAGTTTTCTTGCGAGAGTAATCAAGCTAGAAACCCCCTTCATCGGCCGACCGGTAGAAGGAGGAAGGAAGAACTTGCAATCTCACCCGCTTCATACAAGGTACATGCGATGATCTTTGTATTTTTGAGATAATCCCTCTGGCGATCACCCTTTATGGAGCATCTCATGCTCATCCTCTTTTCCTTCATGTCCCTCATATTTTAGCACATTTTCCCCCTATTTCCATTTTAAATCTTTTCTCTCTCTTTTAAAATGCCTATGTGACACGTTCACAAGCAAGAAGAAGAATTTTTTCTATGACAACCTAGCCAGCATTCAATAGCCTTGTGACCAGGCATGTTACAATTTAAACAAGTGATATGCTGGTTTATTGAGATAGATTTGTTCTTATTAAAATCCCGATGGTTTGCTGGGAATTTAGCATGATATGACTGAGTTTTTCTTACCATTTACAAACCAGCATCGCGTAGCAACATGTCCTATCTTACCACAATTAAAGCATGTTCTACTCCTTTTCTTAGTGGCAAGTAATTTCTTGACATGAAATTCCCTAACATGCATTCCATTAACATTTAGATCATCTTCTTCTTGCACAGAACAATCATCCATGAAGTGACCATGCTTACCACAGTAATAACAAGAACTACTAGATTTCCTTGTAGCATGGTTTCTATCAGATGAGTTTTTAGCATGCATTTTTCCACAGTTCAGATTCTCCTTTTCATGTGCATGTATGTGTGTGTTCATCCAATTTACAGCATGCAAATTTTCAACATGAGAGTGAATCAGCTTTTTCTACAGACTTCCATTCTTTCTGCCCTTTTTAGTTTGTTCCTGATTTGTCTTAACAGTAGCTTGCTTAGGATTCTTCCTAACAGTGAATTCAAAAACATATGGATTCTTGGTTGTCAGGTTTTTATTTTCTGTTTGAATTTTCAGGGGTGCCAATTTTTTCAGGGAAATATTGGAAGTGCTAGCTCCTTCTGAACCTCACACAAAGGTTGTATATAGTTGATTCTTTATGACCCTTTTAATCCTAGAATCACAACCTACCCCTTCTTTTTGTTCAGTTGCTTCATCATTCAAGAGATCTTTTGACTTCTCTTTATCCTTCAGAGTTTTTGACAGAGAGTCTTTTAGATCACAAATTTTATTTTCTAGAGAAGCTATCTGAATCTCATAACTGGCAATCTCTTGTTCACTGCAATTAACACAATCACTTAGCAGTTTGTTAGTAGTTTTATATTTCTCAATTTCTTGTTCCAGATTGCTCAGTTTTTTAGATTCTGCATTACAAACAGTTTTCCCTTTTTCTAAGGCAATCAGTCTTTCAGACATGGCAGAGTTCAGCTGTTTTAACTTTTCATTTTCTTCCTTAATTTTATCATTTTGAATTAACTCATTTATTAAAATTTGATCATCTGAATTGGCTTTCGAAGATGGTTTATATTCATAACTTTTCTTCTGATCTTTTTGAAGTTTTTCAATATTTCTCTATAGCTCCATGTTCACAGATTTTATTGCATCAGTTTTTTCAGCTATCACATTCTTCTCAACTTCAAGTTTCCTAGATTTTTCTTCACTTTCTTTAAAGGATTTTCTGAGAGATCCATTTTCAGATTTTAGTTTGTTCAGTTCTAAGTTAACACATTCAAGATCTTCCAGTAATTTTTTATTCTGAACAGGATCATCAGTAGAGAAATGATTGTCACTAGTTGAGCTAAGCTTTTCTTCTAGTTCAAAAATTTCATTTGCAAGTTCTTGATTTTCAGTTTTTAACAATCCAATTTGTTTCTTAAGTATTTGAATATCAGACAGACAATTTTCATGAGATTGTTTTATTTTCAAACAACTTTCACAAGATGAGTTTGTACTGTTCTGATCAATTTTCTTTTTCAACTTTTTATGTTGTTTTCTTAATTTTTCATATTCTTCTAACAAGTCAGCATATGCTTCCTGCCAATCATCTAAAGAGAAATTGTTGAATGGATTTACCTGTTCATCTTCCTCTTCCTGATCACTACTATGATCACTGCCTTTAGCTATGAGACATTCTTCTTCCTTTTTCTCATGAATAGCAATCACCTCATCCAGGATTTCCTTTCCTGATGTGCACCTCAAAGCAAATGGAAATAAATCAGCACCAATTGTAGCTTTCAGAATATTTAGAACTATAGTGTTCTCACTTTCCTTTACTTTGTCCTCATGAGACCATTCGGTCTGATTCTGAGGCACTTTATGTAGCCCCTTGGATACAAGACTCCATAAATTGGAATCAATGGAGTTCATGTAAGTGCATAGGCCTCCTAGCCAAGAACTAAAACTAGAACCATCGAAGACCAACGGAAGAGTCATTGAAAAATAGTTAAGCAGATTAGAGCGATATACTGAAAGTAACAATGGATGAGCAATGCACCAAAAACAAGATAGACGGATCCTCTACAGATCGTTGGATCTGATCAATCAGAGACCCGCTCTGATACCAATTGTTAGTCTGTGAGGACTAGGTGCAATGGTGCACACACGGATTCAGAGGGGGGTGAATAAATCCCCTTTAAAAAATTCTGCCCAATTTTTTAAGTTCAAGCTACAATCAGTAAACTATACAAAATTAAAACTGATTGACTTTAACTGAACGTGAGGCACAAGATCAAATATGTTGAGGCACACTAATGAACAGATCACAGGTCTATGCAGTGAACTACACAGGAGCTTCTCAGCCATTCGCAGAAGTAGACTAAGCACACTTATGAGTTCTAGAGGCACTCAGGTAAAACTATCGATCAGAGCGTACCGAGACATTCATCTAACGAAAGAAAGATAAGCAATCAAACCATAGTAGAGAGAAGATTTTTAGGTGGTTCGGTCCTCCCGACCTACATCCACCCCACACTCCAACCAGAGTGTGGATTCTGCTGATACACAGCTTAAACTGCTGGGCCTTACAGCTTGCCTACAACCGCTGACTTACAGCTTGCTCCGCTGGGTAATATAGCTTAGCCACCACTGATTCACAACTTCAAACCGCTGGGCCTTACAACTTATGCCACCGTCGATTCACAACTTATGAAAAGGTATGTAAAATGGAAAACAAGTATGATAAAATTCAGCAACGGAAAGCTGGAAATAAAGCTCAGAAAATATAGCTCGCTCTTGGAGTAATGTAGCTAGGATTTGATCCAGATGCTACAGATCTTCTTCCTCCTTTGATCTTGCTACTGCACTCTCTTACGATCTCTGCTCTCAATTAAAACTTTCTCTAATTCTTCTCAGTCTGCTTTTTCTTTCTGATCTCTTTTTCTCACTTTCTTCAATTCTATCTCCCTCTCTTTCTTTTTCTCTTTCTTTTTCTTCTGCTAGATCTCTGCTACTCACCCTTCTTTTCTTCTTCTACAATCACCTCATTGTTGTCTTGTTCTTCTCTGTAGGTGCTTTTATACAGATAACATGGGTGCTAGAGGTAATTTGATGGTGACGATGATGCTCCCTCCGTCAGATGGTTCCACGTGGTAGGATCCCAACGATCTCCAAAAGGAATCGCCTGGTAATGTGGAGGGAATGTTCCCTCCAATAATTGGAGGACCACCTGTCAAATGGAGAGGGTTCACCTTCCACATGTCAGATGCTCTAGGTTGCTTTCCTTCTTGGATCACGTGCACTTTTATCCTGGTGGTTTAGTTGCTCGTGACTTGGTGTTCGTAGGTAGTTGGGACACGCGTCAGGTGCTTGATCTAAAGTCTTACCTGTCATTATAACGAACAAAGTATCAGTCATGTGTTAGAGGACATAGACAGCTCATACTTCCATATGTATAGGCACAGATGCAAGAAGAAGTAGCATAGACTATATCATGCAAATAGCGCAGACCTGAAATACACATGCACCGACCTTAAGGGTGCCTGAGGCACTACGTGTTGTGATATAGAGCATAAAGTGCATTGACTATCTACACTTGTAAAGCTAACAATGCACTGACTTTCATTGGGCAGGATAAAAGTTTGCACTAACCTTTAATATGCGTAAGGCAAAAATGTGCACAGACCTTATGTGGTCACAGCGAAACCTGCACCGACTCTACATGCCCAAAACCTGCACCGACTCTATATGCTCATAACAAAACCTGCACCGACCATATATGCTCACAACAAAAACTGCACCGACTACATGTAAAATGCAAACTTGCACCGACTATATGCTCAATGTAATCGTGCACCGACTATATGCAATATGCAATCGTGCACCGACTATATGCAAAATGTAATCGTGCACTGACTATATGCAAAATATAATCGTGCACCGACTTTTTGTGCAGTCACACAGGATGTGCACAGACCTTATGTGCAAGCATATAGAACATGCACCGACCTATATGTGTATGAGACAAAAATATGCACTGACCTTGTGTGAGTTCTAGCAACACCAGGCTCAGACCTATATATGCTATACACTAGCGTCGACCTTAGTTTCATGAAAACTAAAACTAGCAACGACCTGTATGCAATGATAAAACATGCATCGACCTTCTTCATGCAGTGAATAGTGATGTGCATAGACCTTGTGTATGCATGAACAGTATTGTGCACCGACTTGCCTCTGCCTCACTAGCAACATGCATCGACCTTCTTCATGCAGTGAATAGTGATGTGCATAGACCTTGTGTATGCATGAACAGTAATGTGCACCGACTTTCCTCTGCCTCACTAGAAACATGCATCGACCTTCATGAGCAACACAGTAAACATGCATCGACCAACATGCATCGACCTTCATGAGCAACACAGTAAACATGATAGTATGCATGCAATCAGTTTGATGAAATGACTGTGCAATCAATCTGATGAGGTTTTATGCAGCGTGAAAATGCATCTATCTGAAAAGGCATATATCATGCACATGATTATGATGACAACATTAATGCTCAAAAATCAATGCACAACAAACAATCCTCATTAATGCACAGTGCAATGACCAGATGCATAATCAAATGCATATTTCATCACCATTCAATCTTTCATGCAAACACATGATGACTTATAGTGTTTGCTATCATCAAAATCACAGGGACACAATAATACACACACAGTTCGGCTGCAAATTGTGAGGGAACGCATTAGAGAAGTAGGGTATCAATCTCCCTACCTCCATCGAAGTTCTAGCACGCCGAAATGACTAAACCACGCCGAAAACATCACACGAACCACGCCACATCGGCTTTGAATCAACGAATGGGATCGTGCCAACCACGTCTCGATTCTCGTCCCATCACGCACCACAACAGCTCCACGTTGTTCCTGCCTCGCCCACCTCACCATTGGGGGAATGAGATTTTTATTTATTATATCATCACGAAGATCAAACTATCGATCGATCTATTTGATTTATTTATTAAAGATTTATTTGCATAGGGCGTGCCAGTCACGTATGTGACAAATTTATTTTGCGCTCGATCCGACTTGGTCAGTCAATTATGAGGTTCGTGTCGGGACCCAGAGTCCGTCATACCATAAAGGCTATGACGTTAATTACATCCTCTAAGAGAGAGGACAACTATTGATTAATTTCCAAGAGAGAATGCCTCGAGGGATGATACGAAGGCATAGAGAATACTGACTAAATGCCCCAATGGATGCTGTGGAATGAAATCATTTGGTTGACCATTCAAGCAAAATGCAACGAGTTCGTTAATTAGTTGGCTTATGCAATTAAAGGTTCAGCCATGCTCATTTAGATAGCAGTGCATGCTAATGCATGATGTATGTTCATGATTTCGAGATGGATGTTCAGCATGATTGAAGACATTGAAACCCTTTCTATTCATTTATTTGACTAGATTTGTTGGATCAGTCAGGGCTATAACATTAAGCATAAAGAGTCAACACATAGCCAAATAGATGCACATGAGGTCAATGCATGTATAGGTGTAGTTAGCCTAAAATGGCACGGTGCTGAAGTGAGGCTAAAACAGCGCGGTGCTAAAGCGAGGATAAAACAACGCGGTGCTGAAGTGAGCCTAAAACGGCGCGGTGCTGAAGCGAGGATAAAACGGCGCACCCGGGGCGCATCGGATGGAGGCCAAAAGGGATGAAATGGGTTATGAGTGTAAGGCTAAAGCGGCGCGGGGGGGGGGGGGGGGGGGCACGCCGGATTAGGGGTGATTTGGCCAGTCGAGGCTTTAATGAAATGCCATACAAGTTTCTTAGAACTTTAGTATTAATGGAGAAGATTATAGGGTTTATTTAGGTCCCAAATGCCCTACGAACAACACAAGTCCAGACTTATGCGAGGTTCCTACTTGAGCATAGTCTAAAGTAGACTCATCACTGCAAATTCATCTCAATTTAGACTAAGTATTCAGTCAAAATTTGGGCAGCACCTCCCCATACCTAAAGGGTTGCGGGGGCGAAGTGGAGACAGTCCCACAGTATCTGGGGTATGCTCCTTACAGCCGGGAATGCCAAGCGGTGACCGGCGGACTTCAATGGAGGGAAAACCCTAAGGACTAGCCTATGAGGGGCATCAACACTCCACGAGTCTAAAACATCATTAAGGGATGGCCAAGATGGGAGGATACCTCAAGGGCTAGCCTACGAGAGGTACCCTTCCCACAGCCACCACCATTCCCGAGGGAATATGGATTTGATGTCGGGCTAGAAGCCCCTTTTAATATTCATTCTCTGGCGATCTGCAGAGATACATGTCATTGCGAGACATGTCTCCTTAGACCTCATAGTGATGTGAAACTCTGATGGGGAATGTTCCCCTCCCCGGGCAATAAGTTCCTCGAGGAAACAAGCCATCAAATGCGATACATACGCCGAATGCACTCGATCGATAAGTTGACAACAACTGATTATGTGTATATCATAGCTAAAGGGTTAGCAGAGAGGTTGACGAGCTAGACCGAAGGTTAGAAGATTATCCAAAAGACTAAGACACTGAACCGAGCAAATGGTCGAACAGTTCAGTGGTTTCTGCAACATGGACAATCATGACGTTCACGGATCTTGGAGATGGCACCTTCCCCTAGCCCATAACCATGAACAAGGAAGCACCAAGGAGCCATTTTCGGGGCTGGGGGGGAGTGCACTTATATACACGCCTCCGACCCAGAGAAAATACATAGGTATATCGAATACTCGATGCGGTCTACGTAATAAAAGGACCCCGGGGAGGGGATCATTGCTGTAGCCCCTTTGGGATAACCCAGGGCATGTCTAACACCGTGAAGAAGACACCCGAACGGAGGCACCTAGAAGACTAGGAGTCAAGCACAACCACGGAAAGAAATGGGCGAAGAAGGGCACATGAGATACTATTCTGCTCAACATCAAAGTATTATTATCAAAATAGATCATCACCACACAGATTCGGAACGGCATGGCATTGTTGCTCAAGACCGACCGTCGATTACAAAGATAGGGATGAATCCCTGATCGCGGAGGGGGGGAAGACAGAAGGAACCCCGAGTAATAAAACAAAGAGAAGAAGGGGGGAGGCTCATATCATCGCCCCCCCCCCCCAACCTCATACATTCACATAGGTTTACAGGAGAAGCAACAGTGGGAGCAACCGAGAGATGAACCGCCGAAACTCACCTGTAGGAACAGAGTATCATCGATGGAGGCTTCTTCCCCGGCAATGGGCTACTTCAGGTGGGCAGACAGGAGAGGTGGCGCTCCGGCTCGCTCTCAGGGAAAATACCCTTTCTTCCTTCCCAAGCATGTTCTCTATTCAATTGTCTCTCTCCCTTCTATCCTTTTTTTTATTCGACCCAAGGGACACATATATATAACAAAACCCTCCCCATGGCTTCACCTGGCGTAGGAGTAGCGCGCCGAGAAGGGGTTTCCTTTTGCCCGCTGGGAAGAGGGCGCCGAGAAGAGGGGCACGCCGGATTTGAGCTATTCCATCGTGTTCACTTGATATGAGTCCGACAGCGGGCCCCGGACTGGCTCTGGGAGTCATTGTGATCCTTCATTTCACCATGGTATTGCCAGACCATTGCGTGAAGCATTGACAAAGCTTCCAAACCACTAAACGGCTGCTTTCAGAATCTCGTGTACCCTTTGCCCGTACACGTGGGTTTTCCACTGATGCGGTCTTCGGCACAGTGGCTTGTGCTGTTGGCTCGGCCTGACTCGTGCTTGAAGCTTTCTTGAGGGGTGGAATACCACCTAAGATGCTTTCGCCCTGACTGGGCGATCATTTGGCAACTAACGGACCGAATATGCTGAGAAGCCGTACCCATGACAGGTAATCCGGGTCTTCAACTAACAGAGCCTTCGGTCTCTTGTTCTGAAGGGCCAAGGGAATTCTTTCACCTCGGGAGGATCTTTCATTCAGGTGACGGGCCACCAGGTATAACCCTGTCCTTGGTCGGACAACGGATGCATTCTCGTCCTTGGTCGGATGATGGATACATGCTCGTCCTTAGTCGGACGACAGATACATTCATGCCCTTGGTCGGACGACGGGTATATTCACATCCTTAGTAAGATGATGGATGCATTCTCGTCCTTGATCGGATGACGTGCAATCCCGACGACACTACCGGCTTGTGGTGTATTCCTCTCGATTTTCCTGAGGTGAAGTCCCCATCGTTCATACTGGGTGACCTGAGGCTCTAGCAGCTTGAGAAGGCTTCAATGTATTGACCTACTTCGGCTGCTCTACTTCAGTGGGCTGCATCATTTGTCTTTGAGGCTTGATCACCATTGAATATATTTTGAGAGCCAACAAATGCCCCCCAGCCACGGGTGCCGAGAGCATGGCACGAGTGAAGCGGGACCAGCGGATGAGCTCCACTTGGGTAGATTTCCCGTTGGATGACATAGGCTTGGAATGGACCTTAAACCCGGCGCGGTGGTTAATCCGCCGTGGCCATGGGGTTTGGTTAATACGGCGCGGCCCCTTTGAATGGGAAGGGGGCTAATACGGCACGCATCCTTTGAACGGAAGAGGGGCTAATACGGCACGCTATTTAGCGCGCCGGATTAGCCCAAGGCTTTGAATTTTCAAAAAATAGGGCGGGAGATGCTAACCCGACGCTCCTCTTAGCGCGCCAGATTAAGCCCATGAGAGGCCCTCCTATAACTTCTTCTTTATTCTCACTTCAACCTCATTTGCATCGTAACTTTCTCTCTCTTCCCTTCCCCTCTAGAGCGCGGCGGCGATAGTAGAGTGGTAAGTGAGGATTTTGGGGTCTAACCCCTTGTTTTCCACGCCCTGGGAGGCTCCTTGTAGGCTTGTTCTCGGAGTTGCACCCCTGGGTGTCCTATTTGGCCCTGGCGTGACTCCTACGGCCTTTTTCAGGGATCGTCACTTAGTGGACGAGTTCCCTTTTCGCTCTGACAAACTTTTGGGCTGGGGAGACTCTGTCAAATGTTTTGTCAGAAAGACTTTATCTTCAACATCTACCTTCTGACTTTGTTTGCTTTCTTTTGTGTTTATTTTTGATGCAGACACCTTGGCATCTGGCTCTTCTTCCTCCTCCCGTGTTGTGGTGACGTGGAGGGATGTTCATTCTTTGGACAGAGGCCACGGCAAGCCGGCCATAGTGGTGGAGTCCTCGATTCGGAGACCTAGACGGTGGACATTGATCGCTTATTGGTCATTGGGGGTGACTCCTTCAAGTATGAACGTCCTAACGGCTGCAGAGTAGATCATCCGAAGGACAAGCACTTGATGTCTTTTCTGAAGCGGTTCAATCTTCAAGGAAAGTGGGATATGTTCCTTGTTCGGAAGGCTGAGCTAGCGCTACTTGAAGGGCGGAACAACCTTACTGATTGTGTTGTGAGGGGAAGACCCATATATCTGCCTGGTGAACCCAGGAAGTGGGGTGCTGTGCTTGGACTTCAGGAGTTGTCCCAACAAGATAGATTGTTGACTAGGACCCCTGAGTTTGTTCCTGCCAGGTGGAACGAGACTGCGGGTCGCGTAGACCGGGAGAAGCCATCTTTTGGTTTGTTCTTGGCCCCTCTGAAGTGGGGGTACCGAGATGAGCCATTCTTGTTAGACTATTTAGCAGTTCGGTTCAAGCACCAGATTTCTGTGGGGTGGTTCCCCGATTTGAAGGCCACCGATGGCCACGCTTTCAGGCCTAGAGCAGTAGAATTCACAGATTTTGTCTTGCAGCACTATGCACCTATCTTGATCAGAGAAGCTGTGTATCACAGCATATATGCATCGAGATACTACTATCCCATCTCAAAGGGTCTTTGCTGCGATATGATTGAGGTGTTCTGCCCGGAGTACAACACCTTTTATACTTCAGAAGGAGAGACATCACTAGACCTCTGGAGTCTCTCACAGTTAAGCGGCCTCCCGATTGACGGTGAGCCATATGAGGAAGTCTATTGGCCAGATTGGCTGAAAGATCAGACAGATGGTGAAGGGCGATATTTGACTGGTTTCGCCTATCGCTATCTGATGAAGGCATATCGTAGCCTTTGCCATTCTTCTTACGATGCAAAGGGGGTGCAAAAGCCCGGAGATAAGAGGCGTGTGCGGATGGGCACATGGCTCCAACATTTCTTTAGAGGGGAGCAGAAATACACAGATTTTCCTTTGGTAGTGCCGGCTTCCGTTCAACGGAAGAAGAGGGTTTGACGATAGGCTGCTTTCCCTTCGACTTCGGAGGGAGGACAACCAGGAGGGCCCAACCCTAGGGGTGTTGACGCAGTTACTCATTGTGCTGCATTCTTGACTTATTGGATTTGCTCCTTTGCTCTCCCATAAGGTGATGAGTGTGTGATCAAGGCAGAGGCTATCTATCCTTCCTGCTTGATGGCATGGGGCATGAAGCTCTCGTTTTGCCCGGCTGCACTATGTTTAATATATAAACTACTGGGAGACTTGCATCGCTCGTGCCTTCCCAAGAATCTTCGGAGGGTTGGCCCGGTGCATTTCATTAATGCCTGGGTCTGCACTCTTTTCCCGGAGGCTGCTCCTCAGTCACTTCAGTCGGCGCAGCTGGTTCCCAGAATGATACAATTCGCTAGTGTTGAGCCGACCCGAGTGGCAGACCAGCTCTTTGCTATTCGTGGTAAACTGATAAAAGTTCCATTGGATTCCCCGGGGGTCCTGCACTTTTGGAGTCTAGCTGCTCACTCGAGTCCACTGGTGAACAAGATGAGGGAGTGCCGTCTGCGCGAGGTAGAGGAGTATGTTCACCCCATTTCTGACGCCAAGTGTACGAGGCCAATTTTGGAGTTAGAGCTGATTGATTAGGCGCTGTCCATAAGGCCGAGCATCTTGGTTTTCCGCAAGAGTGGTATTTTATGGCTGGAGCCTTATTATCCTTTCCGATTCAGTCAAAATTTTGGCTATGATCAGTATATTCCAGCTACTTCCACTCAATTCGCGCTGCCGAATAGGGCCCAAGCTGGCCAAGTGTCGAACGACGAGGCCCACATATGGTGGGACTATTTTCATCATCGAGAGGCGGCTTCATTCAGAGTTCTGCCCCCCCCCCCCCACGCTTTCCCCGTGTAACTCCATAGTACATCAAATGGTGGAATGCGCACATGGGCTTCTATCGAAACTCGAGGAGAGAATGCTGGGCCGTTGCAGAGTGTAAATTTCTGGACTCCCAACCGGTGCCTGCTCTGGACATTGACCCGACATACTTGAAGAAGTTGAAATCCCAGACAGACACTACAGTGGAGGGCTATCTGGAGGCGCGTAAAGCTGCCAAGTAGAGTTCGTACAAGATCGAGTCGAAGGTGCCGGCGATTAGCAAGGATGGTTTCTTGAAGACACTTCAAGGCTTATGCCGCGTGAGCGGCGAGCGACTGGTCCTCCAACAGATTTTTTTGCTAGTGGAGGAGTCAGTGCCTTCTACAGCTTCTTGGAGTCCCGAGAATGATCGGCTTTATCCCTACAGGACTTTTATCAGGAAAGAAGACCGATGGCCGGCGCTTTACGAAGGCACTCCCTGGTTGTTCGCATTGCTGCATTCCCATGGACTTTCAGTGGGTGGCGCCAGTGAAAGCATATTGGGCCAATCCGTTCTTCTTTCTTTCAAGTATGCCGACGGATGAGGCCTAGACCACCTCAGCCTGTATTATCATCTGTCTTCGCGCAACCATGCGGACCTTGCGTTGCTGGCCGAACAGTGCGAGGTGATAGGGGACATATGCTGGTTGATTCGCGAAGCCGCCTCCAGGGACAAGGAGGCTTCGTTATTCTACTGGCCACTTTCTCCCTTTTATATGGGACCATCAGGTATCTTTCTTTATCTCGTCTTCAGCTTTGGGCTTTCCGTCTGCTGTTGCGCATGTCATTTCTTTTCTTTCACCTTCGCATATGCGCAGTTCGGCTATCTTCAGAGGAGACCAGACATTTCAGGGAGCTGATAGTAAAAGATCAGAAGTCGACAGATTTTGAAGTTCCGAAAGCTGCCCCGACCATGACGCCAATTCCTCCGGGAGATTCATGGAAGTGGACGAGGTCCCAAGTCCAGGAAGCAGTTACTTGAGCGAAGCGGGCCCGTCGGAAGAAGAATGTAGATCTAGCACCAGTGGTTGTCCTTTCGAGAGTGGTCTCATTTGAAGAATTCGAGGCCTCCAGTCCCTCAGCTCACGTGACTCGAGGTATACCTCTCATCTTGTGCCCAGCCATCACCTTGGCAACATAGGTCAATTCTTATTCTTGCAAACGCAGCTACTTCGTCTGCATTGGTTGCGCAAGCGGCTGCCACCTCCGTGGGAGCCGGGGAGAGAGAGGATGTGGTGTAGGAAGATCTACCCTCCCCCACGCCCAGTCACGAGATGGAAGGTAATTGATGATCTATCCGGTCGTAGATTCCCATTGTTTGTTATCCCCTGGGCTCACACGGGTGCTCCCCCTTTCTCAGCTTCAGTCGAGATTCGACCATCTTCTCCCCCTGTCGTGGGATCAACCGAGGGAGTTTCTGCGGAGCAAGAGGTAATTCCAGGAAGTCCAATTACTCGTGAAGCTCACTCGCCTGTTATCCCCATCACAGAGTTGGCTGAGCAAGCTCTTATAGAGCAAGAAGCTCCGGCGGGAGGCCTTTCAAGTTATGGACCATCGGTTTTGAGAGAGAAAGAACCGATGTTGGTTCAAAGCTCGTCCTCGTCGGAGCAGGTGGATTATGGCAGCGGCTCGAGCGACGAGGATTTCCCCTTGATGGGAACTGAGGCCTAGGAGGCTGCGGTGTCTTCCGCCTATGAGAGCGACTTTACGACTTTTAATCCTCCCCGGCTAATGCTGAGTAGCTTCGGGCCACCAGATCCTTCGATGGGAGAAGGGCCAATGGTGACGGAGATGGTAGCTCCCGCTGTTGCAAATTTAAGCTTAATGTCATCTAAGGTAAAGCTACACTTTTCAGTCTCGTGCTTATTCTTGTCTGGCCATCATGCTGGTTCTCTGAGATCATTATGCTCTTTATCTCTTGTAGGCTTCTACTAGTCAGGCTGAGGTCACCTTGCCGGCGATCACCGTTAAGGTACCTCTACCGCCTCTATGTGCGGATCCGCCATTGTTCCCACCAGTCTTGAGGCCCATAGCCCTGCGGTATCTGAAGGATTATATCATGGTAGCGGGCTTGGAGGCACCGGGGATGGTTATCGGGTCTGAGCCGTCAGCTGTGACTTTGGAGCAGCGGCAACTTGTCATCGCTGAAAAGCCGCTTCTGAGTGAAGAGGGCCTCCCTGGGGCAGAGGAAGGTGAGATTGTGGAAGAGATGACCGAGGGCTCGACAACCCCAACCCTTGCCATCGAATCATCATTGGTGGCAACTGTAGAGGGCGGAAGTGGTGACCAACCGCTCCCTGCTATCGAGGGTCGAGACGCGGCACTCTCGCTAGAGGTTGGGAGAGAAGTAGTTGTCGTTGACAGTCCCATAGTTGCATTGTTTGATGGGGCCAGTCTTGGCGTGGGTGCGTTGCAAGACATACCAGCCTCATCTTCTACACCGAGCGATGACATTTGGGCTGCAGTTTACAGCCGTGTAGAATTTCATCTCCCGGATACGCTGTCATTTGGTTTGCAATCATCGAGTGACTTAGTGTGGCAGTATTTGGAGACATTACGGGAGACCGTGGTAGCTTGCCAAGACTTAACTTATGTGCAGTTGAGGGGTCTTGCAGAACACCTCTCCCGCTCCTTGTTGGCTTTTGGCTGCCCGATGGAGGATTGGGTGCAGCGAGTAATTCTGCTCCTAAAGCATGTGAACAGGAGGGAATTCATCGACCACAGCTTGATAGATCAAATGGCAGCCACAAAACTTGAAAGGGTAGAGTGTCAGACTGCCATTCAGTCATCAAGAGGAACTGCCCAGCAGATGCGGGATGTTGCTGACGATTCAAGCCAATGCCGGGCTTCTTTGACGACTCGGATAATTAACCTCCGCGCCGAACTTGACGGGGCCGAAGCAGAACTAGCACTGTCTGACCAACTATGGGTCCAACACAGAGAGGCGGCTGAGCTGGGAGAAGGGCAGGCCACATAGCTTGAGGAGAAATTGGTGCGACTGCAGGACGAGGAAACCCATCTACAGGAGCTGGCCTATTACCCGTCCTTAGGGCTGCTGAAGTTCGAGGACATCTTCCGCCACTCGCTGTAATAGCTTTGTCATTTTCTCTTCTTTTTGTGAACTTTCACGTATTCTGGGGGGATGTGCCCCGGGTAACATGTACCTTTCCCTTTAGGTTTTGAATGGAAAACTTGTGTTCTCTTATTTCACACATCTGCTTGCTGAGTCGATTTATTTAGTCTGGGGTATGTCAGTTGCTAAGGTAGGAGAGCACTCACACCTTCAAGGAAGGGGTGAGGGGTTCGCTCCACCGCGGCACAATTTCTCCTCGAGACCACTGATCCACCTAGGCCGAGCACCAGGGGACAAGGAGAGAGGTTTACGGGCCACTAAGGGCCGGAGGGTAGAACTAGAGGTTTATTTGTAGACCTTGCTGAAAGTGACAAAGGTTGAGGGGAAAGAGAGGTTTGCTCATTATCACGGACGTAAGATCTAGATTAAAAGAAACATTGACCGGTCTTGTCGATGATGACAAGGGTCAAGGGCAGCTTATTCATCGACAGTGGATAAATGCTGAAGTGAAGGGTTTGTTCATCAACACGGATGGAAGGTCTGGGTCAAGGGAATGTTGACCGGTTTTGCCGATGGTGACAAGGGTCAACAGTAGCTTATTCATTAGCATTGGGTAAATGTCAAAGCAAAGGTAGGTTCATGGGTGCAAGGCTTGCACAGGAACCTTTGTAGGAGTTAAGTAACAAGTGAGAATATGACCTCACTATTTCATCACCATCATTCGCTTCTTTTTTATTCATTCATTTTTGTCACATTACTAACTTAAGCACCCTTGCGGGTCACCGAAGCCAGCCCCCTCTTGCTTTTGCCCACGCGCCCTTGCGGGTTTTCACGTGACGGGGTACCCGGTTTTGCCTGTAGCGCCCTTTCAGGTTTTCACCACAGCTGGGTTAGAGCCGTTTTTGTCCTTACTCAGAATATCCGAGTAAGTCCGGCAAGGCACCTCTATTTTAAACCTCATTTTTTCTTTTTTCTTTTACTTGGTTGACGGAACGAGTCCGAAATGGATGAGGGCTAATGAGATGTAGACTGTCCTTGTCGATGATGACAACGGTCAAGCGCAGGTTTGTTCATCGACACTGGTTAAATGCCGAAGCAAAGGTATATTTATTAATAAGGGTTTTTTGCATATTAGTCCCTACAAATATGACGAATTGCTTTTTAGTCCCTACAATCTCTCTATTGTTTAAAAAGTTCTTGGAAATCTTACCGTTAAACTAAAAAGTCCCTATCATTTTTTACTGTCGACGATATTAAACGCAAGGTGAGTTAACTTGACCGTAGTTAGTGAAAAGACCAACCCACCCTCGATTAATCGAGGTTCATGGCCGTAGTAACCCTTCTGCCGCGCCACCCTCCTATTTAGGGTTCCCCCCGTACACAATCGCCACCCTCCTCTTTCCCTTCCCCCCGTACACAGTCGCCATTGCCGTCGATTTCACTCTTTGGTTGTCGTGACAACCACGATCGCCGGCCACTGCCAGGGTCGATTAGGCACCATCGCCATTACCCAAACCTGCACGTAACAACCGCGGCGCTTCACGGCACCCCATCTGTCGCCGCAGACGTACGACCGCCCTCGTTCAGACGCCGCATCACCGGAGTCACCACCCCACGTCCAGGTCTGGGCCACACACCTCCGTCTGCACTCCGGTACGCGTCAGGCGCTCCTGCCACCTCACACTCAGTATGATCTGCAAATATAAATGTTTACTCATGCATTTTATATGTTTACAGAGTCGAAATATTAAGGACATCAATTTTTATTTTCTTTCTATATGGTTTAGGGATAAGATTGTTGTTATGTCATTTTTTGCTATAATGTTGTTAGATTATTAAATGCTCTAAAAAGTTTTGTTATTAATTATACATGTCTGAATTCACGGGTGCAGTTTCTTTATGGTTCTGTCAAAAATTTTTACTTTAATATTTTTCAGTCACTCAATTCATATTAGTTAAGAATGTTATTATTGTACTCAGATTATTGGGTATACATGCTGATTTTGTAATGTGGATAACTGTTCTAGAGAGTTTATTTCTGTCTTCAGATTGTTAGATTGTGAAAATGGGGGAACGAGAGCCATCATTAAAGTTGACATATAAGTTTGGTGGTTATTGGAAAACTCTTCAGTCTGGGAGGAGGGCATATGCACTAGGTCAGAGCAAGACAGTCGTGGCATATCCTGATTACTACAGTAGATGCATATTAATTGAGGATATGGGACATCTATCTAAGTGGGCAAGTACACATTGTTTAGAATTTCATTATGAATTACCTAATAGCAGACCTGTTCAGTATGAGGAAATTGTTTCAGATGCTCAATTATATGAGGTGATGAAAGCCCATTTGCCCGTAGGGAAGATGACCATATATGTTAGCACATTGGACAGTCGGCCATTAGACTTACAGCCAGCCAATATTCCACAGAAAGGTATGGCCAGCCAGTCTACTCAGGCCCATTGCCAGACATTTGTTGACATTGATGAGATGGATGATGATGCTGAGGTTGGTCAACATCCTGAGTTTGTTCATGATGCTGTAGTTGTTCATCGTGACGAGGTTATTCATGATGTCCCTGCCCCTGCCCCTGCCCCTACCCCTGCCCCTGCCCCTGCCCCTGCCCCTGTAGTTGATGAGGATTATCATATTTTAAAGAAGAGGATATGTTCTGAAGCTGAGCACAGTGACTCAGAATATGTTGCATATGAAGATGAGTACAGCGAATCTGACGAGACTGTGGCTGATTCTGATGAGGTACACACTGAGGACAGCTATCATTCAAGGCCATGTCCCTCAGATGAATCTGATATTGATGGAGGAGTTTCAGATGATGATGGAGATTTGTTGGAGGCTGATGAAGAGACCCCAGATATATCAGTTGGTTCTCTATTTGCAAATAGTCAGGAGTACAGGATTGCTCTACGTCAACATGCTATTAAAAATCAATTTGAGTTCAAGCAAGTGAAAAATGATAGCATGAGAATTACTGTTGTATGTGCAAATGTTAATTGCAAATGGAGAGTGCATGCCTCAAGACTGCAAGATGAAGTTACTTTTGCAGTCAAAATAATGCAGGAAAAGCATACATGTTCAGCCAGGCCCAGGTTTCAAGAATGTTGCATGGGCAGCAGCAAAATCTTACACTGTTCAAGAATATAAAGCAGCGATATTTGAGATGAAGAGACTAGATCCACAAGCTGCTTCCTATTTAAAAAGTTTGCGTTGTGCCTGGTCAAGATGTCATTTTAATGACAAGGGTAAGCTAAACTACATCACTAACAATGTAGCAGAGTCATTCAATTCATTTGTTAGTGATACGAGAGGCCTACCACTTGTAGACATGTTAGATGGAATTAGGCAGAAAATTATGGTGAAAATGGATCACAGGAGGAGACATGCACGTAGGATCAAAGAAAAGTTTGTGCCACGGGCTGTTGCCTATTTAAATGCAATTGTTAGGAAGTTGGAAAAATATGCAGTCAGATATTCCACTGATTTTATGGCTGAGGTGGAAGGTCCGTATGAGAGGTGTGTTGTTAAATTGGACGAGATGTATTGTTCTTGTCGTCAATGGCAAGTCAGTGGGCCTCCAAATTAATAATTTTGTTGATAGATGTTATTCAATTGAGACATATAAAGTCACATATGCAAAGTCAATACAACCATTGCCAGGTAAGAGCATGTGGCAGACTGTAGAATCTGTTGAGGTGCTTCCTCCTCGCTGCCAAAGACCCCGAGGTCGCCCTTGAAAGAAGAGGATTAGAGATGTTGATGAAAATCAAAAAGCACTTAGGAGATCCCATAAATGCAAAAGATGTGGACAATGTGGCCACCATAAAAATACTTGCAAAGAACCCCTCCCAGGACCAGAATCTGCAGTTACAGACATTGGCACTACTTCCACAACTGTGGCACGGAAGTAAGTTTGTATTACAATTATGATTTGTATTTTATCTATTTGATTTACTTTGTGCATAATATTGAAAGTTATGTTGTAGGCAAGGCCCAAGAAGACCACCCAGGTTCGTAAGTTGTAGAGCTACTCAGGCTCAAACTAGTGATGGTGGTGAAGGGCCACAAGTTACAACTTCGGTTGGTCCAGGTCAGACCCACGGGAGGGCTAGGAGAGGTACCAGCAGGGGCAACCCTGAAGGAAGTAGTCGGGGGAGAGGTAAGTTAGCACACATGTTAAATTTCTAAATTGAAATAAGAATTAGACTGATATCAATACAAGTATAACTCATGTAGGTCGCCCAATTTCGGTGGAGGCACCGGGCTCCAGCAGCACTAGCGGAGGAGACATTCGTGTGCACACGCTGATAAATATGGACAGTCAAGCATCCATTAACTTTGATCAGCATTCCTCCATGTTCAACTTCCAATAACTCCCGCCAAATTGTGAGTTTAAAATATACTTTTTAACCTGTAGGTAAAGATTATGTTATTTCTAATAGTTAACATCCCCTCTTTGTCACACCTACAGAACATTGGCTGATGTGAAGCATGTTGTTGCCGACCGGATGTGAAGAATGATATTGAAGAATAATATTTCATATCCATTTTATGTGTTGTTGTCCTCAATGTAAACTCTTATGGATTGTGAAGTTTTGATGTAACTGATACAAGTATCTGTTTATTTGTTGATGATATGAATGATATTTGTAGTTTTGTGCTAGGCTTAAACCAGGTTTGAATGATAGATGGCTTGTGTTGGTTTGAAATGAATGATACATGGGTTGTGATGATTTGATATGAATGATACAATGGTTGCAAGGGTAACTAACTGGTGCAGGTGCTGATGGTATATGCAAAAATCCCTAATGAGAATTAGCCAAGAAATAATTATGTGATCTGTAAATAATGCTATTGACAGCAGCTGGTGTCATACCAAAATCCAAACCCTCCATGAGAGGTCGACACTTCAAGCAAGAGAGGTCGACACTTCCTTTGTACAGACTTTGCAATGTATAGACTTTGCTCAGTTCAACAAGAAATGTATAGACTTTTGGAATGATGAAAATAATGCATTTTCAATGAAGATGCCCTGCATCTTTGTGTTACATGTGAAGAGGTCGACACTTCAAGCAAGAGAGGTCGATAGAGAGGTCGACACTTCCTATGTACAGACTTTGCAATGTATAGACTTTGCTCGATTCAGCAAGAAATGTATAGACTTTTGGAATGATGAAAATAATGCATTTTCAATGAAGATGCCCTGCATCTTTGTGTTACATGTGAAGAGGTCGACACTTCCTATGTACAGACTTTGCAATCTATAGACTTTGCTCGATTCAGCAAGAAATGTATAGACTTTTGGAATGATGAAAATAATGCATTTTCAATGAAGATGCCCTGCATCTTTGTGTTACATGTGAAGAGGTCGACACTTCAAGCAAGAGAGGTCGACACTTCCTATGTACAGACTTTGCAATGTATAGACTTTGCAATGTATAGACTTTGCAATGTATAGACTTGGCGTTATGAAGCACAGACTTCATCGATGTATAGACTTGGTCTGATGTACAGACTTGACCGATGTACAGACTTGGTCCGATGTACAGACTTGACCGATGTACAGACTTCACCGATGTATAGACTTGCTCAGTTCAGCAAGAAATGTATAGACTTTTGTGTATAGACTTAGAGTGAGTGTGCATGCATAACGATGTACAGACTTGTGTGTGCGTGCATGCAACAATGTGTAGACTTAGTGTTTGTGCAGCTAGCCAATGTAACAAAGCTTCTGTTACATGTCAAGAGGTCGACACTTCAAGGAAGAGAGGTCGACACTTCAAGAGGTTTTTACTTTATTTTATGTTAAAACATGTGAAAGTATGCCTCCCCAAAATAGTTATGCATGTGATGTCTGGATGCTTTGCGAAAAAGAGAACTCTACCCTATGCTGGTGCCTTGACTGTTGTGTTCATCAAGGTTGGAATTCCATTGGAAGATGAACCTGTTCAGATAATTCCAAGGACTAATGTCTACTGTCAGAAATTCATTGGCACGTTTATGCATTACAAGAAGAAAGGAAACAGGATAGTAAGAGATCTTCCAGGCTATGAGACATTACAAGGTCCAACAGTTCCCTCAACCGAACCTCAGGCTACTCCAGACACACACATTGGAGCTATAGTTCCTTTTGGAACTTCTCCACCCTCTTCACCTCCTCGGATGTTCAGAGAGTCAGATGCACCTCCAGAGTTCCATACACAAACATCTGCACCAGATCAAGCTGGCAAAAGCTCCAATCATTCTCTTCATTCCCATATGATGAAATATATGCAGGAGCAATTTACTGTCATGAAAAGTGAAATTTTTAAGCTGAACTCCAATCAAGAGCTTATTCATACCCAACTAGTATATATCAGTGCACAACTGCTTCCTATTATGAATGAACTTAAGGAATTCCGTGCAGACACTCAGATGAAAAACACTGAACTTCAACAACAAATTCAAGAGCTTTCTGTTCAACATTCACAGTTCCAGGATGTAGTAGTTCACTGTTGGGGGATAGAACCGGAGTACCCAGAACAGGAGGACAAACAGCAGAGGAGGAAGAAGAGAAAAAACCAATCACACAAGAACACACAGGGATTTTTACGTGGTTCGGAGGCAAGATGCCTTCCTACATCCACGACCGCAATAGGATTCCACTAGATAATCACAGACTTGTTGTTGTTCCAATACAATGAGAGAGCCCATCCTTTTATACTAGGAGATTAGGGCGTCATTAGTCAGGGTATTAAAGACAATAATACCCCAGTTAAACAGAAACCCTCTTCCGGGATACATCAGTCGCGTATGCTCGTCTATCCCCCCGGATGCTCTCCTGGGACCGAGTATGCCCTCCAGCGACTGCAGATGCTCCCCCACCACCAGTCAGGTTAATGCATTGCCAAGACAAGTGTCGACACCTCTTCATGCAATACCAAGACAAGAGTCGACACTTCTTCATGCAGGTCGGTCTGCTCCAAGTGACATCGAAATGCCTTGAGCCCGTAATACATGCTTCCCTAACTCCAGTGATGCTCTCCTGGGACCATGAATGCCCTCCAGAGACAGCATGTGCTTCCCTGCTACACCCGGACATCATATGCTCCCCTGGAGTAACGAATGCTTCCCTGGTACTGAAAGGATGCTCCCCTGGAGCAGCGATTGCTCTCCAGCGACTGAAGGATGCTCCCTTGGAGCAGTGAATGCTCCCCTGGAGATGCGATATGCTCGCCATGCTCCCCTGAGCTGAGGAAGCTCCCCTGGAGCAGTGGATGCTCCCCTGGGGCAGCGATTGCTCCCCTGGAGCAGCGAATGCTCGCCATGCTTCCCTGATGCTGCGAATGCTCCCCTGAAGCAATGGATGCGCTCCTGAGGCAGAGTGTGATCCCGTGCAGAGGCGCACGAGTGAAAGAGTTCTGACTCCAAACTCTAACAGTTCACATCTCCTCGCAGCTTAGTTCCCAGCATCCAGCCGGCTCTAGCTCTGATATTCCCTCTACAGTCACAGTTCATGCATTCTTCCATCGCCTTCAGTTGATATTTGACATCCACAACATTATATGTAGTATCATCAACCCACACAAAGAAATCGCAATCCCCGTCAGTATTTGCATACGGACAACAATAGAAACGCTTGCCTTTCGACCTCTCACGATTTGAGACGTAAACCTGACAATTACCCCTTCTACAGTTGCATTCCATCGGCGGCACACGAGATGAGATGACAGCTCCTCGAGACAACTGCATTCCACTAACATTTGATGACTGCATACGACACGAACAAGTTATTATCACTGTAAACATAGATGTGGAGAATAATCTAGCCATCAAAATAGCATACCATTTCAGACATGGGGAGAATAACAAGGGTCGATTTGTCGTATTGGGCGTGATGGCAAGGGCCGGCGGTGGTCGGTGGGCCGTCGGCGGTAGGCCGTCAGCGTCGACCGGTGGGGCTTCTGCGGCTGGGGCCTTGCGGTGTGGCATCTGCGGCGGCCGGTGGGGGTAGTCCGCAGCTTGCAACGGCGGTGGGGCGTCTGCGGGGGTGAAGTGTTTCACTGGGAAAGGGTCATGAGTAAGGGTAGTTTAGGATTTTCAACTTTTTTTAACGGAAGGATGGAATATTCCATCAAATATCCAATTATTTTAACGTCGATGAACTACACTGGCCTTTCTGTAAGAGTTACATGATTTTAAGGACTGTTTAAATAATAGAGAGATTGTAGGGACTAAAAAGCAATTCGTCATATTTGTAGGGACTAATATACAAAAAACCCTATTAATAAGGACGGAAGGTCCAAGTTGAGGGAAACGTCAACCGATCTTGTCGATGATGGCAAGGGTCAAACATTATTTGTTCATCGACATTGGCTAAATGTCGAAGCAAAGCAGGTTTATTCATTAACAAGGACGAAGGGTCCATGTTAAGAGAAACGTTGAGCGATCTTGCCGATGATGACGAGGGTCCAACACTGGCTTGTTCATCGACATTGGTTGAATGCCGAAGCAAAGGAAGGCTTATTCATTAACGAGGACGAAGGGTCCAAGTTAAGGGAAACGTCGACCGATCCTGCCGATGATGATAAGGGTCACAAGGAGGTTGACCGATCTTGCCGATGATGACAAGGGTCGCAAAAATGTCGACCGATCTTGCCAATGATGACAAGCGTTGCAAGGAGGTTGATCGATCTTGCTGATGATGACAAGGGTCGCAAGGATGTCGAACGATCTTGCCGATGATGACAAGGGTCGCAAGGAGGTTGACCGATCTTGCTGATGATGATAAGGGTCAAAAGGATGTGGATCGATCTTGCCGATGATGACAAGGGTCACAAGGAGGTTGACCGATCTTACCGATGATGACAAGGGTTAATAGAAGGTTGACCGATCTTGCCGATGATGACAAGGGTTAATAGGAGGTTGACCGATCTTGCCGATGACGACAAGGGTCAAAGGATGTCGACCGATCTTGCCGATGATGACAAGGGTCACAAGGAGGTTGACCGATCGTGCCGATGATGACAAGGGTCAAAAGGAGGTTGACCGATCTTGCCGATGATGACAAGGGTCGCAAGGACGTTGACCGATCTTGCCGATGATGACAAGGGTCAATAGTAACTTATAGAGAGAAAAGATCTCCGGCGGGACTTGCGGTGATCATCCCTTTCGGAGTTTCATTAGGATGAGGGTGAAGAGTAACTTTAAATTACCACATTACTGGCTTAAGCGCCCTTTCGGGTTTTCACTGAAGTCAGCCCCCTCTTACTTTTGCCCACATGCCCTTTCGGGTTTTCACGTGGCGGGATATCCGATTTTGCCTGCAGTGCCCTTTCGGGTTTTCACCACATCTGGGTTATAACCATTTTTGCCCTCACCCTAGGGTAGGAACGAGGCCGGCGAGGCACCTCTATTTTGAGCCTCGTTTTTCCTTTCCTTTTTTTTATCATGGAGTGAGAAAATGAGGATGGGTCAATCATGTAACGTTTGACCCTACATAGTAGCATATAACAATTGGCTAGGGCACGCAGCCTCACGCCGACGAAGGGGTTTATTCGTTGGTAAGGACAAATACCAACGCAAGGGATGCGTTTTTGCGCCAATTTGGACCTAAGGTCCGTAATGGCTAGGACACGAAGTCTTTTGTTGGAAATGGGTTTATTCGTTAGCAAGTAGGTAATGCTAACGCAAGTGAATGATTTTCGCCGATTCAGACGTAAGGCCCGTAATGGCGATAACATGCAGCAGTTGGCCAGGGCACGCATCCTTGCGCCGAAAGAGGGGTTTATTCGTTGGTAAGGATAAATACCAACGTAAAGGAAGAGCATTCGCCAATTCAGACTTAATGCCCAGAATAGCGATATCGTGAGAGAGTCGGCTGGGACACGCAGTCTTGCGCCGAAAATGGGCTTATTCGTTAGCAAGTAGGTTAATGCTAGTGCAAAGGAAGGGTTTCCGCCGATTCAGACGTAAGGTCCGTAATGGCGATTACTGTTCCTTTTAAGAGCTCGGTCAGGGCGGAGTGCCATGAGACCAAGGTGGGTTTCGGGCATTCTAGGAATATCGGTGGGGCTGCGTGGTATAGCTTCATATGTTTTCCATTAAGAGGGGATAACTGAACTACTCCTTTGTGATCGACAAGAACGTAGGCACCCCCTTCATATACCCGGCAGATAATATATGGTCCTACCCGATTTTCAACCAACTTTCCCTTGGAGTTGGAGGCCATTACTTCTCTTCTTTTGACCATTACTAGGCCACCTTTCTTGAATTCTCGTCCTTTGACCAGCTTATCGAAAGCACGGGTCATGCGAGCTTGGTAGAGTTTGATATTTTATTGCGCTCGGAGATGCTTTCCTTCGAGCTCGGTGAGCTCTTCCAGTCTTCTTTCCATGTTAGTCTGCTCGCTGCTAACCAACCCATGCTGGATGGTGACTCGCAATGAGGGAACCTCTAATTCAATTGGCACCACATCCTCCGACCCGTACACGAGGGAGTAAGGTGAGCAGCCAATTGGGGTCTTATAGACTGTACGATAAGCCCAGAGTGCTTCGTACATCCTTTCTTCCCAATATCTTTTATTAGCCTTAACAGTCTTCGCTAGCAGGGTGCATAGTGTTTTATTAAAGGCTTCAGCAAGTCCGTTGGCTTGAGGGTAGTAGGGAGATGACGTCCTCCAATCAATCTTGTATTTATCGGCTAGCCGGTACACTTTCTGATTCCTGAAGTGACTACCATGGTCAGAGATAATTCGACTGGGGACTCCAAACCGGAATATTATATTCTGTCCGAAGAACCCGGCGACCAATTCTCCCGTCACTTCTCTTAGTGCTATTGCTTCTGCCTATCTGGAGAAGTAATCTTTTGTCGCTAAGATATATTTACATCCTGATGAAGATCCTGGTAGCGACCCTACCACGTATGTACCCCATTGAGCAAACGGCCAACTTGGTACTGTAGGATGCAGCGGCGCCGGTGGTCTTCTTAACACAGTGGCATGTTCCTGACACCTCTGGTAAGCTTTAGCGAACTTGCAGCAGTCGTCGAACATAGAGGGCCAGTAGTAACACAATTTCTTTATTTCAATTTTCATTTTCAGACCGGCCTGATGTGCCCCAGCCGACCCGACATGGACTTCTTGCATCACTTTCCAGCCTTGTACTAGAGACAAGCAGCGGAGTAGGATCTTCTTTTTGGCGTCGGCCATTATTCAGAACAAAGTTTTGTTTCTCATTTCATAAGAGTCTTTGACACTCAGGAGCTTCATTCTTTGTTCTTTTTCTTTCAGGAGCTACTGGTGTTGAAACCAACGTAGGAGATGCTCCTGCCAATCAGGCTGTTGGATTTCTTCCACTACTATCACTTCATTTTCTTGTTCATCGGTCAGGACTTCTGTCACACTGGGGACCTGCCGCCGGTTAAATTACTGTTATGTTGAGTCTTGTGTCTGGCGGGATTGCCAAAGAACTGACCAGCTTTGCAAGGGCATCTGCCTGAGCATTCTTTCCTCGGTTGATGTGCTTAATGCTGATGAGATAAAATTTTGTCATCAGGCGGAGTGCCAGCCGATAATAAGGAAGGAGTTCTTGCTTCCGCACATCGAACTCTCCCTCCAAATGTTTTATAACTAGCATAGAATCCCCGAATACTTCCAGCATCTGAATTCCCATGGAGAGAGCAATCTACAGCCCGATTATTAGGGCTTCATATTCTACCTCATTATTTGTGCAAGGCTTGTTTATTGAACATGATATATATATGACTTCTGCTTCTGGAGATTTCAGGACTATGCCTGCCCCTGCCCTGACTCTAGCTGACCCAGTTGCCGGGGTATCAATTCTGGATGCGCCGTCAAAGTATAGCTGCCACAAAGAGGATTGTACTTGGCTGACTTCCAAGGTCTCATCTTCAGGAAGTTCTTGCTCCAGCGGACAATCTTCTGGTACTAGGTGCTCAGCGAAGAAGTCTGCGATGGCTTTGCCTTTGACTGCCCTTTGCGGTACGTAGGAGATATCAAACTCCATAAGGATCACCGCCCATTTGCCTGTTAGTGTTGGTGTGCTACAGGCCAATTTCGGGTCGGGTAGGCCAAATAGTTGTATGATCTTGTTCATTATTAAGAAAGTGGTATTTGAGCGTAAATATGCGATTGTGTATTACTTTACCTTCTAAGGGATCTCGAATATGAGACTGACTTTACATGGACGCATACCTTAAACTGTTCCTGGTTGGAGGGTAATCATTCGGGGACTTTGCTTACCTATTAAACCAGTACACATGATGTGTCACTGACCAGTCTCATGGTTATTGGTGCGGGGCACCAACACATATGTGTAGGTGTATGTCCTTGGAGGATGTACACTGAACTGATCCGCTATTGGATTTTTAGATGGTTGATTATACCTAATGTCAACCGAAGATCCAACGGTCTCAGTAGCATCGTTGGTCCTTTGACCTGAGATATTGATCGGATCTTACACGAGACTGGAATGGTTTAATTACTTGACTAAGTGACTTTAACCATAAGTCATGAGTTGCCGAGTCATTAACCACTCCAGGATACGTGTGAAGATCATCAATGGTCAAGAGGGGATTGCTCACTGTCGGGTATATATCAGATAGTTAATGGGTCATGACGTTGACACTCTGTTAAATTCCTGGACAGGGTCGTGTGAGTTCGTTTAGAACGGACGTCATACACTATAAGGAGGTCATAGTCAAATGGCACGATCATGGGGTTTGACAGAAACCATACCCTCGATCGTACCAGACTCATAGAAGGAGCGAGAGATTATATCGATGCGGTAACTGTGGACTTACAGGTACCAGATAGGCTGGTTTAAACACGTCATCCTCTAGGATCACGCGGATTTGCTTGACCCAACGTGATCAAAGATTCGGAATAAATTAAACTATTATTCGGCTCTAGTAGTAGCAAAGAATACGTTTAATTTACTTCTAATTGAGAATTAGAAGTTAATGGGCCTTAAACTAGAGTGACTATGGACCTAGAGGATCACACACAATGGATTCTTAGGTGACAGATTATTATTATACAAATGTATATATTATTTCCCTTTTTGTTCCTTTTGGAAAGGAGTGTAAATGGGGCTTAATACATATGTATAATATAAGATAGGATATATATACAGTTTCGATCTTTTGGAACCCTTTTCAAAAAGGACCAAACTCTATATATATAGCACCTACGTGAGCTCATTCGAACCTCTCAAGGCTAATCAAGTACTAAGCTTAAGAGAGGAGGATTAACTCCTCCCCACTTCCTCCCTTTTGCGCTCTCTCTCTCCAGAAGGTTATAGAGTCGGGGAAGGTCATGCTGGGGGGTGCCGTCGCTGCGCAAGGGTCCGTGTGAATCTGCTCTAGAGGCCGTACATTTGTGCGGCTCGGTATTCTACATCGGGCTTTGCGGACAATGTCGTTCCGCGTAAGGTATAAATATGCAACCCGTAGTTAGGGGTTGGGGCATCGAAACACCGATTAGAGCACAGATCTAGGATTCCATAGCACTGGGATCGGGCAAAATGAATTTTTTTGTTATCCGCTTCCGTCGGTGCTGTGCGAAACCTTACAGTGGTATCAGAGCCAGGTTGACGCTCTGGTCGGTGTTTTATCGCCGTTTTGAACCGTATTTTAGAGGCATTAAATCCTTCAATTATTAACTGTAGAAGGGGATACTGGGCATCTCGCTTCTTGCACGATGCTGGGCATCGCTAGAGTAATTTTTTTTGGGCCCGATTTGGGCGCACTGCACTCTAGGCGTGATGCGCCCGCCACGTGCGCCGCGAGGGTGGCGCACGCGGCACCCGCGGGGGGGCGGGCGGCTGCCGGCGGCCCGCCACGCGGCGGGCCCCGCGGGCGGCGCCCGCGTTGCGGGCGCGGGCGCACGGGTCAACGCCCGTGGACGTAGGGCGGGCCCGCGCCGAATTTTTTTTTTTAAAAAAAATTACTTTTAATTTTTAATTTATTGTGCTCAAATATATACATATATATATAGGATATATATATGAAAATCTCGTAGGTTAATTGTTTTATCTCAATAGTAAATGTCAAATGTTAAATTTTATTTAACTCTTTTAAATTTACCAAGGTGAGATAATTACTATTTACCTTGAGATAAAATGGTAATAATTGAACTTACTTCAGTAAATCTTAATTTTTAAATTTTTGATTATTAGATAATTAGAAAATTTAAAATTTTAATTTTATTAAAGTTAAATGTAGAAGATTTAAATATTTGAATTTTAATTATTAGATAATTGTTAAAATCAAATTTTGAATTTTAGAATATTACTAATTGTTGATAATTACATTATTTTAAATTTACTTTCAAATAAAATTATTGGATAATTAGTTTGAATTTAAATTTAAATTCTTGAAATGTTTAAATTTTAAATTTAAATTTGATTATTGGATAATTAAATTTGAATTTAAATTTAAATAATTATCTCAATTACTTGTCCTTGCGAAAAATGATGGTTCTTTACGTGATTTACTCTTTTTACCTTATATTGGCTTGCTTGTCTATTTAATTTTAGTTAATCCTGCTTCGATTTTTAAAATTCAGCAAAGCTAGCCTGTTTTTGTTTGCACATCCCATTTTTAAATTCAAAAGTAAAGATTATTTTCAAAAAATAACCCTCGATTGATTTTACTTGAATGGGTTGGCAAGTGATCATGGACTTGGATTAATGTAATTAATTGGGGTCTGCGAATCTCCTTTCTCTCTCTGTTAAAATTCCATTGTACTTCTATCTTCCTCCATTGTTGTACTCGCCCTAAGGGCTTCTGGAATTTTATTGATATGTAATTTATATTTTTCCGACCTGCGTGCTATGTAAAAGTTGTAATTACTACGGCGTCGAAGTTTGAAAGCGCGGAGCACACCCGACGAGGATGATCCAGCTATTTCGGAAGCGGGCTGGATGCCTTAATTACATTAGGGATAAAGTCCATGATCACTTGCACTTTAATTTTGCATTGGATGCATTTATTTTATGCAAACTACTAGGTACGGTAAATATATTGGATATATTTATATTACCACCTAGGGTGAGATCAAGATAAAATTAAATTCCCTCGTGATTAAATTTTATATCTGGTAAGCGTGGCTCTAGGAGTCGCCGTGGCCCTCCATCATTATGGAGTGAATGAACGTATTCATTTCATGGATTTGTTGTGCTTTCCATAAGGTCCATGAGTTTGAGGGCGAGATTAAACTCCAAGGCTCGGCCTCAATAGGGTGAGGAATTGAACTCGGCCTTGTTGTGCTTTCCACAAGGGTCAGGTCATGAACTCATTGCTATGTTGTAATGATGGTTAGATCTAACCGAGAATATCCTTTGTTGTGCTTTCCACAAGGGGATGATTTCTCGGGGGCCGAATATCGGATATTGCATTAGATGCAAGTGCCTGTTGACTGCCCTTGAGATGGTGTATGGCTTGTTGTGCTTTCCACAAGGTCGTACATCAGTCTCGTTGGGTTTCCGACCCACTAGGTTGATCTCGCTGATCTCCCGTTCTATATACTGAGGGTTATATAGTTCGATCGAAAAATAGTGGGACTAACTAAGATAGAAAATCACATCTAAGTTAGAATATGAACACATGCTAAGTTGTCTTTTATTTCTTATCCAGATTATAATGTCGTCGTCCAACCCCCTCCGCGGCATCTTGGATGCAAATAGATTAACTGGACCGAACTACTCGGATTGGCTGCGTAATCTACGCATAGTCCTTACCGCCGAAAAGATTGCGTACGTGTTGGACACGGTTCATTCTGAGCCAGCTCCTGATGCCGATGAGGGCGAGTTACTAGCTTATGCCAAATGGTCTGAGGACTCCTCCCTTGCCCAATGTTACATGTTGGCCTCTATGGCTCCCGAGCTGCAGAGGCAATTTGAAAAGATTGATTGTAGAAGCATACTTCTCAATCTACGCCAGCTCTTCAGGGAGCAGGGTAGGATTGAGAGATATGATATCTCAAAAAAGATTTTCAGGACACGGATGTCTGAGGGTTAATCAGTACAGGCCCATGTACTGAAAATGATGGAGTGGATTGAAAGACTCAATGCATTGGGGTTCAAGATGGATCTTGAACTATGTATTGATCTTATACTCCAGTCATTGCTCGATTCCTTTTCTTCCTTCATCATGAACTTTAACATGAACATGATTGAAGCAACTCTCCCAGAGCTGCTCAACATGTTAAAGAGTGCTGAAGGAACCATACAGAAAGATAAACTATCTTCATCTGTAATGATTGTTGGCCGGGCCAACAAGAAAAGGAAGGCCACCCAAATATCCATCACAAGTAACAAAGGGAAGGGAAAGAAGAAGACCATAGGTAAGCAACTCGCCAAGGTTGACAAAGGGATGGGCAAGAAGAATGAAAAAGAAGACAAGTGTTTTCGATGCGGGGAAACAAGGCATTGGAAAAGGAATTACAAGGTAATTCTAAATGAATGTATTTTTGTCATAGACCTTAATTTGTCATATATGGAATCCACATCATGGGTATTGGATACTAGATGCGCATCTCATATCTGCAATTCTGTGCAGGTGCTGGCAAATAGAAGGTGGCTGGGTAAAAAGGAGATTGAACTGAGGATGGGCAATGGAGCTTTAGTTTCTGCCAAAGCTGTCAGGACTGCACGCCTCAGTTTACCTTCAAGAGTCATTCTGGAGCTGAATGACTGTTATTATGTTCCTAATATTATTAAGAACATTATTTCAATCTCTGGTTTGTATAACATTGGATATACATTAGCTTTTAATAGCACTGGGTGCTCTATAATGAATAATGGTTTGATTATAGCCAATGGTTCATTAGTCAATGGTCTATATGTATTAAATACGCGTTCTAATGTTATGCAAGTTTCCAATGCTGATGAAGTAAATTCTGCATATCTATGGCATTGCAGACTTGGTCTTGTAGGTGAGAAAAGATCCCTCACTTACACTCAAATGAGTATTTGAATTCGTTCGAATACAAGTCATTTGATACCTGTGAGTCGTGTCTCATGGGAAAAATGACCAAGGCTCCCTTTAGTGGACATGATGAGAGGGCTGTTGACCTTCTCGAGCTCATACACTCGGATGTGTGTGGACCCATGTCCATGGAGGCAAAAAGGGGTCACCTCTATTTTATTTCTTTTATTGATGACTTCTCGAGATATGGCTATGTGTATTTAATGAGACATAAGTCACAAGCCTTTGAGAAGTTTAAGGAATATAAGAATGAAGTAGAGAAACAGACTGGCAAAAGTATTAAGACTCTTCGATCGGATCGAGGAGGTGAATACTTGAGCTATGAATTCACTTCATATCTTAAAGACAATGAAATAGTTTCTTAGTGGACTCCACCGTATACACCACAGCACAATGGTGTATCCGAAAGGAGAAACAGGACCTTGTTAGACATGGTCCGATCCATGATGTCTATGTCAGGATTACCCTTGTCTCTCTGGGGCTATGCATTAGAGACTGCGGCTTATTTATTGAATAGGATCTCAAGTAAATCAGTTCCTTCTATACCATATAAGATATGGAAGGGCAGGAAACCAAATTTTAATCACATTAAAATTTGGGGGTGTCCTGCTCATGTAAAGAAGAACGATAGTGATAAGCTTGAGTCGAGAAGCGATAACTATAGGTTTGTGGGATATCCAAAGGAGACGTTTGGATATTATTTCTATCACCCTTCTAAGCAAAGGGTCTTAGTGGCCAAGAGAGCTGTATTTCTGGAAAGAGAATATCTACTCCAGAAAAATAGTGGAAGCCAGATAGAATTGGACGAGGTCCAAGAACCACAACCCATAGACACAAGCTCATTTGATGAGACTGTATCGGTTGATCCTATTCAAAGTGAAACCTTGACACTGCGGAGATATGGTAGACTACCAAGAGAACCTGAGAGATATGTTGGACATGTCTTAGAGGGGTCCTCTAAGGTATGTAGCGATGAGGATGATCCTCAGTCGTACCAGGAGGCGATCTGTAGTGTAGACTCCGAGAAATAGCAAGAGGCGATGGATTCAGAGATCCAGTCCATGTACACCAACAAAGTTTGAAACTTAGTTGATGTACCCAAAGGGAAGGTCCATATCGGCTGCAAATAAATTTTCAAAAGGAAAATCGGTGCAGATGGACAGGTTGACACATACAAGGCTAGACTAGTGGCGAAAGGATATCGTCAAAGGTAAGGCATTGACTATGACGAGACTTTTTCACCGGTAGCCATGGTTAAGTCAATCGGAATTCTCCTTTCCATTGCTACATACCTGGATTATGAGATCTGGTAAATAGATGTGAAGACAGCTTTTCTTAATGGAAATATGTCAGAAGAGGTGTACATGGTACAGCCTGAAGGATTCACCTCTAAGCTACATCCTAATAAGGTATGCAAGCTTCAAAGGTCCATTTATGGATTAAAGCAGGCATCTAGAAGCTGGAACTTAAGATTTGACGAGACTGTCAAATCTTTCAAGTTCATTCGGAATGAAGATGAACCCTGTGTTTACAAGAAGGTCAGTGGGAGCTCTATGACCTTCTTGGTCCTTTATGTTGATGACATCTTACTCATTGGGAATGATGTAGGGATGTTGACATCAACTAAGTCTTGGTTATCCAAGACCTTCTCCATGAAGGATTTGGGAGAAGCATCCTATGTGCAGGACATAATGATCTATCGAGATAGATCTAAAAGGATGTTAGGATTATCCCAATCCATATACATAGACACTATCCTCAATAGGTTTAGGATGAAAAATTCCAAGAGAGGTCTTATTCCCATGAGACATGGAGTTTGCCTATCCAAGGGGATGAGTCCTAAAACTTTTGAGGAAGTGGCACACATTAATAAGGTGTCATATGCTTCGGTAATAGGGTCAATCATGTATGCAATGCTATGTACACGGCCTGATATTGTCAATGCTTTAAGCATTGTCAGTAGATATCAGGCAAATCTAGGCGAAGAGCACTGGAAGGCAGTAAAGGGAATCCTTAAGTACTTGCGAAGGGCTAAGGATCTTTTTATGCTTTATGGAGGAGAGGACCTACAGCTTAGAGCTTACACAAACTCTAGTTTCCAGTCAGATCCAGATGACTGTAAATCTATGTCTGGGTTTGTATTCATGTTGAATGGAGGGACAGTCAGTTGGAGAAGCTCCAAATAAGATACGACTGCAGATTCGACGACGGAGGTAGAATATATTGCTACAGCTGAAGCTGCTAAGGAAGCAGTCTGGATGAATAAATTCATCTTGGAACTTGGTGTAGTTCCCGAGATATCAGCTCCCATCCTATTATTTTGTGATAATAATTGGGCCATCGCCCAGGCGAAGGACCGAGATCTCACCAAAGGTCGAAGCATATTCTAAGGTGCTTCCACCTTATTCGGGAGATTGTTGATCGTGGAGATGTGGCGGTAGAGCATGTACCGTCAGAAGACAATATAGCAGATCCACTGACTAAGCCTTTGACACAGACTGTATTTGAGCGCCATTGGGATAAGATGGGCCTCAAAGTTGTGGGCAATTGGCTGTATTTCAAGTGGGGGATTGTTAGTGTTGGTGTGCTACAGGCCAATTTCAGGTCGGGTAGGCCCAATAGTTGTACGATCTTGTTCATTATTAATAATGTGATATTTGCGCGTAAATATGTGATTGTGTATTACTTTACGATATCCCTAGGATATGTGGTTGTAAAGTCAGTTCGAGATGGGATCTCGAATATGATACTGACTTTACATGGACGCATATCTTAAACTGTTCCTGGTTGGAGGGTAATCACTCGGGGACTTTGATTACCTATTAAACCAGTACACATGATGTGTCACTGACCAGTCTCATGGTCATTGTTGCGGGGCACCAACACATATGTGTAGGTGTATGTCCTTGGAGGATGTACACTGAACTGATCCGCTATTGGATCTTCAGATGGTTGATTATACCTAATGTCAACTGAAGATCCAACGGTCTCAGTAGCATCGTTGGTCCTTTGACCTGAGATATTGATAGGATCTTACACGAGGACTGGAATGGTTTAATTACTTGGCTAAGTGACTTTAACCATAAGTCATGAGTTACCGAGTCATTAACCACTCCAGGATACGTGTGAAGATCATCAATGGTCAAGAGGGGATCGCTCACTGTCGGGTATATATCAGACAGTTAATGGGTCATGACATTGACGCTCCATTAAATCCCTAGCCAGGGTCGTGTGAGTTCGTTTAGAACGGACGTTGATGCGCACCGACTAGTGTCGTTAAGAAAGTTGTGCCACAATTTTAAAATGTTCACACTCACTCACTTTAAAAGATTGGAAAGTCAAATTATATAGTGATAAGCGGAGTCGATCACACGAGGAGGAAAAATCCTTATTTTAACAAGTTGGAAAAATACCTTATGCTTTGAAAACCAAATTTTGAGTGAGATTGAAACTAAGGAAAATAAAGTGTAAGAAAACTAATTAAAGAATGTGAGAGGGTTTAAAAAAATAATTTGGAAGAGATAGAGAGACAAACACAATTTCACAAATGATGATAGTGAAAGGTCACACTATGAAGCTAAAAATTACAACATAGGAAGAGAAAAGATAAGAAAATATAGTCAATGCATGAAGAATAATGCCACCTCCTTGCCAAGCCTTGGATGAAGATCGCCTCGCCTTGGATGCTGACACCGTGAGAAGACTAATGGATGAAGATCCGCCTTGGGATATGAGAGGACAAAGGGAACGATAGAAGGAAGAAAAATTTTCCTATGACAACATGTGTGTGGTGTATTTTGAAAAGAGAGAAAGAGAGATAGAAGAAGAAGACTCGATGGAGATAAAAAGTGAAAAGAAATAGAACTAAAAACAGAGGTAGATTGAGAGAAGAATAACTTTAAAATCAGAAGGAATTAGGAAAAGTAGAAAACATGAAAGTTGTAGAGATTGAGAAGATGAAGATGATTGATGAAGACCTCAGAGACAGAAAATGAAAGGAAGATTGAGAAAAACAAGGATGAACAGGAGGTTATCGTGGATGAACAGTGCAGAACTATAAAAATCTGAACTTTAGAAAATAGACTATAGCTTTAAAACGGTGAGGAATTGGAAGATGAGGTAGAAGAATACGTTGGAGAACTTTTAAAAACCTACAATTTTTGTGAAGACAGAAGGGAGAGATGAGGATCAGAAGAGGGAGAAAAATGATGAAGAATAGAAAGTATGAAAATCAGGTGAACAGTAAAAACTGCAGATAGAGCTTTGAAAAACTAATTATAGCATAAAAATGAGAAAGAATTAGGAGAAGAGGAAGAAGAAGAAGTTGGAGAATACTAAAAAATAAAAAACTTTGATGAAGAACTTAACTGCAAAAGACAAAAGAAAAGGCTTCGAAATTAATCCCTAAGGCAGATCTCCAACCTGTTCTCCTCTGCATCATCGGCCATGGCATTTATTTATAGGGTACATGAGCATCCACAATCGTGAGTTCCCAGATCCAATCAAAAGCAAATTTCCAGCAATGCAACTTGATCTATTTAGACTCCTTTTCATCCTTGGAGTCCTCCTTTCCTTGAATATGGCTTAGATAAGAGCAAACATGGAATATCAGATCGATCGGGAGCCTGCAGTTGCCATTTCTGGTTCAACTTTGAATAGCGACTTAGATTGGGGTGTCCTTTCTTTAAATGACGCCTTAGGCTGGGGCGTCCTTTCCTGAAGTAGCGCCTCTTCACTCGGGCGTCAGTTTCTTATTTCCATATTTTGCTATTTTCCACATTTTTTGTAAAATAGGAATTGACGACGGTTCATATGGGCGTTCTTTCAATGATTAGCGACTGCATCTCGGGCGCTAATTCTTTTTCTTTTTTTTTCTTTTTCCACTTTCTTCTTTCAAATGAATTGACGCTTGTGACACTGTTGCTTCTTGCTGAAGACGCACCCTTGAAGATGTCGTTAATTAAATAGCGCCCTGATCTAGGTCGTTGTTTCCTGAAAATTAAAATATCAATCTATTTAATTCCAAAATAATTGTACAAATATTTAAATATTTCGCACATAGTCTTTTAAGCTCAAAAAGATGATAAAATACATGAAGACTCAAATAATGTGTGAGAATGTAATTAATACTCATGTTGCATAAATATACTCAAATAATGCTCAAAGATAATGGATGTGATGTAAATTATGATATAAAATATAGCACTTATCACACCCCCCAACTTACTCATTGCTAGTCTCTTAGCAATGTAATTAAATTAAAATTTAGGACCAACAAGAATTCATAAAGATCATACTCTTATATCCAGCTCTCCCTTCATAGAATCAACCAAAGATTAGGAATCCAGAATTATTAATGCTCATATTAGCCTTAGATTGGAAATTAAAGCACATCACTTAAGAATACAAATCAAAGTTCAATAGCACTTGTGCATGTGTAATTCCAAATCTGCAGTTAAGACAATTGCATCCCCCATTTGTTATTCTATGTAAGTACCTTTCAACTCTGCACCTCTTAGATCAGATCATTTAAGCATACTAGCTTTTGTCTGCTTTTTTCTTTTGTCCCTTTGGAACTTTTTTTTTTATTTACACAACCATTGCACTACCCTTCACCTTTTTACGCGAACCTCAACACTTCTTAGGTGAAGCAGGCCCGGTTACTCAGATCAGGGGCATTTTTCATGGCGTGATCTTTCTATTTCATCATTTCTTTCTTCTTCAACAATATGCCTTTGCATTTTCTTTTCTTTTTTTTCTATAGAACTTGGCAGAAAGCTTTTTCTTGAAATATATCTCATCTTCAAGAAATGCAGAGTATCAGATACAGTTCCCTAAATAATAGAGGGCTTATCTTATTTTACTTCATCAGAGTGCATAGTGAATATTTTTTCTAATAGTGCGCATGAACTTTGAAGAGATTATTATATCAGTTTTCCATGGCTAGATCGAACTTAATTTTCCTTCAACCTTCTCCCTAGCCTTTTCTAATCCAGAATTACTTTCAATTCAAACATAAAATAATAAAACTCAGTCAGGAATTTCATCTTTTCATTTTCATGTAAATTTACAAAAAATGATTTGCAAGAATTCATGCCAAATCCCTACCAGGTTGTACTATATGCAATGAAAATTTTCTTTCTACCCTCTCCCCCCAACTTGAATGACATTGTCCTCAATGGCATGTAAAATTGAAATGAAAGAATAATTTAACAATGAAGTTTTCTGAGTAGGAAAGAGACAACCTGGCGTGCGGGGTAGAACCTCCTTTGTTGATAATGGTGACAACTTCGTCTCCTTGGCTTGAATCTAACAACTAAAACACACTGAAACAAAAGCATCAAATAACAAAAATCTTGGGTTGCCTCCCAGAAGCGCTAAGTTTTCCGTCTTCAGCCAGACGTATGAAGGCTCACAAATAATTACTCCAAATCACACAAAGCAATTGATTCTTTTGCAGTTAACTGTTCATTCTCCAAGTAAGGTTTTAACATTTGGCCATTGACAGTGAAAATGTGACCATTTTTTGGATTTAAAAGTTTAACAGCTCTATGGTCGAATACTTTAACAACAACAAATGGCCCATCCCATCTGGATTTCAAATTACCAGGGAACAAACGCAGCCTTGAATTAAATAACCAAACCTTTTGATTTTCTTGAAAACTCTTTCTGTGAATGTGCTTATCATGAAATGCTTTGGTTTTAGCTTTATAAATCTTGGCATTTTCATAGGCTTCGTTCCTTAGTTCCTCCAGTTCATTCAATTGAAAAGCTCTTTGGGACCCAGCTTGAGTTAAATCAAAATTAACATGTTTTATGACCCAATATGCTCGGTGCTCTAATTCTACTGGCAAGTGGCAGGCTTTTCCAAAAATGAGACGGTAAGGGGACATGCCAATGGGACTTTTGTATGCAGTTCTATAGGTCCATAATGCATCATCTAGTCTCTCAGACCAGTCTTTCCTATCCGGCCTAACTATTTTATGCAGAATGTTTTTAATCTCCCGGTTCGACATTTCAACCTGACCACTAGTTTGGGGATGATAGGGAGTAGCAAGCTTGTGAGTGATACCATACTTACGAAGCAAAACTCGGAATTGAAAATGAGTGAAATGAGAACCCCCATCACTAATCAGAGCCCGAGGACAACCAAACCTAGAAAAGATATTCTTCTTCACAAACTTCATAACCACCTTATGATCATTTGTCCTAGTAGCAATGGCTTCAATCCATTTGGAAACATAATCGACCGCCACCATGATATATTCATTACCAAATGAAGATGAAAACGGTCCCATGAAATCTATTCCCCAAACATCAAAAATTTCAACCACCAGAATGGGATTCAACGGCATCATATCTTTCTTCGAATTATTGCCCACAGCTTGACATCTCAAACAAGATTTAGAAAATTCATAAGCATCCTTAAATAACGTAGGCCAATAAAATCCACTTTGTAGCACTTTTGCCACTGTCTTCTTTCTAGAGAAGTGTCCCCCACAAGTAAGATTATGACAAAAATTTAATATCGATTGTTATTCTTCTTCTGGGACACATCTTCTTATAATCTGATCGGGACCCATATGAAATAATTCCGGGTCCTCCCAAAAATAGTGTTTTACTTTAGAAAAGAAATGATCCTTCTCCTGCTTAGTCCACCCTCCCAGGATCTGAACTACCGCCAAGTAGTTAACAATGTTAGCATACCAAGGAGTTGAAGAATGAGAAAGGGAAAGAATCTGCTCATCGGGAAAAGAATCGAACATTGGAGTACTTTCAGGGATCACTATCCTAGATAAATGATCAGCAACTACATTGGCCAACCCCTTCTTGTCTCTAATTTCTAAATCAAACTCTTGTAATAATAGAATCCATCTAATGAGATGGGGCTTAGCATCCTTCTTGGAAAGTAAATATTTTAAGGCAGAATGATCAGAGTAAACAATAACCTTATCCCCTAAAAGATAGGATCAAAATTTTTTTAGGGCAAAAACAACAGCTAGCAGTTCCTTCTCCGTGGTGGTGTAATTCAATTGCGCATCAGTGAGAGTGCGACTCACGTAGTATATTACCACGGGCTTCTTATCTATCCTTTGACCTAAGACAGCTCCAATAGCATAGTCTGAGGCATCACACATAATCTCGAAAGGAAGCGACCAATCTGGAGATTGAAGAATCGGAGCTTGAGTAAGGGCCGCTTTCAAGGAATTAAAGGCTTTGAGACAAGAATCATCGAAATGGAATGGAGTATCTTTAGCAAGTAACTGTGTGAGGGGACGAGCAATGGTAGAGAAGTTCTGAATAAATCTGCGATAGAAACCCGCATGGCCAAGAAAGGATCTGATTTGCTTAACAGATGTAGGGGGAGGAAGATTGGAAATCAAATCTACTTTAGCTTTATCGACCTCTATTCCCCTTTCTGAAATCACATGGCCTAAAACTATGCCTTCTCTCACCATAAAGTGGCTCTTCTCCCAACTTAACACCAAATTGGATTCAATGCACCTTTTCAAAACCTGAGTCAAAATTTCTAAGCACCCCTCAAATGAATCACCAAACACCGAAAAATCGTCCATGAAAACTTCCAAAGTTTCCCCCACCATGTCAGAAAATATAGACATCATACATCTTTGAGAAGTAGCAGGGGCATTGCAAAGTCCAAACGGCATCCTTCTAAAAGCAAACGTGCCATAAGGGCATGTAAAAGTGATTTTTTCTTGATCCTCCGGATAGATAGCAACTTGATTATATCCGGAATAACCATCCAAGAAACAAAAATAGTGTTGCCCAGCCAATCTCTCCAGAATTTGAACAAACGGGAGTGGAAAATGATCTTTCTTTGTTACTGAATTTAATTTCTTGTAATCAATACAAACCCTCCATCCCGTCTGTAATCGCATGGGCACCTCTTCTCCCTTTTCATTTGTGACCACAGTCAGTCCCGACTTCTTAGGAACAACTTGTGTCGGGCTAACCCATTTGCTATCAGAAATAGGATAAATTATCCCAGCATCTAACCACTTAACAACTTCCTTCTTCACAACTTCTTTCATATTTGGGTTCAGCCGACGCTGCATCTCTCTACTCGGCTTGGCATTGTCCGCCAAGTAAATATAATGCATGCAAACATCTGGACTTATACCCTTCAAATCTGCCACAGACCATCCTATCACCCCCCTATGCTCCTTAAGAACATCTAAAAGTTTAGATTCCTGAGTAGAGGTAAGATTAGAAGCAATGATTACAGGCAAGGTATGATCCGGGCCTAGATAAGCATATTTCAACGAGTCCGGCAGAGGCTTAAGTTCCAAAACGGGCGGCTGATCAAGATATGGAAGAACTGGTTCAGATCTTAATGGAGGAAGAGGCTCCACACTAGTATAAGAAAGAGGTGAATCCTGAAGCAAACTACCTTCTTCAATCACATTCTCATTCATATCCGGACTTTCTTCAATCATTTCCTCAAAAATATCGATGACATTACATTCTCCCTCATGATCCGGGTATTGTGAAGCTTTAAAAACATTCAATGAGACCTTCTCTCCTCCAAAGGTAATATCCATCATCCCTGTGGCACAATTAATATTGGCCTTTGCCGTAGCCTAAAACGGGCGTCCCAAAATGACTGGTGTATGTTTTAACTCTTGGGATGAGGCCATATCTAAGATTAAAAAGTCCACTGGGAAATAGCATTCATGAATTTTCACTATCACATCCTCCAACAAACCCTTTGGTGTCTTAACAGACCGATCCGCCAGTTGAAGGATAATAGAAGTGGGCTTCAATTCCCCTAAATCAAATTGCTCATATATGCAGGTGGGTAATAAATTAACACTAGCTCCAAGATCTAGTAAAGCTTTATCAAATGTCACCCCACCTATATCGCATGAAATTAATGGAGCACCAGGGTCCTTCAACTTCTTTGATAAAGAATTCATTAAAACAGCACTAACATCTTTCGATAGACGGATCTTCTGTGTTGCTGCCTTCGGCTCCCTTCTTGGTGTACAAAGCTCTTTCAAAAATTTAGCATACGCCGGCACATGTTTAATAGCTTCTAATAGTGGAATATTAATATTGACTTGCTTAAATAATTCTAACATATCTTCTTGTTGGACCGGCTTCTTTTGAGCTTTTGGCTTTAATGCATCCGGAAAAAGGATCTTAGGAACATATCCTTGCAAACCTTCATCAACCTTGACCTTTCCTTTGTCCATTGTCTTCTCTCCCCCATCCGACTTCTTTTTCTCTTGAACAATTATCGGCTCTTCTTACTCATTATCACTTTCCTCTCGGGCATCTTCGCCCGAACTACCACCCACATCCTTAGCCTGATATGGATCATTAAGAACTTTCCCGCTCCTAAGGGTAGAGATAGCTTTGACATTCTCGAATTGAGGAACAATAGGAGGGGGTGGCTGAGGTTGATTGGGCTGATTTGGATGGGGAAGAATAGGAGCTCTTTGTTGAAAACCCGGAGGTTGTTGATTGTGGGGATTAGCTATGGGTTGACTAGGTAACTGCCCAACATCTCTCCTCATATTACTAGCAGCCAACTGACCTATTTGACCTTCTAACTTAGCAATTGATTGTTGCTGAGAGAGAATAAGTTGCTGAAGTTGGTCAAATTTATCCTCAAAATGAGGCTGAGAAGGTGGTTGATAAGGAGCTTGAAATGGGGCTTGAGGTTGATAACGATGTGATGGAAATTGATTATATTGGCCCTGGAATGATGAATCTTGTTGATATGGGGCCTGAGCATGATGGAATGACGATTGCTGAAATGGAAGTTGTTGTTGTTGTTGATTATGTTGAAAAGGATTTTGAAGATGTTGGTGAGACTGGTTCGGAACTTGAAAAGATTGTTTTGGATTTGAGGGATTGACTTGAGTAGATGGGCCTTGTTGTGATTTAAAAGAAAAATTTGTATGATTTCTCCAGCCCGGGTTATAGGTATTAGAATATGGATCATATGTGGGCTTAGAGACACCCTGAGCAGCAAAGACTTGTTCTTGGATAAATGGGGGAAGTTGGGCCGCCGTAGGGCAATCAATGACAGCATGATTTGGGCTAGAACATAGAGCACAAAGTTCTTGAAGATTAGAATCTGAGAAAGATTGATTTTGTTGGATAGAAGGAAAAGAAGGTTCTTGTTTATTCATGGATAATAATTGATCTAGTTTTTCTGCTACCAAATCTACCTTCTTCATCCTTTGCGCCAACAAGTCCACTTTATTCAACTTTTGAGTAAGTGCATTAATATCCATCCTATTCTCCAACTCTCCTTGACTTTTGACTTCATATAGCCCACCCTTCTTGGAATGTCCAATCATCATTTCATAGGAGGAAAGTGAAGCATGACTAATAGAATTTTCACTTAACATCTCAAATAAATCATAGGCTTCATCCTCACTTTTACTCATGAAAGCCCCCCCACATGAGGCATCCACCATCTGCCTGTAATTTTCTGTTAATCCCTCATAAAAGGCTTGAACGATTTGCCATCTAGATAGGCCATGATGGGGACATTTTCTTAATAAATCTTTCAACATGTCCCAGGCCTCCTGAATTTGTTCCCCAGAATTTTGTGTAAATCTAGTGATGGCCCTTCTCATGGTATTAGTCCTACCAATGGGGTAGAATTTCTTCAAGAACTCTTTTTACATTTCTCCCCATGTGTCAATTGTTCTACCCAAGGCTCCCAACCAATATTTTGTTTTGTCCTTAAGGGAGAATGGGAAGAGAGTAAGTTTAAGGGCATCATCTGAGAAATTTTGAATTTTGATAGTTGAACATATCTGGAGAAACTCATCTAGATGTTTGTATGGATCTTCATTAGTATTGCCATAGAAGGATGGCAACATCTGGATGGTACTTGATTTGATTTCATAATGAACCGCCTGGTTCTGAGGTGCTTGAATATAGAAGGACGGTTGATATTGATTAGGAATGAAGTAGTCCTTCATTTGCTTAGAGACTTGTTGGTTTTGATTTTGATTCTCCATGAGGTTAGGTTGAAGTTGGGGTCTAGAATGTACTAACATTTCAATTTCACTAATGGGTCCTATCAAATGTGGGTGGAGGGATCTCCTACCTTGCATGCAATGCAAAGGGCCCAAAAGGTAATGATGATTTTTTTTTTCAAAATGCAAAGAATCCCTATATGAATGGGTTATGCAAATGCAAGGATTAACTATATGACTGCAAGAATGATGATTTTTTTATTTTTTTTGGAAAACCTTCTAAGGGCACTCTAACTCCAAGGTACTTTGTGATACAACATGCCCGGCATCCGTGAGGGAATCCATGGGTGCAGGCAGTTATGGAGGTCTTAGAAATAGAATTTTAAGTCCAAAGAGAAGGAATGCTCAATAGAGTGTCCTTCCAAATCCAAGAGGGGTGTAAAGATCCTAATGCCCTTAAGAAAAGGGAAATAGATGAGAAGAGAATTTTTTTTTGCAAAAGATGTTGTGAATAAAGAATGAAAAATAAAAAGAACAACTAAGTGAACAAATGCATGAATGCAATGCAACTAAGATAGAGATATGCTAGCGTGATGAAATTTTTTTGATTTTTTTAGAATTTTTCAGAATTTCACAAAATGGAACCTTTTCCTACGTATACCGACCTTTAGCGACGCTTGAATTTCTTGGATTTTTCTGAATTTCTGCTTTCTGTGATAGATCTGGGCTTTAGCAACGCTTCCTGTGATAGATTTTTTTCTTTGGAATTTCAGGTCCGAATTTCTTTGAATTTTCTGATTTTCTGATTTTTTTTATTTTTCCTGCAAAATAAAAACAGAAAAATTAAGAAAGCTATATATAAATCAAACACAAGGAATTTTCCAACATAAAAATTAATTTTCACCCCGACAACGGCGCCAAAAATCGATGCGCACCGACTAGTGTCGTTAAGAAAGCCGTGCCATAATTTCAAAATGTTCACACTCACTCACTTTAAAAGATTGGAAAATCAAATTATATAGTGGTAAGCGGAGTCGATCCCACGAGGAGGAAAAATCCTTATTTTAACAAGTTGGAAAAACACCTTATACTTTGAAAACCAAATTTTGAGTGAGATTGAAACTAAGGAAAATAAAGTGTAAGAAAACTAATTAAAGAATGTGAGAGGGTTTAAGAAAAGAATTTGGAAGAGATAGAGAGACAAACACAATTTCACAAATGATGAATTTCATTAAGTTGATAGTGAAAGGTCACACTATGAAGCTAAAAATTACAACATAGGAAGAGAAAAGATAAGAAAATATAGCCAATGCATGAAGAATAACGCCGCCTCCTTGCCAAGCCTTGGATGAAGATCGCCTCGCCTTGGATGCCGACGCCGTGAGAAGACTAATGGATGAAGATCCGCCTTGGGATATGAGAGGAAAAAGGGAAAGATAGAAGGAAGAAAATTTTACTGTGACAACATGTGTGTGGTGTATTTTGAAAAGAGAGAAAGAGAGATAGAAGAAGAAGACTCGAAGGAGATAAACAGTGAAAAGAAATAGAACTAAAAATAGAGATAGATTGAGAGAAGAATAACTTTAAAATCAGAAGGAATTAGGAAAAGTGGAAAACATGAAAGTTGTACAGATCGAGAAGATGAAGAAGATTGATGAAGACCTCAGAGATAGAAAATGAAAGAAAGATGGAGAAAAACAAGGATGAACAGGAGGTGGTCACGGATGAACAGTGTAGAACACTAAAAATCTGAACTTTAGAAAATTGACTATAGCTTTAAAACGGTGAGGAATTGGAAGATGAGGTAGAAGAATACATTGGAGAACTCTTAAAAACCTACAATTTGTGTGAAGACAACAGAGAGAGATGAGGATCAGAAGAGGGAGAAAAACGATGAAGAACAGAAAGTATGAAAATCGGGATAACAGTAAAACTGTAGATAGAGCTTTGAAAAACTAATTATAGCATAACAACGAGAAAGAATTAGGAGAAGAGAAAGAAGAAGAAGTTTGAGAAGACTTAAAAACAAAGAACTTTCATGAAGAACTTAACTGCAAAAGATGAAAGGAAAGGCTTTGAAATTTATCCCTAAGGCAGATCTCCAACCTGTTCTCCTCTACATCATCGGCCATGACATCTATTTATAGGGTACATAAGCATCCACAATCGTGAGTTCCCAGATCCAATCAAAAGCAAATTTCCAGCAATGTAACTTGATCTATTTAGACTCCTTTCCATCCGTGGAGTCCTCCTTTCCTTGAGTATGGCTTGGATAAGAGCAAACATGGAATATCAGTTCGATCGGGAGCCTGCAGTTGCCATTTCTGGTTCAACTTTAAATAGCGACTTAGATTGGGGCGTCCTTTCTTTAAATGACGCCTTAAGCTGGGGCATCCTTTCCTGAAGTAGCGCCTCTTCACTCGGGCGTCAGTTTCTTATTTTCTTATTTTGCTATTTTCCACATTTTTCGTAAAATAGGAATTGATGATGGTTCATATGGGCATTCTTTCAATGATTAGCGACTGCATCTCGGGCGCTAATTCTTTTTCTTTTTTTTTCTTTTTCCACTTTCTTCTTTCAAATGAATTGACGCTTGTGACACTGTCGCTTCTTGCTGAAGACGCGCCCTTGAAGATGTCGTTAATTAAATAGCGCCCTGCTCTAGGTCGTTGTTTCCTGAAAATAAAAATATCAATCTATTTAATTCCAAAATAATTGTGTAAATATTTAAATATTTCTCACATAGTCTTTTAAGCTTAAAAAGACGATAAAATGCATGAAGACTCAAATAATGTGTGAGAATGTAATTAATACTCATGTTGCACAAATATACTCAAATAATGCTCAAAGATGATTGATGCGATGTAAATTATGATGTAAAATATAGCACTTATCAGACGTCATACACTATAAGGAGGTCATAGTCAAATGGCACGATCATGGGGTTTGACAGAAATCATACCCTCGATCGTACCAGACTCAAAGAAGGAGCGAGAGATTATATCGATGCGGTAACTGTGGACTTACAGGTACGAGACAAGCTGGTTTAAACCCGGCGTCCTCTAGGATCACGCAGATTTGCTTGACCCAACGTCATCAAAGATTCAGAATAAATTAAACTATTATTCGGCTCTAGTAGAAGCGAAGAATACGTTTAATTTACATCTAATTGGGAATTAAAAGTTAATGGGTCTTAAACTAGAGTGACTATGGGCCTAGAGGATCCCACACAATAGATTCTTGGGTGACGGATTATTATTATACAAATGTATGTATTATTTCCCTTTTTGTTCCTTTTGGAAAGGAGTGTAAATGGGGCTTAATACATATGTATAATATAAGATAGAATATATATACAGTTTCGATCTTTTGGAGCCATTTTCAAAAAGGACCAAACTTTACATATATAGCACCTACGTGAGCTCATTCAAACCTCTCAAGGCTAATCAAGCACTAAGCTTAAGAGAGGAGGATTAGCTCCTCCCCTCTTCCTCCCTTTTGCTCTCTCTCTCTCCAGAAGGTGATAGAGTTGGGGAAGGTCGTGCCGGGGGGTGCCGTCGCTGCGCAAGGGTCCATGTGGATCTGCTCTAGAGGCTGTACATCTGTGCGGCTCGGTATTCTACATCGGGCTTTGCGGATAATGTCATTCCACGCAAGGTATAAATACGCAACCTGTAGTTAGGGGTTGGGGCATCGAAACACCGATTATAGCACAGATCTAGGATTCCATAGCACTAGGATCGGGCAAAATGAATTTTTTGTTATCCGCTGCGTTGCCCGTAGGTGCTATGTGAAACCTTACATTGCCTAGGCGGCCTTTGAGTGCCGGTTGGGACATGATATATTTAAGCGAATCCTCTTTGGAAATCAGCTTAATTTCATGCGACAACATATAGTGTCGAAGTTTCTTGACTGTGAAGACCAGTGCTAGGCAAATCTTCTCAATAAAAGTGTATTTCTCCTCAGTTCTGACTAATCTCTGACTGAGGTAGTAGAGGGCTTGTTCCTTTCCTTCTTCATTATTCTGGGCTAGCATTGCCCCCAAGGAGTTGTAGGTGGCTGCTATGTAGAGGATTAGCGGTCGTCCTTTCACCGGCGCACCCAACACTCGAGGAGTCTTCAGATAATCTTTCAGCTTGTCAAAGTCTATCTGGCATTCTTCATCCAAATAAAAGGGAACATCTTTCATCATTAGCTTGTGAAAGGGATGACATCGCCCTGATAAGTTAGATATAAACCGCAGAATGTATGCCAGGAGGCCTTGTAGAGATCTCAGCTTATAGAGGTTCCTTGGCAGAGGTAACTCCTGGATTCCCTTGATCGTTGCGGGGTCTATCTCAATTCCCCGATATCTGACAATGAATACCAAGAATTTTCTTCTCGATACCCTGAACGCACACTTCATAGGGTTCATCTTTAATATATACTACCTGAGCCTCTGAAACACAACTTGGAGGTCCTACAGATGGTCTTCTTTCTTTCTGGTCTTGACTACTAGGTCATCTATATAGCACTTGACCTTGTGGTAGAGTAGTTCATCAAATATCTTGGTCATCGCCCGCTGGTAAGTTGCGCCGGCATTCTTCAATCCGAACAGCATCCTCTTGTTGTGATAAATGCACTTGGGAGTTCGGAAGGCAGTGTAGACCCGGTCATGTCCCGCGATCCATATTTGGTTGTAGCCAGACGACCCATCCATAAATGACAGAGCTTCATGGACAGTCGTGGCATCAATCATGACCTCCGTTATTGGTACTGGAGAGTCATCCTTAGGGCAGGCCTTGTTCAGATCTCAGAAATCAACACATATCCGGATCTGCCCATTCTTCTTTTTCACGGACACGATATTAGCCAGCCACGTAGTATATTGATTTTCTTTGACGAAACCCATGTCAATGAGCTTGTCAACTTCCTTGCATATTTGAGTGATGAGCTCTGGCCTCATGCGCCGCGGTGGCTGCTTCACCGGCTCAGCTTCAGGGCTTATGGCTAGCTCATGCTGTAAGACTGCGAGGCTCAATCCTGGCATTTCCTTGTAGGTCCAGGCGAAGCAATCCTGATATTCTTGTAGCAGCTGGATGTACAGCCTCTGTTCTTCAATAGATAACTGGGCATTGAGGAAGGTCGGCCTGGAGTTGTCCTCGTTTCCCAAGTTGACTTCTATTAGTTCATCGACTGTGGCTTAGCCTCCGTCTTCTATTTTCATGGGTGCCGGCTGGAGGTTGATAAAGTTGGGTATATCATCTTCGAGGTCGAGAACCTCTATCTCTTCATTCTGCTTCATCTGAGTTTCATCAAGAACCTCCGGTTCAACCGGTAGTGACTCTATGAATTGCTCTTCCAACCAATCCACCTCAGTTGTAATTTTGAGGGGTGAGTCAACAACCTTATCCCTGCTGACGGGTTTGCAGTCGTTAAGGACTGGTGATTGTTTATTACCGAGCTAGCATTGCCACTTCACGGCGCAAGTTGAGAAGGTCCCGCCCTCTTGAATCGCCATATCCTTAGTGGAGGTAGCCTTTTCTTTTCTAGCATCATTCATCTCTTGATAAGGCTTGGAAGAAATTTCCTTGAACGGTTCGAAAGGTGTTGACATCATCATCAGTGGAGGGCCATTAGAGGGAGGTAGCTCTGCTTCTTCAGTATCTTCAGCTTCGCTACTGCTAGCCGTGTCAAATTTGGCTTGAAGAGCTGCTTCCTCGGGATAGACCTATTCCCAGCACTGGCAGGAGAATATGGTTTCTGATTCCAAGTCTCTTGGTCGAGCTGGTCCAGTATGCTCAGTCTCTGCTGGGTGTTCATTGAAAGTTACCTCCATTGAGTTATCTTTAGTCAGGTAGACAGCGGAGATGGTGTCCACTTCATAGCACCCGCTATAATAGTATTCTTCGAGGGTGAAGCCCAACCCTGGGTGTTGAGAGACACGTCTCATCTCTTTGTCCAGGCTTGTGGGATACCACAGTTCCTGGAATGCTTCTTTCTTATTGTGAGGCTGACCAGAGGGGATGTGCTGCTTCTGGAACATCTTGGCCATCCGATTTGTTATAAATGCCAACCCCTGAACGGGAACCGACAAGTCTTCTATATCTTCAAGCAGATGACAATCAGTATCTTCCCGTGTAGGGTGCTCTTCAGCTGTGTAAAACAAGCTGCTGGGGCCATCTATCCGTGCCACCTCCAAAGCTTTGAAAGGTTCGACAGTAATATTATCGAGGCCGAGAATTGGCTTGTTAAGGCCTTCCAGGATCCTGATGTGGTCGTGCTGCTGGTCGACCTTGGCTTCATTAGCTTCGGGGCAGATGGCGGGAGGTGCTACCCTGCCCATGTCCCCGGTGACGGTGATGTGTGAGACCATCTTGGGATTGACATACCCGCGCGGCGGCAGGGGGAACCAGTCGGCGCCAGACGTGCTTTTTGATGCGCCGGCAGAGGTCTTGACTTTAGAGGTCTTCTGCGACCGTTCTGCATATAGAGGGGCATCCGCCAGGTGACATTCGAATAATTTGAACGGGTGGAGATCGGCAAATACTCTTTCCTCCTTCCCTTCCAGGCTATATTTGATGCACTGGTGGAGCGTGGAGGGCACCACCATGTTCTCATGTAGCCAAGGATGGCTGAGCAGCACCTTGTACGAGGTGCGGGAGTTGATGATATGAAACTGCACCCTCATAACAAAGTCCTCCATAGTGAATGTGAATTCCGCTACTCCTAGCGACACTTCACACTTTTGGTTGAAGCCGACAATACGCATATCTCTGACTTTTTCGAGGCGCACGTTGAGGTAGTGCCTCTCATATATCCTGTATGGTTGGATGTTGACAGTTGCCCCGGGATCCACCAGGATTCTATTTTGCTCCGATCCATTCAGATGTCCTCTCATATACAGCGGCCTGTTGTGGCTGGTAGTGGGGAGTAGCATGTCCTCCTGAGTGAAGGTCACATTGACTTCTGGTAGTACTTCAGCCAAACATGCTTCATATTGGGCAGGCATCTGTAAAGCAGTAATGATAGCCTGTCATGTCTCTTCGCTCAGAGAGAGGATTTCCCAAATAGTGAATCTCACCGGCAGCTTTTTCAATTGGGTGACTACCCGGCTCCCTACTCGGACATTGGATAGTTTCATTTCTTTTGCCCACCTGGGCTTGGGTGGGTCTTGAGTTGTTACCCCTGATGGGCCTGCTTCATCAGGCTCTGAGGCTGCACCCTTCTGCTGGGGTTGATCTTCCTACTGTCCCTCATTGGCTGCCGTCGGGAAAGCTTCATCTTTATCTGAAAATATGGAAGATTGCTGGAGCTGTGGGTGAATGGCCCCGGTTGTAGGGCTGGCATCCTGGCATGGCTGCTTCCCTTTTGACATCTTCAAGAATTCCACGAAGGAGTGGGTGGCAGTGTTGCCCCCACTCTGGTTGTATAGGCCTGACGGAGGAGGGATCTGGACTCCCCTGACCTCGGGAGGAGGTATCTTATAGGGTTGTTCCCCCCTGAATATAATATTATGATTGGCGGGCAGCTGGCGCCCCCATCTTCGGACTGACCGGGTTGCATGTGTAGCAGTTGCGGCTTCAGTCTGGCTTGCCCCGACGACAGGTGTAAAGCATATTTCTTCTTCATCCTCTTCATCGGGCAAATTGAACAAAACAGAGAGGGTGTTACAAGAAAGGACCGTATCCTTTGTAGCTTGGCTAGCCCTTCTTTTCTTTCTTCATATTCTTTTCTTTTCTTTGGCTGGTGCTTGCCCCCAGAACAGGTTGCAATCCTTGTCCGATGTTTTGTCAGCTTCCTCTTTGTTGAACCCCCTCCTTGTGGGTATACTAAATAGATTTTGATGATGACCAAACACTATATATTTGTGTGAATTGAAATTGAGTTGTTCCAACATGAAAAGCTTTGGAAATGCACATCCTTGATGTAGACTTGGAGCTTTTGGAGATATAAGAGTAACTTCGTCTGGTAATATTTTTGAACTTAAATTGCAATGCTAAATCTAATACAGAATGCATGTCTTTACTGGGCAAGGAACGTGCTTATGGAACTCGAGGACGGTTGGTGAGATCGACTTCAACATCTTGGCTTTTGACTGTGTGATTTGAAGCTCATTATTTTGATCTCAAGGGTTAAATTGGTTTAGGACTTATCTAAGCTTAAATGGTTTGGGTTTCATTCCCTCTCATGTTTTAAACTATCTTGAAACCCCCAGACTTGTTCTTGGACTTAGTGGGCTTTTTAATCTTCCAATTTGGCTGTTCTGGAACAACGGTTGACCCATTGGGTCGACCCCTAAGTCCCCGGGTGCAAAATAATGGGCTGTTGAACTCTAGCTGAAAGGTTCGACCCCCAGACGCAAGGGTCGACCCCTGGTAGGTTGAATTAAAATCCGTCGGATCCCTTTTTCTCAACTGAAAGAGTCGACCCCAAGGGTCGACCCCTGAGAATTTATTTCAAAACCCGCACGGACAACCCCCGAGGGTCGACCCCAAGGGTCGACCCATTGGCCCAAAAACCTTTAAAACTTCTAAAACCCTCACGAGGGTCGACCCCAAGGGTCGACCCCTTCAGTCTCGAACCCGAGCCGTGATTTTTGACTTGTGTGCACATGCACCAAAAGTCATACCAATCGAACCTAACATCCCTAAATCGTTCCAGGAATTGTGGATCTGGTCTCTAGGGTGTCTTTGAACGTTCCAAACTCTTTATATACATCTTATTGGGGTATGAAACCCTAAGTAGTGAGAGGTATCTAAAGTGTGTAATTTTTTAACCCTTGTGAGTACAGGTTCGCAGCAGCAGCTCCAGGGGCTTCTTCCACCTTGTTCAGAACTTGAAAGTGAAGGGAATAAGCTTGAATCAAGCCTCCACATCATCCCCAACAGCAAGTTGCGTGGGATATTAAAGCTGCAACCTTGCTTGTGCGACATAGCTTCATTCTTCCTCAAGGATCGATCTTCCTCCTACAGAAGCATTCAATTACCTTCAAAGAAGTGAAAGGGGGAGCCTCAACCACGATAAACAATTCTTCACTCTCCATTTTCTGAATCCTTTACTTGAGCTTGTGCATATGTTGTATATCTTAAATCAGATTCTTGTGTGTGGTGTTTGTGATCGGAAACACAAACATGTGTGTGTATGTATGTTTGGCAGCCCAGATCAGGTGCCGTGTGTGTGTGTGTTTGCTGTTCTACACAGCGTGTGTATGTGGCTCACTTCATAGTGGAGTCTTAATCCTCACGTGTGAGGGGTGGACGTAGGGGACACGGCAGTGTACTCGAACCACCTAAAAACTCCGTGTGTGACTCGTGGTTTGTTTTTCCAGATTCATTATCGAGTGGGCTTCACGGTGAGTTGAGCGTACACCATTTCATTAATCAAACACCCACCTTTATCTACAAGCATTCACAAGTGAGATCATGATCGAGTGAGGTCTAGTGCTTATTTGTTTACTTATCATTATTTTCCTTGGAAGAAATTTTAATTGGCCAATCAATTCACCCCTCCCCTCTTGATTGCCACCGTTTGGGACTCAATAATTGGTATCAGAGCTTTGGTCTCTGTTTCAGTCGACCACACGGTCGTAGAGTAGATCCCTCCTTATGGCAAACAAGGGGATGATGCTCGAAGGGCATTCGATCCAAAGACCCCCATTCTTTGATGGATCAAACTACCCTTATTGGAAGAACAGAATGTATGTTTTTCTACGAGCCCAAGACTATGACGTGTGGCGCGTCATAAGCAAGGGTCTGTATACTCTGTCTCAAAATGAGGATGAGTGGGATGATGAGGATAGAAAGAAGTGTTCAACAAATTTTAAAGCCATTAATATAATACAATGTGCCATTCATCCTAATGAATACTCACCTATTTCCATGTGTTCTTCTGTGCAAGAGATGTGGAACAAGCTGTGGTTGATCTATGAAGGAACATCGGAAGTAAAGGAAACCAAGGCGAATCTGCTAGTCCGAGATTATGAGTTATTTATGATGAAACCAGAATAGTCCATTTCTGATACGTTTGTAAGATTGACAGAAATCACGAATGGATTAAAGGGTCTTGGTAAAGAGTATTCCGACAAGGAACTCGTCAGAAAGGTACTGAGATCCTTGTCATCACAATGGCACACAAAGGCCACTGTAATCGAGGACTCAAAGGATCTCAGCACTTTGAAATTGGACAAGGTAATTGGCTCTTTGATGACTTACGAAATCAACATCAAGAGGAGCGAGGAGGACCATAAAAAGAGGAAGGTAGTCACACCTTTGGCTCTAAAAGTGAATCCACAAGATTCAGAGGGCAGTGACAATGATTCAACCGGCAACACTGAAGATGAAGAGCTGGTTGCCATGATTACAAGAAGGGCAAGAAAGTTCGTCAAAAGGACCAGAAATTTCGGTGGTCAATTTATAAAGGGACCAAGAAGGCAAGGTCCGAACAGAGGAGAAAGTAGCAAGAAAGAAGAAGTGATATGCTACGAATGCAAGAAACCTGGTCACATGTGGGGTGAGTGCCCCGATCTGATGAAGAAGCTGAAGAAAGGAAAATTCAAGAAGCCTAAGGCCATGGTGGCCACTTGGAGCGATGAAGATGAGGAATAGTTCGGGAATGAAGATGGACTAGATGAGCTGGTCCAAAACCTATGCTTCATGGCCAATGACGACGATGGAAGTGAGGTAGATTCTGAAACTGAAACTCTTACTTGTGAACAATGGCAAATTGCATATGAGTCGTTATATGAAAATGTAAAAAATACAGATCTAAAAATAGACATTTGAAAAAGAAAATTGAACATCTTGTGCATGCTGAAAAATCATGTGTTGAAATCGAAAACTGAGAAATTGATAAATGAGAAAGAAATTCTTGTGTAAAAAAATGAATTACTTGAAGAAGAGATTTCATGCATGAGAGAGGAGCAATTCACACTAAGTAAAATCATGATTTGAAAAATAATCCGGAACAAGAAAAGCTTGAAAGCATAGCATGTAATCAAGCAAAAGAAAATGCCAAAAATTAAGTCCATTGTCTAATGCATGAAAACCATGAGTTGAAGGATGCTATTGCCATTTTTGAAAAAGGGGAAACTTTACAATCTGAAACACACTCAACTCATATGCCTCCCAGAAGTTCATCTCCATCCACGTCAAAAACATATGTGCATAATTCATTCTTGAATAAAGGAAGGAGAAGAAACAAGGATAGAGCCATTACATGCTTTTATTGTGGAAGGTTAGGCCATGATATGTATGATTGTAGAATTCTGAAATTTGATGATGAAAGCTTTGCTAGAATGAGAAATAGATCATACATATCTCATGTTTCTAACCATCATGGACCCAAGCTGGCTTGGGTACCAAAATTTGCATAAGTACGATTGTTGTGATTGCAGGTCTGCTTGAGAGCTCAATGGAATAGGTGGTATTTGGATAGTGGATGCTCTCGGCACATGACGGGAAATAAAAAATTGTTTGCGGGCCTGCATGAAAAGGATGGTGGAACAATGGCATTTGGTGGTAAGGACAAAGGCAAAATCATCGGAGAAGGTAAGATAGGTAAGAATCAAAATTATGCCATTGAGAATGTCTTGCTCGTGAAAGGGTTGCATCATAATCTTTTGAGTATAAGTCAACTTTGTGATAAAGGATGCAATGTGATTTTTGATTCTAATTATTGCACCGTTGTGAATAAAAATACTCATGAGATAAAGTTCATTGGTCTTAGGCATAACAATGTATATATGATTGATTTGGATGAACCCTCTCATAAAAATCTGTGTTTGGTTGCAAGGAATAATGATGATGTTTGGCTTTGGCATCACCGACTTGGGCATGCTAGTTTTAATGTTTTGCTAAAACTATGTCGAAATGATTTGGTTGTTGGATTGCCTAAGCTGAAGGTTACTGATGAAGGAGTCTGTGGGGCGTGCAGCATGGGTAAGTAAACAAGGACATCATTCAACTGCAAGAATGATGCAACTACATCAAGGCCCCTTGAGTTAATCCACATTGACCTATTTGGACCAAGCAGAACACATAACTTGGGTGGTAAATTGTATGGCTTTGTCATTGTGAATGATTACTCAAGATTTTGTTGGGTTTACTTCCTTTCACATAAAAATGATGCCCTGACAGAATTTGAAGCATTTTGCAGGGTAGTCCAAAATGAAAAGGGGTGTTGCATCAAGGCCGTGCGGAGCGATCACGGTAAGGAATTTGATAACCATGAGTTCAGCAACTTTTGCAAGGCTCAAGGCTATACGCATGACTTCTCCGCACCAAGAACCCCCGAACAGAATGTTGTTGTTGAAAGGAAGAACATGACGCTAATTGAGATGGCAAGAACCATGCTAAATGAGAATAATTTACCGAGGTACTTTTGGGCTGAAGCAGTGAACACTGCTTGCTACATTGTCAATCGCGCCATGGTAAGACCACTATTGAAGAAAACCCCTTATGAGTTGTACCAAGGTAAGAAGCCAAACATTTCCTATCTTAGACCATTCGGCTCAGTTTGTTACATTCACAATAATGGTCAGGTGGACCTGGCTAAATTTGACCCCAAAAGTGACAAAGGTATATTTCTTGGATACTCTCTTAGCTCAAGAGCTTATCGAGTGTATAACTTGAGAACTCTTGTAGTTGAGGAAAGCCCCCATGTCATCATTGATGAATCATCTTTAAAAAGCACTAATGAAAAATCTATTTTGCAGGACGATGAATTGAATGATGGTAGTATCAAGATGATGGAAGGAAAAACTGAAAAATAAGAAGTAAAAGAACTCCAAGAAGATGATGCAAATCCGGAAGATCAGATGGAACAATAGCTTCCAAGGCAATGGACTTTCGAAATGGACCATCCGCTGGAGAATGTGATCGGCAATGTTGAAGACGGAACAAGAACACGAGCCTCCTTCAGGGAAGTTAAAAATTAGGACTATATTGCCTTACTTTCCCAGTTTGAACCTCACTCTATTGAAGAGGCCTTGAATGATGAGTCTTGGATCATGGCTATGAAAGAAGAACTACACCAGTTCCAAATGAATAAAGTATGGTTCCTCGTGTCATGTCCTAGAAACCACTCAGTGATCGGAACAAAGTGGATTTTTCGAAACAAAACAAACGATCAAGGAGTGGTAACTAGGAATAAGGCCAGGCTAGTAGCTAAAGGTTATAGCCAAGAGCTTAGAATTGATTTCGATGAGTCTTTTGCTCCAGTAGCAAGACTCGAGGTAGTGAGAGTCTTATTAGCATTTGCATTCTGTAACAACATTAGATTGTTTCAAATGGATGTTAAAAGTACATTTTTGAATGGCTACATACAGGAGGACGTGTACGTGGAGCAACCACCGGGGTTTGAGGACACAAAGCATCTAGACCATGTGTACAAGATAGACAAGGCACTCTACGGTATAAAACAAGCACCCCGGGCATGGTATGAACGGTTAAGTGAATTCCTCATTCAAAATTGATTCAAACAAGGTAATGTTGATCAAACCCTTTTCATGAAGTTGAATGGTAAGGAAATCTTGATTGTTCAAGTTTACGTAGATGATATTATTTTTGGCTCTACCAAAGATGCTCTCAGCAAAGACTTTGCAAATTTGATGCAAAGCGAGTTTGAAATGAGTCTTATGGGAGAATTGACATTCTTCTTGGGATTGCAGGTCACACAGACGGCTGACGGTATGTTCATACATCAGAAGAAGTATGCAATGGAGCTGCTGAAAAACTTTAATCTGACCTCTACCAAACCACAACCAACTCCCATGTCCACCTCAATAAAAATTGAGCAAGATGAATCAGGTAAATGCGTGGACCAGAAACTCTTTAGAAGCATGATAGGCTCATTGCTATATTTAACTGCCAGTAGACCCGACATCCAATTTGATGTGTGCTTGTGTGCTCGATTTCAATCAAATCCAAAGGAATCACACATGTTGGCTGTTAAACGTATTTTCAGATGTATTACTGGTTCAGTTAATTTGGGATTATGGTTTCCGCGTAATTCGAGCATTGATTTAATTACTTATTCTGACGCCGATTATGCAGGTTGTAAGGTGGATCGGAAAAGCACCAGCGGGCACTGCCAGTTTCTTGGGGGATGCATGGTCTCATGGGCCTCCAAGAAATAGAACTCAGCGGCACTATCAACCGCCGAAGCCGAGTATGTGGCTGTCGGTAGCTGTGTTGCCCAGGTGCTATGGATCCAACAACAAATGATTGACTATGGCATTTCCTTCAAAAACACCTCAATCCTTTGTGATAACACATCAACCATAAACTCGTCAAAGAACCCTGTTCATCACTCTCGCACCAAGCATATTAAAAATTAGACATCATTTCATTAGGGATCATATAAGCAAGGGCGATGTTGAAATCAGCTTTATTGAAACAGATCGTCAAATTGCTGACATTTTTACCAAACCTCTTTGTGAAGAAAAATTCACAACATTTAGAAGAGAACTAGGGGTCTGTAGGATAGATGAGTCTACATCATGATCATATTCATTAATGTGTGTATAGGTCATTGCATAACTTGCATTTGCATTAGTGTAATGCATAACTGAATTTTCCTTTGGCAGACATGTGCATTATGTTGTGTGAAAAACAAAAGAAAAATCAAATTGTGTGAACAATCATGTTGATGTGTTTCTGCATTTCTCTTATGTATATTGTATACACACATGTTTATTGCTAATTCTATGGCCGAAATCACCTTGGATACATTTTCATGCCAACAAAGGAGCACAAACTGTTCAAAATCTGAAATACAGAGACGTTAGATAATTAACGTCTACTATGATCCTAGATTCTCTTGAAACAAGTTCCCTAATGCATTAACCCATAAAACAACTCCAATTCCTTGATTCCAACATTATATTATCATTGGGGATTAAAGCCACATCATTCTTGACCTTCCCTTTCACTTAAATAATTTTGTGAAGAAAATCAGAGGAAGGGTCGACAAGGGTCAACCCACGTAGAAGGGACGACCCCAAGGGTCGACCCTCGTGATAGCGGATCCAGTCTAGGGCCGGGGTGAAAGGGGTCGACCCATTGGGTCGACCAGTTACGGTCGGGCGGCTCTAGCCGCATCCGAACCGCCTTTCAAGTGGGTGGAAACCCTATGTTTCCCCCTTCCTATCTCTTAAAACCCCTCAAGCCCCCTTCTAACCATAGCCACCACCTCTTGCAAGCTCACAAATCATCTCTTGGCAACCACAAACGCTCCAAGCCCTAGCCGCAGTTTCTCCGGTGGCCACCCGCGCGCTTCTCCTTCTTGCAGCTCCAAGGGTCATTCTTTGCTCTTCAATCCACCTGAGGTAAACTCTTGTGAGTGTGGAGGATCTCTAATCTATGTTTTAGTCTTCCAAGTTGAAACATCTCGTTCTATACCCCATCAAGTGATTCTTTCGATCTGTGTTCAAGATGGCCCCAAGGAGATGCCCCTCTCGCAGAGGAGTTGCATCGAGCTCTACTAGTGAAGCTCGTTCTAAACAGGCCGCTCAAGCTAAAGCACTTAGAGGCCGCCCTTCGGCCAGCAAGGTCTTGGATCGGAAAGTTCTCCATCCTCGGGCGGTCGATTTCGGTAATCTTTACCGATGCCAAGCCTTGTTGATATTCTTTGCAGTCAACCCAATCTGGATTTGTTCATGTCTGCACATCACCGCATTTATCTCAATCTGGTGCATCAATTTTATAGTAATTTGTCTATGGCCGGTGACACACCAATTACAAAAGTGAATGGGATTCAAGTTATCCTCTCACCGGAGCTTCTAAGTGCTGCTTTTAGTTTTTCAAATGAGGGGTATGCCTTTGGCGATATTTTGGTTCCAGATGAAATAGTCTATCAATTCATGACATCCGAAGACAAGGGTGGTAAGTCACTTGCTGAATTAAATGCTAATCATTTTCCTACCCTACAACACATATTGCATCGGATGATTACAACCATCCTACTGCCGCGAGGGGGAGGACATGACGAAGTCACTGAAATTCATATGTTCCTATTCTATTATTTCGTGGGTGGTATCCCAATCTGTTTTCCCGCACTTATTTTGGAACACATGTGTTCAAGCGTGAAGCACAAGAACAGAACTTTACCATATGCCGCTGCATTGACGGCCATTTTTGTATACATGGAGCTGGATCTGTCCAAGGAATCCTCCCAAACTATTCGAGAGGCTGATATTTTTACAATGCACTCCATTTGTCACAACATGGGTTATGAACTTAGAAATGGTGAGCTTCTTCGCCAACTGAAAAGTGCCATTCCAGCCGACAGTTCTGATGAGGAAGACGAGGATGATGGAGAGTTGGCCGGTGAGGAACAACCCCATGCTCCTGCTGCAGAGATGCCTTCTGAGGCGGTTCAGCTGCTCATGGATCGCTTAGATTCTATTGATGATCAGTTAGACACGTATGGGGAGAATTTTGATGCTATAACAAAGGACCTTCATGATCTGCAGCTTTCTCACGAAGAGTACACTCAGTCTTTCACCGACACCTTGGCCGATCAAACCCACATGTTACAAGAAATTTTGGATTATATTCGGCATCCATCACGTCCATCCACTCCAGCTGATGATTGAAGCGGTTATGCTCTTGCAGCATGGCACCTTACTTATCCTTATTCACCCCCTACTTTTTGATGATGCGAAAGGGGGAGAATTTTAGGCATATATGTGTGCCTCGGCTCTTCGGCTACTTATATGATATCGTGTGTTGTATGCTTGCATGCATGTGTGCTTTTATCATACTTTCAGTCCCTTAGTAGTGTTGTATTTGCATTTACGTTGTGTTGCATCTCAGTTGCGTCTCATGCATTGCATATTGTCATTTTGCCTTTGAACTCAGACCTTGTTCACCTTTAAATTATGTTGTCGACAGAAATCTTGCCTTTAATGGTCAATCTTATATGTTTGGATCGGTATGGTTTATGCAATGATGCTTCTTGAATGATTCATGTGAAGTATGAATGTTTTATTCTTGATATGGAGGTTGATGGTTGAATTCCATAACTGCTACATTTTTTTTAAGTCATATGTTTATACAAGGCATATAGTATTTTGTCATCATCAAAAGGGGGGAGATTGTTGAACCCCCTCCTTGTGGGAATACTAAATAGATTTTGATGATGACCAAACACTATATATTTGTGTGAATTGAAATTGAGTTGTTCTAACATGAAAAGCTTTGGAAATGCACATCCTTGATGTAGACTTGGAGCTTTTGGAGGTACAAGAGTAACTTCGTCTGGTAAGGTTTTTGAACTTAAATTGTAATGCTAAATCTAATACATAATGTATGTCGTTACAGGGCAAGGAACGTGCATAAGGAACTCGAGGACGGTTGGTGAGATCGACTTCAACATATTGGCTTTTGACTGTGTGGTTTGAAGCTCATTTTTTTGATCTCAAGGGTTAAATTGGTTTAGGACTTATCTAAGCTTAAATGGTTTGGGTTTCATTCCCTCTCATGTTTTAAACTATCTTGAAACCCCCTGACTTGTTCTTGGACTTAGTGGGCCTTTTAATCTTCCAGTTTGGCTATTCTGGAACAAGGGTTGACCCATTGGGTCGACCCCTAAGTCCCTGGGTGCAAAACAATGGGCTTTTGAACTCTAGCTGAGAGGGTCGACCCCTTGGGTCGACCCCCAGACGCAAGGGTCGACCCCAAGGGTCGACCCCTGGTAGGTTGAATTAAAATCCGTCGGATCCCTTTTTCTCAACTGAAAGGGTCGACCCCAAGGGTCGACCCATCCACACGAGGGTCGACCCCAAGGGTCGATCCCTGAGAATTTATTTCAAAACCCGCAGGGACAACCCCCGAGGGTCGACCCCAAGGGTCGACCCATTGGCCCAAAAACCTTTAAAACTTCTAAAACCCTCACGAGGGTCGACCCAAAGGGTCGACCCTTTCAGTCTCGAACCCGAGCCGTGATTTTTGACTTGCGTGCACATGCACCAAAAGTTATACCAATCGAACCTAACATCCCTAAATCGTTCCAGGAATTGTGGATCTGGTCTCTAGAGTGTCTTTGAACGTTCCAAACTCTTTATATACATCTTATTGGGGTATGAAACCCTAAGTAGTGAGAGGCATCTAACGTGTGTTATTTTTCTAACCCTTGTGAGTACAGGTTCGCAGCAACAGCTCCAGGGGTTTCTTCCACCTTGTTCTGAACCTGAAAGTGAAGAGAAGAAGCTTGAATCAAGCCTCCACAGCATCCCCAACCGCAAGCTGCGTGGGATATCAAAGCTACAACCTTGCTTGTGCGACATAGCTTCATTCTTCCTCAAGGATCGATCTTCCTCCTACAGAAGCATTCAATTACCTTCAAAGAAGTGAAAGGGGGAGCCTCAACCACGATAAACAATTCCTCACTCTCCCTTTTTTGAATCCTTTGCTTGAGCATGTGCATCTATTGTATATCTTAAATCAGATTATTGTGTGTGGTGTTTGTGATCGGAAACATGAACGTGTGTGTGTGTATGTATGTTTGGCAGCCCAGATCGGGTGCCGTGTGTGTGTGTGTTTGCTGTTCTACACAGCGTGTGTGTGTGGCTCACTTCATAGTGGAGTCTTAATCCTCACGTGTGAGGGGTGGACGTAGGGGACACGGCAGTGTACCCGAACCACCTAAAAACTCCGTGTGTCACTCATGGTTTATTTTTCCAGATTCATTATCGAGTGGGCTTCATGGTGAGTTGAGCGTACACCATTTCATTAATCAAACACCCATCTTTATCTACAAGCATTCAAAAGTGAGATCATGATCGAGTGAGGTCTAGTGCTTATTTGTTTACATATCATTGTTTTCCTTGGATGAAATTTTAATTGGCCAATCAATTCACCCCTCCCCTCTTGATTGCCAACGTTTGGGACTCAACACTCTTCCTACTTTAGTGAAAGCTATTTTAATTCCTACCACGGGACATAATCCCGTACCAGTAAAGGGTCCAGTTCGGGCTGTACGTATTCATCTAGCCCATTTATGTAGTCTTGGAGCCGCCGGGCTTCTGGACTAATCTCCTTGACCATTGGTAATGGAGTCTGCCTCCTCCGGTTGTGTGTAGGTATTCTGATGACTGCAGGTGGATTGGTCCACACAGGTGTTGCCACTGGCAGAGGGGGACGTGGCATGACGCTACGGATCTGCACTCCCACTTTCGGGCGAGATGTGCCTTTCTTCTTGGTTTTTGCAGGGACCTACTGCCATTCCTCTTGTTCTTTCATTGGGGCCGGAAAGCAAGCTTCATAAGTATGTTGAGTGCTGGATTCTATGGTCTCTTCAGGCAATGCCTGGTATAGAGAGACCATGTTGACCGCGACTCTTCTCAGAGGTGCTTCATGAGGCTGTGGAGGGTCAACCTTGTACTCCCCCAAGTCTATCTCTTCTTTCTTCACCATGCCTTCAATAATATCCTTGAAAACAGAACAGTCTTTAATTGGATGTCCCAGCATCTAGTTGTAAGGGCAAAACCTCGGGCTGTGTCTTCTTTTCAGGTCCTCCGGCCTTTTTGGCTCAGGCAGAGTGACTTTATCATATTGGGTAACCCAATCAAACAAGATCTTGGTCTTCTCCTTCGAGAAAGAGTAGACCTTCTTCATCTTGTCCCAAAGTGAGGGACCCTCTTTACCATCTTCAGTTTTAGCAGGCTGAGGGGCAACTACCTTCTTGCCTTTGTCTTTTTGCTGTTTAAACGCCTTGATATCAAGGGCGTTTACTTCTTTAGGTGCTTGGCGCCGCTCTGCTACCTTGCCTTTTTGTGTAGTGGTAGTACCTGATGTCGGGGTAGGTCTTGCCAGGAAGGCGTCTACCTCTGCCACAACATTGTTCAGACGGTCGAACGATCAGATTTCCATGCCAATCATCTTTTCTAGTACCTCTCTCCTGAGGTTCTGCTTGCAGATTTGTACAACGTCCTCCTGGTGTGGGGGCCACTTGCATCTCATTCCGAGCTTTCTCTACCTCTTGATATATTCAAGGGCTGTCTCATCTGCCCTCTACCTTGTTGAGTGGAGTTCAGCCACCGTGACCTCCCGTTCAGTGACGTGAAACCTTTCTCTGAATTTCTTCTGCATATCTGGCCAGTCGCTGATTGACCTGGCCGGAAGGTTGGAGTACCATTCGAATGCGAGCCCCGCTAGCGAGGACCCGAAAAATTTCAGCAGGTACGACTTGTCAGTGACTAGATCACCCATGATGGTCATATAATAAGTGACATGCTCCTTCAGGGATCCCTTCCCATTGAACTTGATGAATTTTGGCGGCTTATTGATCCCAGGAGGGAGCCGCTTGGCAGCATGATGTGGCGGGTATGGCACCCTATAAGCATCGAATGCGACATAGTCACCTTCACTCCATTCAGTAAGCTTCAGCTCGATCATCCTCTCTATCATCATTTTATTCATGACGGTTGGATCAACCGGTTCTGGATAGAAATGTGCTGGCTACAGATATGGAGTGACCAAGGTGGTCGCCTGAGGAAGAGGGCGCAGCAGCGGAGGTGTCTGGGGCACCTGTGGCAGCACCGGCGGCATCAAAAGCTGTGATGTGCATTGCTGAGCTGTCGCCAAGCTTGGTTCTACCCGCTGAGGCAGGGTATAGAGTGGTGGGAAGTTACTCTGGTTGATGACTCCTCGTGATGATTCGGCCTGCATCTCAGACTGCTTGGAAGCTAAGGTTTGCTCCGTCTTCTCCACGAGCTGCTTCTTCAGGAACTCTATCTCCTGCTAGTATTTCAGGAGTAACATCAATACTGATGGATCCATAGTTGAAGTACTGGGAATGTCCTCTGTGGTTTCTCCTGATGCACCTTTAGAGAGGATGTCGAGCAAGACATCTTCTTGTGCCGTCACCACATTGGCAGTCAGAATAACAGCTTTGTCATGTTGCAGGGGGTGGGCCAAGATTTGCTTTCCCTTGGCCGTTGCCAGCTTTTCCCTTCCGGCTTCCGCCCTCCGAGTATTCGGCCCCGGTCATCTGGCCAACCGAGCCAGCTCCTGAGGCTCCTCAAGTAATCTTTCATAGTGGCCAGACACCCCAGCCATGTTACAGGTGAAAATCTGCATCCTCCTTCTTTGTCTGCAAACCCTCCTTTTTGCATTTTCTAGGAAGGTGAGCCTTTCAAACATAGAGATTCTTCTTCTTTCCTCCCGGTGGGGAGTAACTTCATCGGCTTGAATGTCCCAGCTGTATTCATACCCATTGTCGTCGACCGACGACGTCATTCTTCTTTCCTCTTCTTCTTCTTCCATTGCCATTGATGGGCAGTGATCTTCTTTAGCCACGGCTGCTTGCAATTGCCGTTGTTCGCCCAATGAGGGGTTGCCTAGTCCCCTAAAATAACTTCTGACCATACTGGTCATCTCTTCTCGCCCCCGCCCCTGATGTAGGATCGGGGACAGTTGTTGACCTCCCACCAGGGGGATGTAAGCAAGCCAGGCTCTTCCGGCAGGCTGTTGAAATCTCCTTCCCACAGTGGGAATGTTAGCATGTCGGGCGCAGGCCCTGAAGCTTTCACGGCGTGGTGGTTCCACGACCGTTTCTTCTCTCCTTGGGGCAAGGCCGCTTTTCTTGTTCTTCTCCACTCCAGTAAATCTAGAGCGGTGGCGGACTGATGTGTCCTGGTGGGCAGGCTGGGTCTTCATAAGGACCCAAACTTGCTTGAATATCCTTGGCTTGGGAGCCAACTTCCTTTGGCCATGACAGCCAGCTCCTTCTTTCTCGACTCTCCTCCCGGGGAGGGCCTGGTAGGAGTTGTAGACAGGTACTGTGGGGATCACCCGATCCTAGCTCACTCGAGCATCGCATCCGTCCAGGAAGATGCAAACTCCCCCGATCAGCATAGATTTGCCAGAAATGGAGAGATGTCCGGTAATAGTAGCAGTAACCTTCCTCCGGAAGCTCCTATGTTGGCGCCTCTCGGAGTTCTTTGCAGGGACGGGGCAGGCCCGGTGAGTGATATGGTGCACCATGCTGTTGGCGACTTGAATTGGGCCAGTGAGTGGGCCAGCACAGCGTCGAGCCTTCGTTGCCTTAACCTTTTCTGCAGTCTTCTCCTTGGTAGGCTCCGAGGACTCCACTTGCAGCATATCGGCAAAGGCTAACCCCATAAAGTTAGGGAAGCCTACAGCTGGTGGGAAAGACCCGAGGACAGTGGGCACCGCTAGGTACCCATGTTCAGCATGGCCGGTGACGATCGCGGGGCCGAAGTCAAGACCGGTGAGTCCCGATGACGTCATCATCCACCTGAGAAAAATAAGCAAACAATCAGTATTCTTGGGGGGAGCCTCCGAAGGCATCCCCTCTTGGCAAAGAGATGAAGGGAGACTTAAGTCCCACTGGGCGTGCCAGCTTGTGGGAATGAGATTTTTTATTATTATTATATCATCAAGAAGATCGAACTATCGATCTATCTATTTGATTTATTTATTAAAGATTTATTTGCATAGGGCACGCCAGTCACGTATGTGACAAATTTATTGTGCGCTCGATCCTACTTGGTTAGTCGATTATGAGGATCGTGTTAGGACCCAGAGTCTGTCATACCATAAAGGCTATGACGTTAATTACATCCTCTAAGAGAGAGGACAACCCTTGATTAATTACCAAGAGAGGATGCCTCGAGAGATGATACGAAGGCATAGAAAATACTGACTAAATGCACCAATGGTTGCTGTGGAATGAAATCATTTGGTTGACCATTCATGCAAAATGCAACGAGTTCGTTAATTAGTTGGCTTATGCAATTAAAGGTTCAGCCATGCTCATTTAGATAGCAGTGCATGCTAATGCACGATGTATGTTCATGATTTCGAGATGGATGTTCAGCATGATTGAAGACATCGAAACCCTTTCTATTCATTTATTTGACTAGATTTGTTGGATCAGTCAGGGCTATAACATTAAGCATAAAGAGTCAACACATAGCCAATTAGATGCACATGAGGTCAATGCATGTATAGGTGTAGTTAGCCTAAAACGACGCGGTGCTGATGTGAGGCTAAAACGGTGCGGTGCTAAAGCGCGGCTAAAACGGCGCGGTGCTGAAGTGAGCCTAAAATAGCGCGGTGCTGAAGCGAGGATAAAACGGTGCGCCCGGGGCGCACTAGATGGAGGCCAAAAGGGATGAAATGGGTTATGAGTGTGAGGCTAAAGCGACGCAGGGGGGGGGTCATGTTGGAATTTGGCGCGTCGGACTAGGGGTGATTTGGCCAGTCGAGGCTTTAATGAACTGCCATACAAGTTTCTTAGAACTTTGGAATTAATTGAGAAGATTAGAAGGTTTATTTAGGTCCCAAATGCCCTGCGAACAAGACAAGTCCAAACTTATGCGAGGTTTCTACTCGAGCATAGTCTAAAGTAGACTCATCACTGTAAAATCATCTCAATTTAGACTAAGTATTCAGTCAAAATTTGGGCAGCACCTCCCCATACCCAGAGGGTTGCAGGGGCGAAGTGGAGACAATCCCACAATATCTCGGGTATGCTCCTTATAACCGGGAATGCCAATCGGTGACCGACGGACTTCAATAGAGGGAAAACCCCGAGGACTAACCTACGAGGGGCATCAACACTCCATGATTCTAAAACATCATTAAGGGATAGCCAAGATGGGAGGATACCTCGAGGGCAAGCCCACGAGAGGTACCCTTCCCACAGGCACCACCATTCCCGAGAGAATGTGGATTTGATGTCGGGCTAAGAGCCCCTTTTAATATTCACTCTCCTGCGATCTGCAGAGATACATGTCATTGCGAGACATGTCTCCTTAGACCTCATAGTGATGTGAAATTCCGATGGGGAATGTTCCCATCCCTGAGCAATAAGTTCCTCGAGGAAACAAGCCATCAAATGCGATACACACGTAGAATGCACTCGATCGATAAGTTGACAACAACTGATTATGTGTATATCATAGCTAACGGGTTAGCAGAGAGGTTGACGAGCTAGACCGAAGGTTAGAAGATTAGCCAAAAGACTAAGACACTGTAACGAGCAAATGGTCGAACAGTTCAGTGGCTTCTGCAACATGGACGATCACGACATTCACAGATCTTGGAGATGGCCCCTTCCCCTAGCCCATAACCGTGAATAGGGAAGCTCCGAGGAGCCATTTTCGGGGCTGGGGGGGAGTGCACTTATATACACGCCTCTGACCCAGAGAAAACACATAGGTATACCGAATACTCGATGCGGTCTACGCAATAAAAGGACCCCGGGGAGGGGATCATCGATGTAGCCCCTTTGGGATAACCAAGGGCAGGTCTAACACCACGAAGAAGACACCCGAACGGAGGCACCTAGAAGACTAGGAGTCGAGCACAACCACGGAAAGAAATGGGCGAAGAAGGGCACATGAGATACTATTCTGCTCAACATCAAAGTATTATTATCAAAATAGATCATCACCACACAGATTCATAACGGCATGGCGTTGTCGCTCAAGACCGGCCGTCGATTACAAAGACAGGGATGAATCCCTGATCGCAGAGGGGGGGGGGAGAGACAGCAAGAACCCCGAGTAATAAAACAAAGTGAAGAAGGGGGAGGCTCATATCATCGCCCCCCCCCCCCCCCCCCAACCTCATACATTCACAGAGGTTTACAGGAGAAGCAGTAGTGGGAGCAACCAAGAGATGAACCACCGAAACCCAGCTACAGGAATAGAGTATCGTCGATGGAGGCTTCTTCCCCATCAACAGACTACTTCAGGTGGGCAGACAGGAGAGGTGGCGCTCCGGCTCGCTTTCAGGGAAAATCCCCTTTCTTCTATCCCAAGCTTGTTCTCTATTTGATTGTTTCTCTCCCGTCTATCCTTTTTTTTATTCGACCCAAGGGACACATATATTTAACAAAACCCTCCCCATGGCTTCACCCGGCGTGGGAGTAGCGCGTGGGGAAGGGGTTGCCCTTTGCACGCTGGGAAGAGGGCACCGAGAAGAGGGGCGCGCCGAATTTGTGCCGTTTCATCATGTTCACTTGATATGAGTCTGGCAGCGGGCCCCGGACTGGCCCTGTGAGTCATTGTGATCCTTCATCTCACTGTGGTCTTGCCAAAACATGGCGTGAAGCATTGACAAAGCTTCCAGGCCACTGAACGGCTGCTTTCGGAATCTCGTGTACCCCTGGCCCGTATACGCGGGTTTTTCACTGACGCGGTCTTCGGCACAGTGGCTTGTGCTGTTGGCTCGGCCTGACTCATGCTCGAAGCTTTCTTGAGGGGTGGAAAACCACCTAAGATGCTTTCGCCCTGAGTGGGCGATCATTTGGCCACTAACGGACCCAATATGCTGAAAAGCCGTACCCATGCCGGGTAATCGGGGTCTTCGACTAACAGAGCCTTCGGTCCCTTGTTCTGAAGGGCCAAGGGTGTTCTTTCCCTCAGGAGGATCTTTCATTCAGGTGGCGGGCCACCAGGTATACCCTTGTCCTTTGTCGGACAACGGATGCATTCTCGTCCTTGGTCGGACGACGGATACATGCTCGTCCTTGGTCAGACGACAGATTCATTCTTGTCCTTGGTCGGACGACGGGTATGTCCTTGTGCCAACACCATGACAAAAGAAGAATACTCTGTCACATCTTGACGAGAGCAAAACCATATCGCACAGTGCCAACACAGCACGTACAAGACCACATGCGAAAGCAACGCGATAAACAATCGTAAAACCAATGCCAGCTGCCGACTGTACTGGACCTTAAAGACTCTGAATACTGCAATATCTCGAATTCTCATGTACTTTCACACAACTAGCTCTGATACCAACTGCAACGACCCAGGGTCTAGATATCGGGAAAACCCGATACCACTTGGAACCTGCGAAGCATCCCAAGAGCGGTAAAGCTACAAAGGGATAAAAGGTGTTTGTGGAGTACATTCAAGTTCCAGATAAAGTAGTAAGCAATTAATATTTTAATGATTAGGGTTGTTAAAGTAGCAGAAATAAAATTACATTTTCAATTAACAATTTAAATTACAGAGCCCAGTCTAAATAAAGACAAGTATACACCAACAGAAGAGAAAATGTACTCTCAAGTCGGGAGAAACCTGACGCAGGTAACACTGGCAACAACGAACTGACACACCGCACAACGAACCACGAGGAAGAAGAACAACCACACATGAAAAGCACGGGTGAGCCTCGTGTCACTGGTTCAGTAGGGGTCCTGCAGATCCCCACTAGAAACAACGCAGTAACACGCAAGACAACAACGCTAAAAAGTAAAGCAGGAGCAGAAGTAACAGCAGTGCTAAACTACAACAGTAAAGCTATAAAAACATGAGTAAGGACATGTAATGGAAAGAGTAAAGCCGCATCGAACAGAAACACGGCTGCCGAATGAACCTCGGCTCTCTAAGCTACTCCAAACAACAACAGAAATGCGAACCCCGATCTCACAAAGTCGGGCATTTCTGATCCGTCGACAAAGCACTAGCTCCAAAGTGAAAGCCTACAAGAATAGGCAAAAGCCCTACAAAAGACCTTGTAGACGTCAAAAAATGATGGTGACGATCATATGGCATTCGCGTCCGCATGCGAGTCGAAGATGAGAGGGCCAAACAGACCCATACCTCGCCCGGTCAGGACGAGAACGTGCCTGGTGGTCCGCCATTCATTACGGAAGCCCCCGGGCAGAAGATACAACCACAATTCTATGACCGGCCATGCCGAGAGTCGAATCAAAGAAAAACTGGGAACTCTGGCACAGTCACGCAAAGCCTCGGACCGAGCCCTAGAAGCTACAAACGGGACATTGCGGAGGCCATGTATCACAACTAAAACATTCCGGGAGTGCCAACATTCATATAAACGGCCCCGACTTTGAAAAGAATCTGTTTGGTGCTTAAAACGGCGCGGAAGGGTCTTAAAGCGGCACGCCTTAAAACGGCGCACCCCCCCTTGCTTAAACGGCGCGCCCCCATTTCATGCTCTAATACGAGCTCCCTTTGCATTGCATTAAGACAGCGCCATCCCATGATTGGTTTAAAACGGCGCCACCTCCTTGCTTCGGTTATCCGGCGCGCACCTGTTGAAGGGGCCATTCCCCTTTGATGCTTAAAACGGCGCTGCACTTGCCTAAAAGCTAAACCGGCGCGCCAATTGCACTTGGGTTTAAACCGGCACGGGCACTGTTCCACTGTGCCATTTTAACCTCATTCTATCCCATCTCTGGCATGATACTCTGTTCGGTATAAATGTGATGCGCAGGGGACATTCAATGCCCGACGTTCTGTCTCTGCCTCCGTTCGACAGCACAGGAGCGGCAGCGATGGAGCAACCCCCGCAAACCTGCGACCATCTCATCCTCTGTAACACCCTCAAATATAGCTAAGTTGTACTCTATATCACCGAGGCGTCTTTTAAAGTATCGGCTCAGTTCTTCAAAAGAACTCCAAAGTTAAGCGTGCCTAGTAGGGAGCAGTACTGGGATGGGTGACCTGCCCGGTAAGTCCTCCATTCTGGAGCCGATCACTGTTAGAAAGGGATAAAACCGTGAGGCCGGCAGGCCAAAGCAGATAATACCTCGACGGTATAGAGTACGGGACGTGACATAATGGTATCAGAGCTATACCCCAGCCGGAAGTGTGGGAACTAAGTGCCATGCAGGGCAAAGTGCTACGCTATGGGAGCCACCTCTTGAGTCCGTAATGGAGCAAAGTGCTACATAGTGGAAGCCACCTCTTGAGCCTGTAGGGGCCACCTCTAGAGTCCTACCTGCCTGGGGACTTGATTGCGTGATTGCGTGCTATATGTGCCCAGCGACGAGGACGTCGCCTATATAAGAGGGGTAGATTGTAACACCCTCAAATATAGCTAAGTTGTACTCTATATCATCGAGGCGCCTTTTCAAGTATCGGCTCAGTTCTTGTAAAGAACTCCGAAGTTGAGCGTGCTTAATGGGGAGCAATATCGGGATGGGTGACCTACCCGGGAAGTCCCTCATTCTGGAGCCGATCACTGTTAAAAAGGGATAAAACCGTGAGGCCGGTAGGCCAAAGCGGACAATATCTCGACGGTATAGAGTACGGGGCGTGACAGAATGGTATCAGAGCTATACCCCAGCCGGAAGTGTGGGAACTAAGTGCCATGCAGGGCAAAGTGCTACACTATGGGTTGAGCCTATAGGGGCCACCTCTAGAGTCCTACCTGCCTGGGGGCTTGATTGCGTGCTATATGTGCCCAGCGACGAGGACGTCGCCTATATAAGAGGGGTAGATTGTAACACCCTCAAATATAGCTAAGTTGTACTCTATATCACCGAGGTGCCTTTTAAAGTATCGGCTCAGTTCTTCAAAAGAACTCCGAAGTTAAGCGTGCTTAATGGGGAGTAGTACTGGGATGGGTGACCTGCCCGAGAAGTCCCTTATTCTGGAGCCGATCACTATTAAAAAGGGATAAAACCGTGAGGCCGGTAGGCCAAAGCGGACAATACCTCGATGGTATAGAGTACGGGGCGTAACAGAATGGTATCAGAGCTATATCCCAGCCGGAAGTGTGGGAACTAAGTGCCATGCAGGGCAAAGTGCTACGCTATGGGAGCCACCTCTTGAGTCCGTAATGGAGCAAAGTGCTACATAGTGGGAGCCACCTCTTGAGCCTGTAGGGGCCACCTCTAGAGTCCTACCTGCCTGGGGGCTTGATTGCGTGATTGCGTGCTATATGTGCCCAGCGACGAGGACGCCGCCTATATAAGAGGGGTAGATTGTAACACCCTCAAATATAGCTAAGTTGTACTCTATATCATCGAGACGTCTTTTCAAGTATCGGCTCAGTTCTTGTAAAGAACTCCGAAGTTGAGCGTGCTTAATGGGGAGCAATATCGGGATGTGTGACCTACCCGGGAAGTCCCTCATTCTGGAGCCGATCACTGTTAAAAAGGGATAAAACCGTGAGGCCGGTAGGCCAAAGCGGACAATACCTCGACGGTATAGAGTACGGGGCGTGATAGTGGTCATGAATGCTCGGCACTTAATCACGTCAGACGCCCCATCCAGGGGTCATTACGGCGTCGAAGCTGTCGTAATGATCGGTCGGGTCCCCCTGGCCGTCGTACGACTTGAAGGCTGGAAGTGAGATACTGGGGGAGATCTCGGCCTTCAAGAAATAATTGGAGAACGGGGATCGCTTCTCATCCTTGACAGGATAGGTCTTCTACAAGGCGCGGAGGGCGCGCTCTTGCTCTACGAAATGCCTCTCAAAGTCTTGCAGCCGGAGGGACAGCTCCGGTTGTCGTTGGTCCGAGGGGCTGGGGGGACGCACATGCATGCTATCCTGGCGCTCCTCAGGGGCCTCGATTTCTAGGAACTATTGGTGTGCTCTGGACTTCTCACTCCTCGGGGTAGAGGAGGCTTCCTGCTCCGGCGGAGGGGCATGCGATGGTCCTCCTAACTGGTTGCGGATAAGCCGCCCCCGCCGGAGGGTAAATCAACCTCCAGCGGTTTACTGGGAGGCATCTCCACGGGGTGGGCTCTTCCTGGGGAGATGCGACTTCTCCTCCATGGCCACCTGGGCCCTAATGAGATTCACAAGGACATCCAGTTTTGCATTGAGGGTTTGGAGGGTGTCGGTACTCCTGCCGGGAAGCTGTTCCCCCGCCACCGATGGAGGTATTTCATTGGCATGATTGCCTGGCGGAGAATTCTCCGTGGGGAGGGAAGGTGCGCCTTTTTCCGTCACTAGGGCCTTTCCCTTGTCGTCGGTAGTCCTCCTGCCAGAACTTCTTCGCACCATGATGGCTCTTTATTTGTTTCCCACAGACGATGCCAGATGAGGAGGGGTGATCTCGTGCTACTCTTGAGCGGGGAAGAGGATGACCACGTACGCTTGAAGGATGAATTGCAAGATGGGAAACAGGTCAGAGATGCCCATGGATGAATCCACGGGGAATACCCTCCGATGCTTAAGTCAGCAACTATACTAGAGCATTGGTGAAAAGAGAGGAGTTAGGAGGAAGATGGGAGCGCGAGATCCCTCTCCACCAAAAGGTGAAGTGGTTCATGCCCAGAATTTTTGGATTACCTCTCCACAGTAGGGTTCTTCCAGTTTAAATAATGGCTCATTGAGTGAATGATCCATGTAAGGTGAGGAGTTTTAGGGGGGGTTACGTCCTCCTTGCGGGCTCTGGATCTCCCCTTACCCTTTGAGCTCCCCGCTATTAAGGGACTCGTAATGGCCGTACATATAAGCTTCCATCAGTCAGCCCGAGCATAAGGCACTGGCCCAGGCGATGCCTCTCGAGCGATGAGTGTGTGGTCTGGGCAGAGAATACAGGGCTCCGATGAAGCTCTCCCGATCGAACTGATGCTCGGACTTCCCAACCTGAAGGCCGCCTAGAAAGTGCTTGTTCCGAGTGAGTTATTAGGCTTATATTTAGTGGGCCCGAGGGCTAGCACTTCAAGGAGCTGAGCCTCGTTGGGTCAAATTGGACCTCGTTTGGACTCTCCATTCGGGCAGTTAGATTTCCCCTCTCCAACGACCATGCAAAGGGGCGCCCATTCCCTGTACGAAAATATTGGAAGAGAAATCAAGAAAAATAGAAAAGGAAATGAGTGTCCATCCAAAAAGCCATCTATTTAATTATATGAAAAAGGCAAAAATATCAAAGTAAGGAAATAAAGAAGCTATGACCATTTGAATAGTCGCCCATTATGAATTGAACGCCCATATGGTGGTCGCCATTTCAGTTTGAAGCAGAAACAGAACCGAGTTTATTCTGATCGAAGTTATCTTTCCAAATTTGATGCAAGGAGGACTCTTTGATGGCAAGAAACCTAGTTTGAGCAAGATGAGATTCTTAAAAATCAGATTTTGATTTGATCTTTGAAGCCACGATCGTGGAGGTTCCCAGTGCATTATAAATAGGTGCCCAAGAGCAACTGAGAGAAAGATCTTTGCCTTTCTTAGCCTCTTTTCATGTTGTTATGTTCTTCCTTTCAATTTACTTTCTTCTTCAAACCTCTTCATTTTTAAGTGCTCTTTCATTCCCTCTTCTTCCTCTTCTTCTAATTATCTCTAGTTTTCAAGCTATTCTTAGTTTTTCAAAGTTCAATTTTGCATTTTTACTGTTCACCCTATTTTACACAACTCTTTTCTTCCTCCATTTTCCTCCCCTTTTGATTTTCTTTTCATGTTACTTTTTTCATAGAGGTTATTTGTCTTTCCTAGATCTAGATTTTCTTCTTCTTCCTCTTCCTCCAATTCTTTGTTATTTTTATGTTATAATATCTTTTCCAAGGTTTTATCTTTGCATTTTCACTATTCATCCGTGGGTCTACACCTTGTTCTTCCCATGATTTCACCATCCTCCGATCATCTTCTCCCTCTACCCTCTTCATCAACTTTCTTCCTCTCTTCGTCCTATCCAACTTCTTCTTCATCATCATCTTCTGATTCCTCTTTTGTTAAAGCTATTCTTAGTTTTCTCTTACTCTATTTTTATTTTTGTTTTGATTTTAAATCTTCCTCTCTTTTTCTATCTTCCCCTTTCTGTATATTCTTCTCACATCCCAAGGTAGAGATTCTTATTTCGATACTCTAAAGGCGGCGTCTAATTCCAAGGCAGGGCGGTCTTCCTCAAAGGCTCGGTAAGGAGACGGCATCGCTATTCTTTAAATTTATTGGCCCTATTTCTTCCTTTTTTCCATAGTTTACTCAAGTTGTAATTTTTAGCTTTTACGACATTGTAATCTTTCCTTAGCAATAAAAATTTATCTTTTGCAATTGTGTTTTTCTAGTTCTTTCTCTTTCTATCTTCTTCCAAATTCTCTTCTCAACCCTCTCAAATTCTTTAGATAGGTTTATATTTAGTCTCAAGTTCGTGCGATTTTACTTTCCTTTAGTTTAAACTCACTCAAATTCGGTTTTCATAATATAAAGATTTTTCCAACTTGCATAATTGAAAATATTCTTCTCCGTGGGATCGATTCGTTCTTACCATTCTACTTATATTTAATATCTTTTTAGTGAGTGAGTGCGGTTATTTTTAAAATTATGGCACAACTTTTAACGACATGTTTTCTATACATCACCGCTCCAGCGGCAATCGATGCTCTACTCTGACCCTCTTGATCCCCAACCGACAGCCCTTGTTGGGAGTGAGTACTCCTCCTAGACGCCATGATCCTCTAACACACAAAAAATGGAAACAATAGAATCAACAAAACACGCGGGGTCCTATACCAGTTGCCAACATTACTGCATATTATGGACATTTTGGACTGCTACAATCAATTTAGATTCCTATACACCCCCACAACCACGCTCTGATACCATCTATAATGACCCAAGATCCGAACACCGAGAAAGTCCCCGATATTATTGGATCCTGGCATGCCACCCACGAGTCGGGGGCTCAGAAGGGTTTAAGGGATGGAGTGGTAGTGTATAAGAATCTAAATCATTGCAACACAATAATAAATAACATGATTAATTGCCTGAATAAATAGTTATATAATTTAGAAATTATGCAATTCAACAAATACACAGTCCAAATTCTATATGTGCATACATAGGTGCAGTAAACCAAAAAGGTACAAGACCACGGGGCAGACCCCATCTCTGGCAAACTGGTGCTATGACTGACCACAAGCTCCACACGAGACCTCCGAAGGACTACGTGCAACCGTGCCTCACCTGAAAACAAAAGGGGTGACCCTCATCTCATCAGCTCAATAGGGGTCTTGCGGATCCCCACCTCACGACGGTAAATACACGGTGCAATAAATAACAATTCAGAACAATAACCATAACAAAAGAACATCATCTAATTATTAAAAGAAGTAACTTCATTACACGAGTACCAAAGCTATTTGTAACAAACCACAAGTCGGAGCCATACAACGGAATACCCTCGACCGCTTGGACACTAAGTCACAACCGCAAGAAACTAGGGTTGCGACACTTGAGTGACAAGAGCACTACCCATTAGAAGCAAGGCCGGATGCATCCACTAACGACTTAGTCCATAGCCTCAGGTGTCTCCCTACACGGCTTAGGCAGACACTGAGGCACCGTACATGGAACACAAGGCAAGGGTTTAACGTAGTCGGAAGACTAACTGCGTTTAGTCTTCCGACATAGGGAAGGGAGAACTACCCTAAATCCTATCCCACTCAACTCAAATGAGGGAAAATACAAGCGATAGCCCTGTTTTATGCTCTCATACACCTAATACATCCATTTAAACTCAAAAATTAACATGAATCACATGTGTTTTCCACATTCACATCAAGAGATTGAAATGACTCATGGCATGCTCATTTCTTTTGGTGATCAAACCATCGTTTCACGTGATTAACAACACTAAATCACGGGAAATCGCAATGGAAAGTGAGAGGGTTCCATCCCCCTACCATAATCGCGGAAATCACATCGTTCTACCTCGGTTATTTACGGAAAATCTTACCCCATGAGCGTGACACGGCCCCACCAAGCGAACCACTGCCATCTCACCTTCGAGATCACCTCTCCACCACTCTGTAGCTCGGTCAGATCTCCTCGTGGCAACCCATCTGCAGTCGGGAGAGGAGGAAGCTTGGTGAGAACAGATGAGGGAGGGAGAGGGGTGTGTCAAGAGTGAGAGAGGGAGGGGTGCCTCCATCGTTGGTTTAGGAAGGTTTTAGGGGTTTCATTTTTATTGTTATTTCCCCTTTTATCATGTAAGAATCCCCCAAAAACCAAAATTGTAATTTTGCCCATTCTTCAATAAATTCTAAAATCTCAATAAAATCTCACATTCCTTCAAAAATCTCTTAAAATAATATTTCAAACATTCGGGGTCCTTAAAATATTCACGAAAAAGTATGGATCTGATGCCTATTAGTTGGAAATCTGAAATTTAGGATATTACAGTGGGCCCCCTCCTCTCCCGTACCCCACCGACCCCCCCACTCTCCCATCCCCTCCCCAATCACCCAATGTGTCTCCGTCCCCTCCCCTCCCCACCCCCTCCCCTCCTCTCCCGTCCCCTCCCACCCCCCACCGACCCCCCCACCCTCTCATCCCCTCCCCTCCATGCCCCCTTCCCTCTCCCCTCCCCTCCCGTAGTCCTCTCCCATCCCCCCGCCCCCCACCCTACTCTCCCCTCCCCCTCCCTCTCTCGAACCCCCCTCTTGTCCTCTCATGTACCCTCCCGTCCCCCACTCTCCCCTTCCGTCCCCCATCTACCCCCCCACCCTCCCCTCCCCTCCCCCCTTCCCTCCCCACCCTCCCGTCCCCCACCAACCCTCCCCTCCCCAATGTGCCCCACTCGATCTCTCGAACCCCCGGCCCCCTCCCTCTCCACTATACCCCCCTCCCCTGCCCACTAGATTCGCCCCCCTCCCTTTCCTGAACACAGACCCACATTATAATAAATAGTAAATTCAAATAATAAATTTAAGTACACACCGACATAATAATAATACTAAATAATAAATTTAAATCATATTAAACAAATTAAAATCAAATAATATATTTTTAAAAATATATTTTACTAACCATTTATTGGCAAAAATTTGTCGAAAAGATAGAACAAAGTCCGTTGCTGTCCCCGATGCTAATAGGTCTACATGAAAATTTCATCATTGTTAGAGACAGAGAGAGATGGTAAATGAATGGGAGGGGGGCCTTACCCCTCTCTATGTGCGTATGTGCGACAGTGAGAGAGTGAGGGAGAGGGAGAGGAGATCGAGAGAGACTGGGAGAGGGATTGTGAATGCGGGCATGTGTTAGAGGGAGAGGGGAGGCAGAGGGAAAGGGAGGGAGGGAGACCGAGAGAGGGAGAGGGATAGAGAGAGGGAGATAGGGCATGCATGAGAGAGGGAGATGGATAGGGAGAGAGTGAGTGAGAGTGGGAGATAGAGGGAGATTGAGATAGAGAGGGAGAGCGAGAGAGTGAAAGAGGGAGAGCGAGTGTGACAGTGGGAGAGGGAGAGTGAGTGTGACAACGGGGGCGTGTAATATCCTGGGTTTTTCGGACATTTTTGAGATCTGGATCCGTGAGGTTTGGATCACTTTCAGGGTTCCCAGAGCTTGTTTTGTAGTTTGCACGTGTTTTTCCCTAACGAACCTGCGGAACCCCATAGCGGGTGAACCGTTGCGTTCTCCTCCTCCAGGATTGTACCAGTGCATTGACAGTGTTCCGAGGATCGCGGAAATGATTTTTTCCTAATTTTCCATATTTTTGGCATTTTTTGGATTTTATATATAAACCCCACCCTTTTTTTCTTTTTCCCTTTTTCTTCTTTCTTCTTCTCCTTCTTCTTCTTCCTTCCTGTGAGCGCACCGCGGCACCCCCTCTCTCCCGTTCGGAGCTTGCGGCCCCTTCCTCCTCCTGCGACGGGCTGTGGATGTTGGCTGCGGCGCGGTGATGACGGTGGCGGCGAGAGGAACGCGGCAATACCTTCCTTGGGGCGTGGGAGAGGACTTGTTGTTCGGCCAAAGTTTTGAGATCGGCGGCGATCCGATGACTTCCGGGCTTCTTTGAGGTAGGGGGATGGATCCTTACCCTCTTTACTGCTTTCCCCTTGATTTGTAGGCCGTGGGGAGGTCGAGAGGGGCATTTTGAGCCGGGTAGGGTAAATTCCATGATTTGGGGTGGAGCACCGGATCTCCCGTTCCATGAAGTTTTTGATCGACTCGAGGGTTTAGATGCATGCTAGGAAGCTTGGGGATGGATTCCCCTTTGTTTCCCCATCATCAGGCGATGATCGGGGAGTGGATCGGGCTTTTTGGGGCTTTCCCGCCATTTCGTAATCGGATGGGAAAAATGGTCCTACCAGGGACCGCTATTTCCCTTGGCAGTCCTCAGGGGAGCACCTGGAGCCTTGCTGTGGCGGTTGGTTTAGCGGTCCCCAGGGGACTGCCAGGTTCGGGGCGGTCCAACGACAGACCGCAACCCCTTGGGTAGCGGTCTGCTTGCGACCATTTTTCTCCAGTTGGCGTGGGTTTTTGACCGTTGGGTTGTCGGTTGTGCTTGGCGGTCCATTGGGGAGCACTACGCCTCGGGGCGGTCTTGCGACACACTGTCTCCCAATGGGAGGCGGCCAGCCCTTGACCGTTTCCTTGATGGGTTGATTTTTGACCGTTGGGAGCCACCTTTGGAGTTACGGTTAGCGTAGAACCGTTTCTTGGCTTTGGCGATCCTGGGAGGACCGTTTGGGTGGGCTAGCGGCCTGGCGATAGACCGTTATGCCCTTCGTGGCTTCCCCCTCCCTATGCGGCCACGAGGTGACCGCTAGGTCTGGCTTGGCAGTCTCAGGGAGACCGCCAGGCTTGTTTTACGGTCCGAAGAGGACCGCCAGGTTCTGGGGAGTCCTGGGAGGACCGCCACCTTGTTTCTTTCCGTTCGGTGGTTTTTGTGAGTTGAGTCTTACCTCCAGTGACACATCCACTAGTTGTAGCCTTCTTACAGCACGCGTGTGCTGACCCACTCGGGAGTGGTGGAGCGGCTTACCCGAGAGAGATGATTTTTAGGCTGGTTTCCGTAGGGCCCCTTGCCTTTGTAGCCTGAGTCTGGCTAGGGCAGAAACCAACTAGAGGACCCGACCTAGAGCAGTTGTTCTGTGTGTGCACACATAGTTGGGGGCAGAGGACCCGCGCTGAAGAGCGTGACCCCAGCTAGTCCTTGTTCTGAGTTCCTGGTTACTTGTACGGTGTCTCAATCTCCGCCTGGGGCGTGGTAGCGAGATACCTGTGGTGCGGTGTAAGATGTCAGGGGAGGCATCCGGCTTTGCTTCTAGTGGGTGGTGCTCCTGTCTCCTGGTAGGTACAGACTTGTTTTCCACCTGCTTGAGGTCGGTTTGTTAGGTGCGATTAGTTGTAGAGAGCTTTTCTGTTTATTTATTATTGCCTGTTGATTCTACCGTACTTTCATTAGTTAGCGTTACCTTTCGTGCTTGTTCGTGTCTTTTCGCCTTGTTTTCCACGTTGTGCGGTGGGGGTCCGAGGGATCCCTACTGGGCCAATGAAATGAGGCTCACCCCTATATTTTTCGGTGAGGCTGGGTCGTCAAGAGGTGCATCGGAGTTTTAGCGTGGTTCTAGTAGCCAGGGTTAGGGCCAGTTTGCTAGTGTCGGGGTATGCCCCGTGTACTTGTACTTTTCTTTCTGTTGACCGTACTTATTTTGGACATGAGACACACTGGACCTTGTAGCAGTTTAGTTATTTATTTAATTTCCTGCTTTATCTATTAGTTGTATAATGTGCTATCTCTGTAGTTATTTCAACTTCTCTTGTATCCCCATACCATCCTTTAACCCTTCTGAGTCTTCGGGCTCGTCGGTGGCGGGCCGGGGTTCGAGTCATGCCGGTTCCATTCTAGTACTCAGATCCCGAGTCATTACAATTGGTATCAGAGCCATGTTGTGGAGGTACATAAGAACCTGAAATGATTGCAGTGGTCCAGAAGGTCCATGAATGTCCTATACAGTCGGCGACTGGCGTAGGACTCCGTGTGTTTCATTAATTCTGTCGTTTGTTTTGTTAACAGGAGGTTATGGCGCCGAGGAGAGCAACTCGTTCCCAACAGGGAGAGTCAGGTGGGGGCCAAGAAGGGCAGAGCAGAGCAGTGCTTCCAAATGATGCAGTTGGAAGGGCGAGAGCCCCCAGAGTAGAGGAGTTTCTCTGGGGCATGTACGAGTATGTTCTTCAGCAGCAGCAGGGCAGTGATGCTGGTGAGGGTTCGTTGTCTCGAGGTGGACATAGTCGTGTCCTGAGAGATTTCTTGCAGTTTCAGCCACCTCTTTACAGCGGGCAGCCAGATCCAGAGGTGGCCAAGGAGTGGATTGATGACCTGGAGCGGGTGTTCAGTTCGATGGAGTGTCCTGAGGAGGACAAGGTAGTGTTGGCCACGCATCGATTGCAGGGACCAGCCCGATCTTGGTGGACGTCACAGTGGGGAGCAGTGTTCCAATCCCATCCACTTCAGCAGATTGCATGGTGGGAGTTCGTCGCGGCTTTCGAGCATGCTTTTTGTCCGTCCCTTCTCAGGTCGCTGAAGTTGCACGAGTTTCTAGAGCTGGTCCAGGGAGACATGACCGTGATGCAGTACAGATCCATATTTATTGAGCTGGGCTGTTATGCACCGCATATTGTAGCAGATGAGGAGGTGAGGACCGAGCAGTTTGTCGGGGGTTTGAGGCCAGAGCTGTGGCATCCCCTGCTTGCATCAGGTTTGACCAACATGGATGCAGCTTGCAGAGCAGCGGCGGCGTTGGAGAGAGATTTGCAGAAGGTTCGGGGGCAGGGCAGGGCAGGTCAGTCACAGATGGGTCTTAGCCAGCCGATGGATGTGCAGTAGTAGAGTACCATCCAGCCTTAAGTAGGTGGTTCAGGGACATCTACGTCTGTGGCATCAGCAGTAGATTCGTCATCCAATGGATCAAAGCTCAAGAAGTTTTTTAAACAAGCGAGTTTTATCAGGAGGCGTCAGGATCGCAAGGAGTCGAGGCAGCAGTCAGTGAGCAGCGTTCAACAGCCGTCTTATCAGCGTCAGGGTCCGGTGAGTGGTTCTCAGGCCGGGTGTCCTCGGTGTGGCGATTCTCATCCAGACAGGCAGTGCTCGGCGCCCGTGATTTGCTTTAGGTGTGATCAGCCAGGGCACATGGCACGTGACTGCCCACAGAGACCGCGTCAGCCGCACAAGTTTCAGCAGCAGCAGTAGTTTCAGCCCCAGTAGATACCATCGCAGCCGCAGCAGTACCAGTAGTAGGGACAGTTTCCTCAGTTGACTTGGTCAGCTACCGTAGGGAGGTAGAGATCCCGAGGTAGAGTTACTCACATGACCAAAGTAGAGGCTGAGACATCGTAGTTGGTAGAAGGTACTATTCTGATTTTGGATTGTACAGCTCAAGTTTTGTTCGATTCTGGTGCGTCTCACTTGTTCATATCTGAGGATTTTGCCCATAGTGTTGAGGACCCGGTGGCCGAGATGTCCTGTGATTTTGCCGTAGAGTTGCCTACCCGTGACGTCATGATCATCCCGTATTGTTTTGAGAAGGTGTCTGTGTGGGTGGAAGGGTCGAACTTACTGGCCAGGCTTTATGCATTGCTGCTTTAGGACATCGATGTGATTTTGGGCATGGATTGGCTCGAGGCCCATCATGCCATAGTGGATTGCGGCTCGAAGAAGGTCTACGTCCGGCAGCTTCGTGGACCCACCTTCTATTCTCAAGGTATCCGGTCTTCCTCCTCCCATTTTTTTATTTTAGCTATTAGAGCTCATCGATTGCTCGATGCGGGTTGTCGAGGTTTTCTCACTTCGGTTGTCGTGGTTGATCGGCAGTGTCCGGATGTGGAGGACATTCCGATTGTGTGTGAGTTTTCTGATATTTTTCCTGAAGAATTGCCAGGGTTGCCACTGTAGTGAGAGATTGATTTCATGATTGAGGTGGTACCAGGTACGGCACCTATGTTGAAGGCCCCTTATCGAATGGCTCCTGCGGAGTTGAGATAGCTGAAAGCGTAGTTGCAAGAGTTGCTGGCCAAGGGGTGCATTCGTTCTAGCTTTTCCCCTTGGGGTGTGCCTGTGTTGTTTGTGAAGAAGAAGGATGGTAGTTTGAGGCTGTGCATCGACTACTGGCAGTTGAACCAGGCGACTGTTAAGAACAAGTATCCGTTGCCTCGGATTGATGACTTGTTTGATCAGCTTCAATCTGCCCGGGTGTTTTCACGGATCGATCTGAGATCGGGTTATTACCAACTGTAGATTCGGGAGTCTGATGTTAAGAAGATTGCATTCCGCTCGAGGTATGGGCATTATGCGTTCTTGGTGATGCTGTTTGGGCTCACCAATGCCCCCGCGACATTTATGGATTTGATGCGAAGGGTGTTCCATATGTATCTAGACCAGTTTGTGGTCGTGTTTGTGGACGACATCCTCGTGTATTCGTGGTCTGCTGAGGAGTATGTGCATCATCTGAGGGTGGTGTTACAGACCTTGTGGGATCACCAGCTATATGCCAATCTCAATAAGTGAGTTTTGGCTGCGTGAGGTGCACTTTTTGGGGCATGTGATTTCTGGTGATGGTGTTTCCGTGGACCCGACCAAGGTCGAGGCTGTGGTGCAGTGGCCGAGGCCGAGTCTCGTCACGGAGATTCAGAGGTTTTTGGGGCTGGCAGGATACCATAGGAGGTTCATTCAGCATTTTGCTCGTATTGCGGCTCCGATCACCAAGCTTACGCGGAAGGAGGTGACGTTTGTCTGGACGGAGGAGTGTGAGCAGAGCTTCATGGAGCTGAAGAGATTGCTCACTACCGCTCCGGTGTTGGTGTTGCCTTCAGGATCGGGAGGTTTTGTGGTGTGTATGGATGCTTCTGTGGTAGGTCTGGGCACTATGTTGATGCAACATGGTTGAGTTGTGGCGTATGCGTCTCAGTAGTTGAAGCCACATGAGGTGAACTACCCTACTCATGATCTTGAGTTGGCGGTGGTGATTTTTGACCTAAAGATTTGGAGGCACTATCTGTATGGCGAGAAGTTCGAGATGTTCACTAACCATCAGAGTTTGAGGTATGTGTTTACCCAGAAGGATCTTAACGTCAGGCAAAGGAGGTGGATGGAGTATATGAAGGATTATGATTTTACTTTGTCGTATCAGCCTGGCAGGATGAATCGGCTAACGCCGTGAGTAGGAAGGTGGTGGTCAGTCAGATGTTGTTGAGGAAGTAGAGGTTATGGGAGCAAGTGCCGGCCATGACCTTTAGGCTCAAGATCCCTAAGGATCAGGGTTTGGCTATTCTTACGAGCTTGACTGTCACGCCAACTATTCATCATCTGGTAACTGAGGCTCAGCATTCGAACCCCGAGCTGCCTCGTATTCTATCGATGGCCGAGGTGGAGTTTGGTGAGGATGGAGCTGTGAGGTTCGGAGGTAGGTTGTGCGTCCCAGCCGAGGAGCAAATGAGGCGTGCGGTGCTACGTGAGGCCCATGGGAGCCGGTATGTCGTGCACCCCAGATCGGCTAAAATGTACTACAACCTGAAGAGGCAGTTTTAGTGGCCTGGGATGAAGAGAGACGTTGCGGAGTTTGTGGCCAGGTGTTTGACCTGTCAACAGGTGAAAGCTGAGCACCAGCGACCGGGAGGTAAATTTCAGCCCTTGGAGATCCCCGTGTGGAAGTGGGACCACGTGACCACTAATTTCATGGTTGGATTGCCGAGGACATCTGGTGGGCATGATAGTATTTGGTTACTGGTGGATAGACTGACAAAGATGACTCGGTTGTTACCGATCAAGGTCAGTTGGAGTGTGCATCATTTGGCCTGTCTGTATGTGGAGCGGATCATCCCGTTGCATGAAGTCCCCATCTCCATTGTGTCTGATCGTGACCTGCGCCTCACATCGACATTTTGGAGGAGCTTCCAGAAGGCTATGGGCACCAAGTTGGATTTTAGCTCGGCGTACCATCCTCAGTCAGACGGTCAATCGGAGAGGACCATCCAGACCCTAGAGGACATGTTGAGATCATGTTGTCTAGAGTGGCAGGGAAGTTGGATCCACCATCTAACATTAGTGGAGTTTGCCTACAACAATGTCTATCATTCGAGCATTGGTATGGCTCCTTATGAGGCATTGTAGGGCGACCCTGTCGGACTCCGCTTGATTGGTTTGAGGTGGGTGAACGTGTCCTGACAGGACCGAAATTGGTGCAGCAGTTTTTTGAGGTGGTGCATTTCATTCGACAGAAGATGTTGGCAACACAGAGCCGGCAAAAGAGTTATGCCGATCGGAGGAGGCAACCTCTCAGCTTTGCTGTCAAAGATCGGGTGTTTTTGCAAGTTTCTTCCATCAAGGGTGTAATGCGCTTAGACAGACGTGGGAAGCTGAGTCCCACTATATTGGCCCTTTTCTTATTGTCAAGCATATTGGTGAAGTTGCTTATCAGTTGTAGTTACCTCCGGAGCTATCTGCCGTGCATGATGTGTTCCATGTGTCTCAACTGCGGAGGTATCTGCCTGATGACTCCCATGTTTTAGAGGATGTCGTTTGGCCCGAGGTGGCCCCAGACTTGTCCCTTCCGGAGTACCCTATCCGCATCGAGGATCGGCGTGAGCAGCACCTACGGAACAAGGTTATTCCACTGGTTAAGGTAGTCTGATAGCACCATTCTGGTGGTGAGGCGTCATGGGAGCGTGAGGATGAGATGCGGCAACTGTATCCTTATTTATTCGGGTGAGTCTTCTCCCCTATCCCTGTGTCTTGTCCTTAATTCCGAGGATGAAATTTATTTAAGGGTGGAGGGCTGTAATATCCTAGGTTTTTTGGACATTTTTTGGATCTGGATCCATGAGTTTCGGATAACATTCGGGGGTCCCAGAGCTTGTATTATGGTTTACACGTGTTTTTCCTTGACGAACCTGTGGAATGCCATAGCGGGTGAACCGTTACGTTCTCCTCCTCCGAGACTGTACCAGTGCGTTGAGCGTGTTCCGAGGATCGCGAAAATGATTTTTTTCAAATTTTCCAAATTTTTGGCATTTTTTCGATTTTCTATATAAACCCCCTTTTTCTTTTTTCTTTTTTTCTTTTTCCCTTTTTCTTCTTTCTTCTTCTCTTTCTTCTTCCTCCTTCCCATGAGCGCACCGCGACACCCCCTCTCTCACGTTCGGAGCTCGCGGCCCCTTCCTCCTCCGGCGACGGGCTGTGGACATTGGCTGCGGCACGGTGACGACGGTGGCGGCAAGAGGAACGTGGTGGTACCTTCCTTGGGGCATGGGAGAGGAGTTCTTGTTCGGCCAAAGTTTTGAGATCGACGGTGATCCGATGACTTTCAGGCTTCTTTAAGGTAGGGGGACGTATCCTTACTCTCTTTACTGCTTTCCCCTTGATTTGAAGGCCGTGGGGAGGTCGAGAGGGGCGTTTTGAGCTAGGTAGGGTAAATTGCATGATTTGGGGTGGAGCGCCGAATCTCTCGTTCCGTGAAGTTTTTGGCCGATCCGAGGGTTTAGATGCATGCTAGGAGGGTTGTGGATGGATTCCCCTTTGTTTCCCCATCATTGGGCGATGATCAGGGCGTGGATCGGGCTTTTTGGGGCTTTCCTGCTGTTTCGTGCTCGGATGAGAAACACGGTCCTACTAGGGACCGCTATGTCCCTTGGCGGTCCTCAGGGGACCGCCAGGAGCCTTGCTGTGTCGGTTGGTTTAGCGATCCCCAGGGGACCACTAGGTTCGGGATGGTCTAGCGACAGACCGCAACCGCTTGGGTAGCGGTCTGCTTGCGATAGTTTTTCTCCAGTTGGCGTGGGTTTTTGATCGTTGGGTTGTCAGTTGTGCTTGGCGGTCCATTGGGGACCGCTACATCTGGGGGCGATCTTACGATAGACCATATTCCCATGGGAGGTGGCCAACCCTTGACCGTTTCTTTGATGGGTTGATTTTTGACCGTCGGGAGCCACCTTTTGAGTTGCGGTCAGGGTAGGACCGTTTCTTGGCTTTGGCGGTCCAGGGAGGACCGTTTGGGTGGGCTAGCGGCCTAGCGATAGACCGCTATGCCCTTCGTGGCTTCCCCCTCCCTATGCGGTCACGAGGTGACTGTTAGGTCTAGCTTGGCGATCTCAGGGAGACCGCCAGGCTTGCCTTGCGGTCCAGGGAGGACCGCTAGGCTTGTTTTGCGGTCCGAAGAGGACCGCCAGGTTCTAGGTAGTCTCGGGAGGACTGCCACCATGTTTCTTTCCATTCGGTGGTTTTTGTGAGTCGAGTCATACATCCAGTGACACGTCCACTAGTCGTAGCCTTCATACGGCACGCGTGTGCTGACCCACCCGGGAGTGGTGGAGCGGCTTACCCGAGAGAGATGATTTTTAGGCTGGTTTCCGTAGGACCCCTTGCCTTTGCAGCCTGAGTCCGGCTGGGGGGAAAACTGGCTAGAGGACCCGACCTAGACTAGTTGGTCTGTGTGTACACATGTAGTTGGGAGTAAAGGACCCGCGTTGACGAGTGCGACCCCAGCTAGTCCTTGTTCTGAGTTCTTGGTTACTTGTACGGTGTCTCAGTCTCCGCCGTGGGCGTGGTAGCGAGACACCTGAGGCGCGGTGTAAGACGTCAGGGGACGCATACGGCTTTGCTTCTAATGCATGGTGCTCCTGTCTCCTGGCAGGTACGGACTTGTTTTTCACCGGTTCGAGGTCGGTTTGTTAGGTGCGGTTAGTTGTAGACAGCTTTTCCATTTATTTATTATTGCCTATTGATTCTACCATACTTTCAGTGGGAAGCGTTACCTTCCGTGCTTGTTCGTGTCTTTTCGCCTTATTTTCCCCGTTGTGCGGTGGGGGTCTGAGGGATCCCTACTAGGCCAATGAAATGAGGCTCACCCCTGTATTTTAAGGTGAGGCGGGGTCGTCGAAAGGCGCATCGGAGTTTCAGCGTGGTTCCAATAGCGAGGGTTAGTCGCCAGTTTGTCAGAGCCGGGGTATGCCTCGTGTACTTGTACTTTTCTTTCTGTTGATTGTACTTATTTTGGACATGAGACACACTAGACCTTGTAGCAGTTTAGTTATTTATTTAATTTCTTGCTTTATCTGTTAGTTGCATATTGTGCTATCTCTGCAGTAATTTCAGCTTCTCTTGTATCCCCATACCATCCTTTAACCCTTCCGAGTCTTTGGGCTTGTGGCTGGCGGCCCGTGGTTCGAGTCGCGTCGGTTCCTTTCCAATACTCGGATCTCGGGTCATTACAGGCTGTGTTAGAGAGAGACATGGAGATGGTGAGAGAGGAGACACTGAGAGAGAGAGAGGGTGATGGCGAGAGATAGAGAGGGAGAGGGAGCAGGAGACGGCGAGAGAGGAGATGTTGAGAGAGGAGACACGAGAGAGAGGGGGGAGACGGCGAGAGAGTGAGACTCCTACCAGAGGGGGGTTTCTGTGCCAGTCCCCAAACGTCGCCATTGCCGCTCGCCGGAGAGAATGAGTGAGAGAGGGAAATGCCACTATAGCCGCTCGTCAGAGAGAAAGAAAGAGAGAGGGAGAAGCCGCCGTCACTGCACGCCGAAGAGAAAGAGAGAGAGGGAGATGCCTCCATTGACCCAGATTCTGTCATCCATCATCGGGCAGATATGACAGTGGGAGAGAGAGAGAGGGCGCGCGAGAGAGTGAGAGCGAGGGAGACAGGGGGAGACAGCCGGATTCGATGGAGGGAAATGAAATAGTTTCAGACAGATTTTTGATAAAACAAAATTTCATCAAAAATTTTAGATAGATATTCTGACAGTAATTTATTCTGATGAAAATTTTCAAATATAATCTAAATTAGTCGTTCTAATTGTCGACAGATGTTAATCCATCGGAAAGATAGTCAGAAATTCTGATGGATATTCCAACAGATTTTCTGCCATCTAAAATTCCAAAGAAATTTCTGACCGATATTTTTCCGTCAGAAATGCAGATGGATTTTTAGACGGAATCTTAGCCATCAAGAATTTTTTGTTGCTAAATCTGACTTTTCTTGTAGTGATTGAGGGATAATCAGGTGCAGATCCAAGCGGGCTGGATCTGGCCCGGTAAGGACCCACGAGGGTCTCCCCTCCTTCCCTAAAGTAGGGGCAGCTAGGGTTTCACCCTAGACGCTGCTTTCATCTAAGCAAGGTCTGCGGAGGCCCCCCCGCTGGCCAACACTTCAGCCCCCGCCTCCAATAGCCCCGCCGTGACCCCACCGCCATCGTCATCCGCCCCGTCGGTCACCTCTTGTGCCAGCGATAAGCAGAAGCTCGTGTCCACCGAAGAGTACAATGATGGCACCTCCACTGGCCTCCCACACCGATGGACGCTGTCGGAAGGCCAGTGCAGACCATGGAGTACCATCATCGGCCCCTGCTAGCCTCCGTAGGAGCCATCAATCAAACTTTCTCGGCCCAAAATGGCCTCCCCCCCACGCCACGAATGGTGACCACAAGGACGAAGGCATGAGCGATCTGCCCTCGCCAGTGGGTCAATTAAAACACCAAGATGTGTGTTTTGATACTCTCGATGCAGGGAACAATTCCCTAGCATCAATCAACTGTTGCTTATCCCATGAGCGACCAAATCGAGCAATGAACATTGAGCCCTACGCAAAAACGTGAACGACAAAAACATGAAACAATCGTGCTGATTTTGATCAAACCAGAAACTTGGCTCTGATACCACTGTAAGGTTTCAACCAGAAGCGTAGCGGAAAACATCGAAACACTAGATTGTATATCGTTGTTGGTTTCTCAAAATCGAACAAGATTAGTAAATCCTGTGGTGTGAAGAATGATTCTTTACCTTTGCGTCGTCGAGAATCTCCTAAAAGCTCGAAGACGAATGAGAGGAGGATCCTAGAGTCATTGGCCGTCCAAGCGTCTGGCCTCTATATGTATCAACACAAGTAGTGAAATAAGACGAGATCACTTCCATGATCTCCACACGTCTGTTGAGACAGGTGCGATAGATTTAGAGGGGGGTGAATGAATCTCCCCTTTAAAATTATAGCCTAATTAAAAACTTATGCTCAGATATGCGGAATTATAACATGTTGCAAATATATTCTGTCAATGCTTAGGAGGATCTCAGCAAAATAGCACAGATGAATTTACCTTCACTCGATCCTAAGCAAGCATCTAATGTGCGAAGCAATAAGATGAACACATAAGAAAATCAAACCACAAGGGACACCAGGCTTTTTAGGTGGTTCGGTCCACAGACCTACGTCCACCCCTCACTCCAAACCGGAGTGAGGCTTCCACTAGCAGTGCTAGAACAACCGACTCAGTCTGCAACAAATGCTACCACACAGCTTAACCAGGGGAACAACCTCCCCTCTTCCTCCACACCGGAGGGAATCCACTAGTGACACACAATCATAAGCAAGCCAGAGACCGAAGTCTTTCTTCCTCCACCAAGGAGGGGACCTACAAGTAGCAACTACTACCTACAGTCGGAGACCCAAGCCTGCCTTCCTCTGAAGCCCAGAGGGAAGCACAAGTGACACCAAGTCACCTGCAAACCAGAGGTCTCAGACCTCTCTTCCTCCACAAAGGAGGGAACCACTGATGACAAAAAGTCACCAGCAAACCGGAGAAACAAATATCCCTTCTCCTGAAACCACAGGAGGAACCCGATCCCCAACAGGGCAATCGGAAGAACAAGGTAAAAGGAAAACAATAAAAGATAAAAATCACAGCGACAGAAAGCTGGAGAAATGAAAAGCACAAAGTAGCTCTCGCAGGAGCAAACTGGATTGGATCTGATCCAAATTCCAGTGAAGACAATGAAGCTCTCTTCTTCTTCACGACCTCTCTATCACTCAATATTTTTCTTCTTCTCAACTCATGCTCTCTCTTTTTCTCTTTTTCTTCTGCTACTTCTCTACCCTTTCTGCTTCAGCTCTCCTTCTTTCGATCACTCCTTTTCTTCTGTCTTTCATCCACTTCATCAGTCTTCTTCAATGGAAGAAGGCTTCCTTTTATAGCAGCAGAGGAAAGGGCTAATGCTCTCTTCGATTCTCGCCCTAGCTTCAGTCCACGTGGTGACTTCTCAGCATCTTGGATCACGTGCCAGGTGCCAGCCTCGGATCACGTGCCCAGACTCTGCAGGTTTAATGAAGAGATCAGTCGATCAGTAGAATCAACACAGGCTGTACATAGTTCAATCAAGCAGCAATGTATAGACTTAGCAATGCAGTGTGCATGCAATGTACAGACTTTGCGTGCAAGTTGCCAGCGATGTATAGACTTGTTGCGTGCAGGCTGGCAACAATGTATAGACTTTGCTGCTTGATGTGGGACGCAATGTACAGACATTACGGCAGGCAGCTGGACGTTGTATAGACATGCTGTGCAGGCTGTGGGATGCAATGTATAGACATTGCAGTGCTGGCTGCCAGCGATGTATAGACATTGCAGTGTTACCGTGGGACGTTGTATAGACTTACTGTGCAGACTGCCAGATGTAGTGTACAGACTTTACGTGTGTGTGCTGAGACAATGTGCAGACTTGGTTCGAGCAACACACTGACTATACAGACTATATGAATGTAGAGCTAGACCCATGTACAGACTTCATACATGCAAGACTGAAGCGTGTACAGACATGATGTAGCATGATTGTATGGACTTAGTGTGCACGCTATTAGACGATGTATAGAGTTGATGTATGCAGCCATAAGGATGTACATACTTTGATTGCGTGCATGACAGAACAATGTTTAGACTTGCTATAATGCATGCATGATAAAAAGCAAACTGATGTATAGACTTTAGGTAATGCATGCGATGCAACACAGTGTATAGACTTAGTTGTGCTGTGCAAACTATGTTCAGACATGCTATGCTTACTGTGGGGGATGTATAGACTCTACGTCTATCAAAGTATGCACAATGAAAAGAGACGCCTCTTTCCTAGACGATAATTTCAGAAGTGACGCCACTTTTGGTGGGCGTCAAATTTCGAGCTTAAAAGAGTGTATAGACTTAGTGTGGCTGTATAGACTAGCAAATGCATGAGAGGCAAAGCAATGTATAGACACTTGTTGTATAGACTTTAAGCGAACGCTGTACAGACTTGAACGTAGGTGAAGACCGCAATGTAGAGTCTTGCGTTCACACAACGTAGGTAAAGGTGAGAATGTACAGACTTACATTTAGCAGTGTATAGACTTGAACACATGCATCATGCAATGTACAGACTTGGACGCATGCTGTGCCATGCGATGTATAGACTTCCCAGTAGCAAGGCTTTGCATTGAATGTGCAGACTTGATGAAATGAGGCATGTACAGACTTGGACGCATGCTGTGCCATGCGATGTATAGACTTCCCAGCAGCAAGGCTTTGCTATGAATGTGCAGACTTGATGAAATGAGGCATGCACAGACTTGAACTCTTGCAATTCAGTAATGTACAGACTTTGTGGCTTGCATGCTGTGCGATGTATAGACTTCACATTATGCATCCAGACGAATGTACAGACTTAAATTATGCAACTGAAGGCTGTACAGACTTGCTATGAAAGTGAGATGCAATGTGAGATGCTCGAATGTACAGACTTGCTGATTGTGTTAAGACACAGCATGAGACGCTGAGTGTACAGACTTGCTATCTTAAGTGTGTACAAGCTTTACTGAAGAGTGTTCAGACATAGCTATCAAGCTTCAGGCAGGCTGTCTAAGGATGTATAGACTGTGCAGAGAGAGTGATACACTGGCTGTGCAGACAACACCCGTTGTACAGACTTAACCTGAGTAGATATGAAATGCATGAGTCTAAGTCTAGACATTCATAGAAAGAAGGTTATGAAATCCAGACATTCATTGACTTATGGCAGTTATGAAATGCACCAGTAGATATGAAATGCATGAGTCTAAGTCTAGACATTCATAGAAACAAGGTTATGAAATACAGACATTCATTGACTTATGGCAGTTATGAAATGCACCAATGCACACAGCATGTTCGATGTAATGATACTCAAATAAGATGTTCATTGAAACATTCACATATGCAACACAAACAGATTCATCTGCAGACACAACAGATGATGACTTATAGTGTTTGCTATCATCAAAATCACAGGGACACAACAATCTCCCCCTTTTTGATGATGGCAACACTATGAGTCATACTGACTTGATCAAATATTTCTCCCCCTTTGACTTCAGCAAAAAGACATTAGTTGAAGAGGGAGAATAAGACTGCATAAGATGAGTGAATTAAAAGCTCCCCCTTTGACTAAGCTCCCCCTTAATGGCAATTAGCTCCCCCTGAATAGAATAATGATCAGAAAAATTTTGAAGGTTGAAACCAATTGAGATGAAGGGAGAATATCAACAAAAGCACAGGGACACTCAAGAATGCTGACTAGATCTTCCCCTTTATGAAAGACACACAGCATGACAGGAAAGCTCTCCCTGATTAGATGGAGTGAAAGTGGTGATGAGCATCTATCAGCAAAACACATGGGAACTCAAGGATTACCATAGTCTGTAATCACAGTGAATAAATGAGGAAGAAGATTTTCGTTAACACACCAAATTCATAAATCTTGATGACCGAATTTCAGACTCTTCAATTATAATAGATTATGAATGAGTTGAAACTTACTTTCATGATTTAAGAGTGATGTATTCAAAGTTTATCAAGAAAATTCAATACTCATATCTGAAACACCTTTTAATAGTAGTGAACCAAAGACTCATCTGAAATTCATGTTTAACCTCCTTCCATCTTACTCATTTAAATTCAATGTCAACTATGGAAGTTACACAAGATAATATTGAGATTAAACAAGAAAAAATGTGTCTGAATTTGCCTTTAGTTTTTCAGAATTTTCTATTTATCAGCACTTATTTTTCCTGAGCAAGTTTGGTTCAGTCAACACCTTTTTACGTGAGGCACAACACGTCTTAGGTGAAGTGACCCAGTTACTCAGTGTGACAACCATATTGCCTCTCAAGGAGAACAGAGTTAGCAATGATGAGTGTCTTTTTACATGAGGAGACACCTTGATCAGAGGCCAGAATCCCCAGTTACTCAACACAACCAAGCCATTGCTCTGTCAGATTTTCAATCATTTTTATAAGAGAGGTAATTATGGCACTTCATGACATGGGGTTACTCTATTTCTTTGATGGACACCCCAGTTTCTCTGTGACCAAAATCATTGCTCTTATTTTAAAATTTGTAAATGTTTTCTGAATTTTCAAATAAAGCTCAGTACACAGAATTGTTTAAGAACAATACTTTCGACATGTATCTTAACCAAAGATAGCCATGTCCTTTAAACTTTCAGATTTCAGAAAGTTTTGCATGAAGTTATATGAGATAATTGGTTAAGATTTATTAAGCAAATGATTCAGATACTTTCATGTCTTTTTGATCAAAGCTTAATGAATGCATTAGTCTTAAATCCATTTGATATATCAGACATTCTTAAGCCAGTATAATAGAAGATTCTTGTTTTCAGAATATGTCAGATTTTTGATTAGGGTGCAGTGACTAAAATCTTTCCTCATTCATGATGAATCAACATTGACATTGCAGCACATCAGTGGAGTCAACAAAACATTTTTATTGAGAGAATAGCAGAAATTAATCATGATGAGACGAGGGGTGAACATTAGAACAGTGCTGTTTAGAAATCAATAGCAGAGTCTGGAGTACAGACACAACAGCTGCACAAGTGGAAACAGTAGTGAATTCAAGTGAACCACACAATTGTCAAGAGAATGAATCAGATTGCTAGACAGTAAGAGTTCAAGAGATGAAGAAGTGATCAAACAAGAATGCTCTCACTGTCTAGATGTAATGGAATATCCTTTTAGGTTTTTCAAATTTTATGTTGTGCAATGCACTGCTCTATATGAAGTCTTGACCCTTGGTACTTCGCGGAGCACTTGGTCTAAAAGACCTCCTCACACATAGTAAGAGCCTTCAGACAGATTTCCCTGCCTTTTGGTAGCTTACCATTTAACATACCATAGTGGTCATGCAAATCAGTGTAATACAACATACAAGAAGTTTGACATATCATGCATCATGACATTTATATGCAATGCATTCAGAGATAAACTACAATCATTTCCATGAGCATTTCAGATTTTTCAATTAGATTCAGTTAGACAATGCACAAAAGAATTATCATGATATGCAGTGCATTCAGATCACACATATTCAGAATACAGAGTTTCCAGAATTTACCTGAATAGGGCTTTATCATCTTGGGTGCCTTGGTTTATTTACCCCTCTTTTTATTCCTCAATCCAAGGCACACTTGCAAATTTTGATCATTTTGATCCTGCAGGGACCCAAGCAGCTTTGGGTCCTGCCTTAGCCCTGACAAGTGTTCTAACCTGTTTCTTAGCTAGATCAACATCAAATTTCATCAGAAAGTAATCATCCATAGAATATCCAAATTTTCCACAATATCTACATGTACCAACAGAATTTTTGAATTTATTATGATGCACATTAGTAAAAACATGAGGCCTATGTGCATGAGCATAAGATTGTCTGTTGCTTACATGAACATTTTGTATCTTATTCTTAATCAGCCAACATTCAGAAGATTTGTGACCCTGCTTCCCATAGTTATAGCATGAAAGTCTTGCAAATGGTTTTGCAGGGAATTTGACTACATGGGGGTTAACGGACTTTTTCTGAACATGCCAACAGTCCTTGACTGTATGGCCATTTTTCCCACACTCGAAGCATCTGATATGCTTACTTTTGAAACCATTATCTGCCCACCAACATTCAGAAGCTCGGTGGCCAGTTTTTTCACATTCAAAGCATGCAAGATTCTTTTCTTCAAAAATAGTTTTATTCCTACCAAAAACATTTTTATTTACAGGAAATTTGACAAATTCAAAATTAAGTTTATTTCCCTGTTTATGCCAACAGTGGGCTGCAATGTGGCCCAGCTTGCCACAACAATAATATTGAATTTTCTTTTTTCTGAAAACCATGATTCTTAACATGGTCTTTCCTAGCATGAGTTTTGTCAAATTTCAGATCATCCTCCTTCATCACAAAGCACTCAGTCATCTCATGACCAAATTTCTCACAATAATAACATGACCCCTTTTTAGTATGAGTTTGTGGGAGATCATGTGACTTGTGTGCAGCAATTTTTGTAACAACAGGAGTGTTTTTGTCCTTTTTCTGTAGATTGTCATCCTTTTTCAATTTTTGAGTTTGTTCTACAGTTTTGGGACTAACATGTGATTTTTAATTTTTCTAAGCACTGAATTTGAAGATAGGTGTACTAGATGTACTAGTTGGCTCAGAGCTGCACACAAATGAAGTGTGAAGCTTACTATCAATGCCCTTTTTATTTGCTGGGTTAAAACCCAAACCCTCACGTTGGAAATTAATTTTACAACCAAGGAGCTTGTCCAAATTATCCTTTCCACTCACAAATCTTTCAAGAGATTTGTTCAAGCAGTGATTTCAGATTCAAGTTTTGAAACATTAAGTTCTAGGCCTACAATTTCAGTTTCATAAGAAATGACCTGATTATGCAATGCATCATTCAGATTTTTCAATGTTTCATTTTCCTGTTCGAGTTTAGCAAGATTTTCAGATTGATTTTCATCAACAACACATTTTCCTTTTTCTAGAGTAAGCAGTCTCTCTGACATAGCAGTGTTTAACTGCTTCAACTCTTCATTCCCTTTTTGTATCAGTTTCAATTTTTCATTTTCAGATTTCAAATTTTTGATTTGTTTAGCAGAATTTTTGTCAATAGCAATGGAACTTAGCTGTTCAATTTGAACTTCTTCTCTCTATTCATTTCTCAAACTTTCATTGAGCAATTCATTATTCTCATTTCTTAAAGAGGCAACTATATCCTTATACCATTCAAGATCAAATTGAAGACTCTCATTAACTTGTTTCAGACATGAGCAATCCTTGCAAACAAATTCACATGTAATTTCAGCATTGACTTTTGAGCTCTGTTTCCTAAGACATTCATTCTCAGATCTTAAGACATTCAATTCAGAGCTAACACACTCTAAATCTTTTATCAGTTTTTCATTCTGAACTACATTATCGTTATGAGCCTGAACATCATCAATCAAGCTAAGTCTTTCTTTTACTTCAGCAATTTCACAAGCAAGCTCTTGATTTTCCTTTTCATGTAAACCAATTTGTTTCATAAGCATTCCCTTTTCAGATTTCAAATGATCTAGATCTGAAGTAACAGAGTCAAACTCTTTTAGTTGTCTTCTGAATATCTCATTTTCTGTCTTCAGAATTACCTTATCCTCACCTCCAGAATTAGCATTCACATGATCATTCAACTTCCTTTTTAGAGATTTATTTCATTTTCTCAACTTTTCGTAAGCATCAAGCAAATCATTGTATGCTACAATCCAATCATCCATATCATAATTATCGAATTCAGAAGGTACCTCATCTTCATCTCCTTCTTTTTCATTTTCTTCTTGCTGCCCATCATCGTCAACCATCAGACATGTGTTGCGATTCCTGGTGAGCTTTAGTTTCTCCAAAATCTCCTTAGCAGACCTGCAAGAAGAAACACATGAAATTAGAGATCTGTCAAGTGATGCTTTCATTAATTTTAAAGCTCTCAAGTTGACAGAGTTTTTCAATCTATCCTCATCAGTCCATCTAGATTTATCTTTTGATAATTTGTGTGGACCGTGGACAATGACTTTCCAAAGTTCAGGATCAGCCGATCTAACATGCTGATGTAAGTTCTTTAGCCATAGATCAAGATCATTACCTTTGAAGATTGGCGGATGAGACATTACAACAGATAGAAAGCAACGGCACACAAGACAATCGACAAGAATGCACAGCAAACAGATGAGCAAAGCTAGGCACTAAGACAGTGAAGGAAAACACCGAGCACCAGAAACCCACTCTGAAATGCACCACAGAAGATGCAGGATCTGCTGCGGATTGTTAGATCCTATGCACAGCAACCCGCTCAGATACCAATTGTTGAGACAGGTGCGATAGATTCAGAGGGGGGTGAATGAATCTCTCCTTTAAAATTATAGCCTAATTAAACACTTATGCTCAGATATGCGGAATTATAACCTGTTGCAAATATATTCTGTGAATGCTTAGGAGGATCTCAGCAAAACAGCACAGATGAATTTACCTTCACTCAATCGTAAGCAAGCATCTAATGTGCGAAGCAATAAGATGAACACATAAGAAAATCAAACCACAAGGGACACCAGGATTTTTAGGTGGTTCGGTCCACAGACCTACGTCCACCCCTCACTCCAAACCGGAGTGAGGATTCCACTAGCAATGCTAGAACAGTAGACTCAGTCTGCAACAACTGCTGCCACACAGCTTGACCAGGGGAACAACCTCCCCTCTTCCTCCACACCGGAGGGAATCCACTATCGACACTCAGTCACTAGCAAGCCAAAGACCGAAGTCTTTCTTCCTCCACCGAGGGGACCTACAAGTAGCAACTACTACCTGCAGCCGGAGACCCAAGTCTCCCTTCCTCCGAAGCTCAGAGGGAAGCACAAGTGACACCAAGTCACCTGCAAACCAGAGGTCTCGGACCTCTCTTCCTCCACAAAGGAGGGAACCACCGATGACACAAAGTCACCAGCAAATCGGAGAAACAAATATCCCTTCTCCTGAAACCACAGGAGGAACCCGATCCCCAACAGGGCAATCGGAAGAACAAGGTAAAAGGAAAATAATAAAAGATAAAAATCACAGCGACAAAAAGCTGGAGAAATGAAAAGCACAAAGTAGCTCTCGCAGGAGCAAATTGGATTGGATCTGATCCAAATTCCAGTGAAGACAATGAAGCTCTCTTCTTCTTCACGACCTCTCTATCTCTCAATCTTTTTCTTCTTCCCAACTCATGCTCTCTCTTTTTCTCTTTTTCTTCTGCTACTTCTCTGCCCTTTCTGCTTCAGCTCTTCTTCTTTCGATCACCCTTTTTCTTCTGTCTTTCATCCACATCATTAGTCTTCTTCAGTGGAAGAAGGCTTCCTTTTATAGCAGCAGAGGAAAGGGCTAATGCTCTCTTCGATTCCCGCCCTAGCTTCAGTCCACGCGGCGGCTTCTCAGCATCTTGGATCACGTGCCAGGTACCAGCCTCGGATCACGTGCCCAGACTCTACAGGTTTAATGAAGAGTTCAGTCGATCAGTAGAATCAACACAAGCTGTACATAGTTCAATCAAGCGGCAATGTATAGACTTAACAATGCAGTGTGCATGCAATGTACAGACTTTGCGTGCAGGCTGCCAGCGATGTATAGACTTGCTGCGTGCAGGCTGGCAACAATGTATAGACTTTGCTGCTTGCTATGGGACGCAATGTACAGACTTTGCGGCAGGCAGTTGGATGTTGTATAGACATGCTGTGAAGGCTGTGGGACGCAATGTATAGACATTACAGTGCTGGCTGCCAGCGTTGTATAGACATTGCAGTGCTGCCGTGGGACGTTGTATAGACTTACTGTGCAGACTACCAGATGCAGTGTACAGACTTTGCATATGTGTGCTAAGACAATGTGTAGACATGGTTCGAGCAACACACTGACTGTACAGACTATATGAATGTAGAGCTAGACCCATATACAGACTTCATACATGCAAGACTGAAGCGTGTACAGACATGATGTAGCATGATTGTATGGACTTAGTGTGCACGCTAGAAGACGATGTATAGAGTTGATGTATGCAGCCATAAGGATGTACATACTTTGATTGCGTGCATGACAGAACAATGTTTAGACTTGCTATAATGCATGCATGATAAAAAGCAAACTGATGTATAGACTTTAGGTAATGCATGCGATGCAACACAGTGTATAGACTTAGTTGGGCTGTGCAAACTATGTTCAGACATGCTATGCTTGCTGTGGGGGATGTATAGACTCTGCGTCTATCAAAGTATGCACAATGAAAAGAGATGCCTCTTTCCTAGACGATAATTTCAGAAGTGACGCCACTTTTGGTGGGCGTCAAATTTCGAGCTTAAAAGAGTGTATAGACTTAGTGTGGCTGTATAAACTAGCAAATGCATGAGAGGCAAGGAAATGTATAGACACTGGCTGTATAGACTTTAAGTGAACGCTGTACAGACTTGAACGTAGGTGAAGACCGCAATGTATAGACTTGCATTCACACAACGTAGGTAAAGGTGAGAATGTACAGACTTACATTCAGTAGTGTATAGACTTGAACACATGCATTATGCAATGTACAGACTTGGACGCATGCTGTGCCATGCGATGTATAGACTTCCCAGCAGCAAGGCTTTGCTCTGAATGTGCAGACTTGATGAAATGAGGCATGTACAGACTTGGATGCATGCTGTTCCATGCGATGTATAGACTTCCCAGCAGTAAGGCTTTACTGTGAATGTGCAGACTTGATGAAATGAGGCATGTACAGACTTGAACTCTTGCAATTCAGCAATGTACATACTTAGTGGCTTGCATGCTGTGCGATGTATAGACTTCACATTATGCATCCAGACGAATGTACAGACTTAAACTATGCAACTGAAGGCTGTACAGACTTGCTATGAAAGTGAGATGCAACGTGAGACGCTCGAATGTACAGACTTGATGATTGTGTTAAGACACAGCATGAGACGTTGAGTGTACAGACTTGCTATCTAAAGTGTGTACATGCTTTACTGAAGAGTGTTCAGACTTAGCTATCAAGCTTCAGGCAGGCTGTGCAGAGAGAGTGATACACTAGCTGTGCAGACAACACCCGTTGTACAGACTTAACCTGACTGTACAGACAACACCCGTTGTACAGACTTAACCTAAGTAGATATGAAATGCATGAGTCTAAGTCTAGACATTCATAGAAAGAAGGTTATGAAATGCAGACATTCATTGACTTATGGCAGTTATGAAATGCACTAGTAGATATGAAATGCATGAGTCTAATTCTAGACATTCATAGAAACAAGGTTATGAAATGTAGACATTCATTGACTTATGGCAGTTATGAAATGCACTAATGCACACAGCCTGTTCGATGTAATGATACTCAAATAAGATGTTCATTGAAACATTCACATATGCAACACAAACAGATTCATCTGCAGACACAACAGATGATGACTTATAGTGTTTGCTATCATCAAAATCATAGGGACACAACAACGTCGGCCCGATCTCAACACCATCATCCACTGTGGAGGAAGGAGAGAGAAAGAGGGGGCGCCCCTATGAGATAGAGATAGAGGAGAGAGAGTGGCCAAAGTTCCTTTGGAGCTTGGGCCAAGGTTTCTCCCTTCAGCGTATATTTATAGACATCTGGCATTTTTCATAAAAATCCAATAAAAGTCTATAAAGTTCACCCATTCTGGTCTCTCCAATACTCTATTGTGTATCACCCTCTAGGCCCAATAGTCTGTTTGGTTTTTCCAGCCCATTAAGCTAAGAACCCTTCTTAATATAATAAATCTAGGTCCATTAACCTTTAATAGAATTAACAGGCTTTTCGATCACAAAAGGCACCAAACAACACCTCGTGATCTCATATGACATTGGGGATAAGCAACCCACACTGGAACCTTTCTATCTACAGATTCCACACAACTATAGATCTTCATTCATCCAATGCCCCCACTAGGACTAAGGTATGGTCAAACTGTCAAACCCTATTGTGTCCCTGCTCAACTGAACTCTATATTGCAAACTAGTTCACTAGAAAAACTCCTTTTTCATAATGAACTCACATACCCAGGCCAGGGGTTTTCTGAGTACAGATCCATAGGGCATTCTCATCTCTCATATATCGTACTGAGAGTGAATGATCCCATGTTGTCAAACTAATTACCTTCGCAAGAGTTCCACTGAGTTCGAATAACTAACTGTACAGAACTACTTAACAGGAGTCCATAAGTCAGTAATCAAACACTCAGCATCCCTCATGCAAGACATCCTTAGTGACTCAGGTCTAAGATCAAATTGTGCTACTGAGATGATAGAATACCCTGATTTACATTTAGTATGATTACCATTTAGGGATTCTAGATCGGGTCAGTTCAGTGTACTGGTTTCACTAATGAGCACCCACACACGTACTTCAGTGTCTCTACACTGATGACTATGAGAACAATCATGCAAATCATATGAGTAAGTATCATGTTTGCCAGTCTATTCGGATATTTAAGGTCCCTTCTTGAAGATCCTTCAACTGGGAACATTATGAAAATGTGCTTCTGCATGACTGTCCTCATTATCATAATCTCATTACGATCCACTCATCATTGCACAGGTTCAGATACTTTATTGCATTCATATTGTTAATATAAATTAAATGGAACGAATAAATGCCATTAATATAAATATGAATGAGACATTACCAGAAATGTCACCATCACATCTCATGTGATTATCTTGTAAGGTATACATTTCTATCAAAGGGAAGGGAGCATGAAGATGCTAAAAGGAGAGTGATCGCTAGAGGTGAAAACCTCAAAATAAAAAGAGTGATCGCAAGTTACCTTGGATTTTCGAGAGAGTGTGTGGATTTGTCTTTCTCTTCCAGTCGGCTAGTCGATAGAGATAGTCTACTTTGATTACCCATGGACGCACTTTTTCTTCTTATTATCTCTATCTTTAACATTATATTTTTTTATATATCTTATCTTTCTTTGTTTTTAGATCTTTATCTTCCTATTTGTTTTTTTTATATCGTTTATTAGTGTGTAGGCGTGCCAGTCATGAAGTGATAGTTTATTCGGGCTCCAGAGACTAAGGTAGTACGGAGCAACTAGTGCGAGCCGTCTGACTTGATCAGACGATAATGGGTATCGTGTCGGGACCAGAACCCACTGTACCGTAAAGGTCACGACGTTAATTACATCTTCCCGAAGGGAAGAAAACCCTTGATTAGTCGCCAAGAAGAGGGGCCCTATAGTCTAAGATTACATTAGCAAAAGAGAATGGACAACTCAAAAACTTATCGAAAATTCCCATGTCGGGGTAAGGGCGTCCAAGCCTGTTCATTTGCTTATCACATGCCCTATGCTTGGAAAGTATTCCGAGTCAAGAACATAGCAAAAAAACATGAATGACATTCGAGAAAATGTTTGTCGGATATGGCAAGTTTGATGTTTAGTAAAAGGATCGGGATGGACCATGGTGAAAATAGATCGGGTTCGGAGGGTTGTTGGCTTAAGGTAAAGTTAGGCCATAGCCATAGCAGGGCGATCCCCAAGATCTAGGCCTAGCTTGAGAGGGCACTGTTCATGCTCCCTTTATCCAAGGTCTAGGGGAGGTGAAGACTCTGGCGCGGGCATTATTATATATTTTATTTACTATTTCAATTTCTTTCAGATGTATGTATATATCCCCATTTATACTCTAATTGCATTTTTTATTGTCACCTTTTATCACTTTCAACCTTTTATTTCTCACTTTATCATCATCATTCTTTTCTTACTAACATTATCATTCGATATTATTATTATTATATTTTTATTATATATATATATATTATTTTCCTTTCCTTCTTTTTGATGAAAGAGAGGGGGGAGGGCATGTCGATTGAATTTTGCAAAATTCAGTCGACCTGCGCCGCGGGTCGACTGAATTCTGCAAATTCGGTTAACCTACGCCGCAATCGGTCGACTGAATTTTGCAAGATTCAGTCGACCTGCGCTGCATTGGTCGACTGACTTACAAAAGTCAGTCGACTCAGATGCCCTTCTCCTTTTTTTGTTGTTACTTCTTTCTCTCACCTTTTTATTTGTTTGTATTGTTCATCCTTGTTTGTTTTGGTTTATTGCTTGTTGTTTCTGTTGTTCATTTTTTTTTTACATGTGACACACTTAGTTTGAATTAACGTAACATTCGTTTGTCAAGGAGTACGTGGTCTTAGAACCATTCAAGCAGTGGCTTAGTAATCCACGTGCATGCAAGCATGCGAGGGTTTAACCGTATGTTCATGCAAGATGATATCTGGTGCAAGGCAGAGTATCGTCTCATGCATAGTGAAAGTCCCCTGCCAGACCTAATCCAACCTTCAACAAATCACCATTGAATATACCAGAAAATCATAGCATGCAAGCATACATTGGTCGAAACATGCATGACATGTTCTAGAGAAGTACCACACAAGATTCAATATATGACAGAGATATGAATAAAGTGCAAAAGTACTAATGGCTTTTTTGGTGCATTTTTCAATATGTATGAAGTTTTTATTTTATTTCATTTGTTATTTCTTTCTGTCCTTCTCTTTGGAGTTGGAATTTGTAACGCCCGGTAAGTTTGGAATAGGAATAAATATATTTAGGAAGAAAACCTATACATAATGATAAATACATATTCCTACAAATAAGTTTATAATGTTTAATATAATTTATTCAAATAAATAAATGTCTAAGTGATATTCCCTTTAGGGGATAGAAGTAAAAAGGTTGCTAGGATCGAACCTGTCTCTGATACCCAAGACCGTGATTAAAAAGGGTATTAATACGAAATAGAGAGTTATTTTTAAGAAGACATTTAATTCATATTCTACTTCTCTTTTGAATTAAATTAAAATCAATAACTAGTTAAGACCCAGACCTTGTGTACAATCCCGTGATTCCCTAATGAGCCATACGAAAAGAATTCGTAGACACTACCCTTAAATTTTAAGGGATTATGAATATAACATCATTTTAAGTAGTCATTTAAAATCATGTTGTAATTTTATTTTAATTAATAATCAATAAACCTTGAAGAAAACATCAATTTATATTTTATTAATAATTTATAAAATTTAATATTTCACATGTATTACATTATATTTTTATTTGATGGAATATGGGTATATAGATATGATTTTTAAGACATTAAGATAGTTGAAAGGTAATAGAATAGACATATATATAATTTTGGTTCTATGATAAAAAGAAGTCACGACCCTCAAATGGTCGTTGGTAAGCAATATACGACATAAATAATGTCGTTAATTATATAAAGGCATGTAGATAAGAATAATGTCGCTTGGAGTGGAGCGTACCCGCGCTACTTGGTACGGTGACGGATCCGCCGGAGCAACTGGAGCAGTTACCCCCTTTACTCGACGGGGTCGACTTCTTCCCACCCGGTGAGAATTGATGGGGACATCAAAGTAAGGCCGCTCACATTTTGTTTGCATTTATGTCCTTTTATATTTGTATGTATACCATTGTGATATATGGGTACACAATTGTAAGTCTTAGTGGGTTTATTTACAAAAGGTCATTGGGTTTCATTGCAAAAGGGCATGTAGGCCCTGTAGGGACCCCCTCTGATGGGGACATCACCTCCCATTACATCCGGCATGGTCTAGTCATTTAATTTTGAGTCCTATGTAATTTTTATTTGAGCCATTTGATGTATTTTCCCTTTTATTTGAGTCATGTTCCTAGGTCTTGTGTTCATTTCCCTAAGTTTGAGTGTCATTAGGTTGTCTAGTTAGCTATTGGGCCCAATTCATTGGGCTTGGCCCAAGGGCTCTCCCCTACCCCCTCGGTTATTTGTCATTGAGTCAATTGTCAGGGACTTTTGTAGAAATGTGAGTTTCCTATATATAGGACCACATTCCCCCCCATTTCAACTTAATGAATCAATGAATGAAAAAACTTGCCATTTTGAGAGTTTACACTTCTTATCTAGTGGAGAGATTCTATTTTTTGGGTGAGAAACCCTAGGGGAGAGATTCCCCACCCTTCCCTCTCTTAATCTCTCTTTTTCACTCCACTTTCTCTCTCCTCAACACCCAAATTCAAATTTTCTTCTCTCTCCTCCCTTCCCAACCACCTCCACTCCCCACCTACACCATTTAAGCCTCTTTCCATTCCCCACAACCATCATCAATACTCCACCCCTTCCCAAGACCCCCTACACCAATCCTCTCCTCACCATCCAACCCCCAACTACCCCTCCCACTTTCCCAAGCACCCTTCCCACTACCCCAAGCACCCCTTCCCTTCCCCAACACAACCCCCCCATTCCCAAGACAAAAAATTAACCCCACCCTTAAACCTATTTTCGAATATCCTTTCCCTCTCTCCATTCCAACCAAATTCGCAGCCCCCACTACCACCATCTATTGGACCCTCTTCCAGACCTTATTCTCCACCTCCCACACCTTAGAACACCCCCTCCAAGACCCCCTTACAACCAGGGGTCACTCCCACACTCATCTACCCCCTTCCCCTTCTTCTTTCTTGGTCATTGGAAGCTACTTCGAAGTTGCAGTTTGCTGTCCAGAGGTTGCAGATGAACTAGCAACTTGCAGTGGCCACCACGACTTCCTCCGGAAGAGTTTGAAGACCCAAAAGCCATTTTCGGAAGCGTCTACCAGTATCCTTCGTAACAGAAGTGGTTTCATCTTCTTCTGATCTCCGAGCCGTCCAGGAGGTCCATTCTCCCACAACTGCACAGTTCTACCTCGGCTGATGACCTGAGCCAGATTAGAAGCTCTGCCACGATGAACCCCAAAGGAATCAGTCCATGAGTTCTTCTTCAAAGTTATTCACCGCCCAGTCTACTTCCGGAATCAAGAAACAGAACTTCATTCGACGTTCGTGATCCAGAGTTCTCATTTTTCTCCCTTAGCTACGCAGATCAGCTACTCATAGTCTGCACCGACCAGTCGCCATTGTTCTGCGTCCCTTAGTCTTCTCTGACATCGGTTCACTTCCCCGTCAGCTTTGCTACGAAGAGGACTCGTCCACAATTCGAACGACTCTGACGACACTTGATTCCGAGTTCGGGAGCTGTCGGGGCATCCTCTGCAACCTGCTGTTGGAAACCAGGAGCTAGCTCTGTAGAGATCCTGATCCGGAGAGAAATCTTCACCACGACAAACCCCGTAGGAATCAGGCCAAAACATCTTCTACAAAGTTCTTCCTCTCTCTGTCTACTTTCAGAACCAAGAAGCAGAACTCCGTTTGGCATCAGGAAGCAGAAGTTACGAATTTTATTCTTCAAGCGTGCGACTCTGCTTCCCACAGTCTGGACCGACCCCCACTCACTGTTTTGGGTCCCCTGATCTTCTCCAGCATCTTTCGGCTTCCTCGTTAGTTCTGCTGCAAAGAAGACTTGTCCACGGTTCCAGTGGCTCTGGCGGCACCTGATTCGGAGTTCGGGAGTGGCCGAGGCAACCTCTTCTTCCTGCTGTTAGTAACCAGTTGCTGTCAGTCCGAGAATCAGCATCCCTGTTCGAGCTCCTGCCCAGGCCAGCAGCGACCCCAGAAGAATTCGAAAAAATTCAGAGGCACTCCAGTTCCAGTAACAAAGATTTTCCCTCCAGTCTCGCCCTCGGAAAAATTCCTAATCACGTTCTACAGCCACAGTACCGACTGTCTGTCCATAATTGCCGAGAGAAGGCAGATTCAGCATATTCACTTCATCATCGTTTTAGCCCTAGTTTTCCCCACCCCGCTTGTCCGGCTGAAGGCCCCTCCCTGCGTGGAGGTAGTTTTGATTGTAACTATCATCTTCCCTTCCCCACGATCCTCCCCTTGCATGGGGTGTAGTGTTGTAATAGCTTAAACAGGTCAAGCTACCCCGGCGCGGCGTGTGGGGAACCCACGCTTCCCCGCTCACCCTCGTCTCCGAGCGGGACCGGTTTCTTCAAACCGGTCGAGTAAGTGCTCCAAACGTTGCTCTAATTTGTGCTTGTTCTTTCAATATTAGTTCATAAACTCCGCTGGCCGTGAATGAGAGCCTGATCCTTAAGCTCTTGTGCTATAAGTGATCACCATGGGAAAAGAGAGAAATCGGTGCCTTTGGCACTTGGTCGGCCCCATTGTCTTGGGCTTCCACATCCATTGGGAATCAAGTCTTGGCCTTGCTGGCCCTCTACCAGCAAGGGCCCAACCCCTCAACCTCACCTTGGCATTGCCACGTTACCCCGGGCTTGGGTGAGCGACGAGAGAGCGGCGGCCCAAATTGGCCCATTAAGATTGCGAATGTACTTGCTTACTTAAGTCCAAGGTCGTGTCACATCAATTGGTATCAGAGCAAGTCATTGACTTGTCTCTATCAAGTCAAGTCCTAGGGCATGCTTGCATTGGTGTCATCATCAATTCGACCCTTGCATTGATCCCCCCGTTCATCATGACCACCTACTTAGCCTACTCACCACCCATAGACTTCATCCTAGATAGGGATATTACGTTTGACGGATCACATTCTAGTGACTATCTTAGGTGGGAGGCTACGATAGAAAAGTACTTCGAAAAAACTTGGGTATATGGACCGGCGAGAGTCCGAAAGGCTAAGGGACGACTTCGGGGTCAAGCCAAAAGTAAGTGGGAACACATAGAGGGCTTAATGAGGGTTAAAAGATAAGAACCTATTCACTAATGGGAAGAGATGAAGGTACAACTTAGAAAGATCTACATCCCCAAACATTCCCTCCCCTCCTACTCAAGCACCCCTAACCCGAGGAGCACTACCACTCCACCATCCCCACTCGGCCAACTTGAGACCGACCTTTGGTCTCCACCCCCACCACCCCCAACAATTCATCTCTCAACCATCATACCAACACTTCGCGACCAAGTCCTCTCCCTTAAGACCCAAATAAACCAAACAACCACCACACCACCAAATCCCATGAGGATCCCCACACTCCAACCAAAACCCCCTTCCGCAAACCTCACTATCCAAACTCAATTGGCCCCCACTTTCCCTCCTCCACAACTGACCGATCCCAAGGGGAAGAGACCCCTAACCAACCTAGTTTTCCCAATAAGGACTACCACTCACCCTATTCTCACCATTCAAACCCAAGTGGACCCCATTTCCATCCCTCCACCTAGAACCATGTCGGCCACCACCACCTAACCCAAATCCCATCACCCGACCCACCTTCCACTTCCAACCCCAATCCTATCCCAACCTAAGCCTCCAATACTTCCACTCCCAAACCCCACACTACCAATCCCAAACCAAGTTTCCCTTTACCCTCCACCCCGGGAGCACCACACACCAACCCTCATCACCCCAAAAGACCCTCTCACCTCCTTGGTAGAAGAACTCATACCCAATTCAATAGTTGAGGACACTCCAAACCCACTCCCCACCTTGGAGGAAACCCAAGTCCAAGTTGAGAAAGAAACATCACACGATGGTCCTCACCTTACATCACCCTCTCTAGTTGGGACCAAGCTCATCTTAGGAGAACCCATTGTTAGTTGGCTAAAGGAGAGCCCAATTCGAGAGATCCGGGCCCATGTTTTCCCTCCCATAGAACAAGACCTTCCCTTAGTGCCCTTCTTCTCCTATCACACAACAATCCAAGCATCCTATCAAGTGGAGACCTTAGAGGACCTTCTCAAGGGCATAGCATGGCAATTAGAGATGACTAGCATGTTGACCCCTATGGTAGAACAACCTAGGAGCCTTAGCCTCCTACACCTATGCATAGGGTCTATCACCTCGGTTTGCACAATTGGTTGCTACACTAGCGACCTCCTTCTATTCCTCCCTACACCTGATGAGTCCAACCTTCTCCTCGATTTAGAGCTTCTTATCTCGGGTAGAAAGTCAAGCCCTCCACTCATGGCTGACCCACTTGCCAAGAACATTGGCCCAACTATCATGGAGAAGGATGACTTAGCACCTTTTGAGGATCTTGAGGACATGGAGTTCCTCCCCCTAGGTGACCCATTTTATGATCTATATGATCTATTCCAATGTGAGTCAAGGGACTCATATGACCCAACCATCTTACCAACCACCCACCCTTTCCTACCCTCACCCACCATATTGGGCCAAACCCACCTCATCCATGACCCGGGTTACACCTTGGGAGCCATGACCTTGGGCCACATATCCCTAGGTAATAAAGTTGTGCCCCACCCCATGATGACCAACTTCTTAGATCCATTCGATCCTTTTCAATGGGAGTTCAAAGGTTATCCCACACCTATACACATGGAAGTCACCTTTGGAAAAAATATGCATGTGTCTAGGCTTACCATACCCCTTGGCATGAACACTATGTTGGGTCCATTCATTCATATCACCGACATGTCAAATAGAAAGTATGAGTGGTCCATATTTGGATGTCATGGTCCACCTTCATTCATCATGGGTCTTAAGCATGTCAAAGGCATCTACGGATGTCCGGGTCCCCCAATATTTATCACCAATTTGCATGATAGGGCCACCTACGGGTGCCCCGGCCCACCTAGGCTAACCAAAGTCTACACTGCATCATTACACGATAGGTCTACTCTTGGTTGCCCAGGTCCACCCATCACCCCCAGAACGTCTGCATACACAACATTGCATAAAGAGATCTGCAAGCACATTAGCAAGAAGAATGTGACTTATAAAAGGCAAGGCGACTCTCATCGACGTCACCAAGAATTCCATAAGGGTGACTTTGTGATGGTAAGGACGGAGAGGCTCTCCCCGGGAGCCATCTCCAAATTGAGGCCACGTGGGGCTGGTCCCTTCCAGTTCCTGAGGCGCATTGGTGCAAATGCCTATGAGTTAGATCTCCCTGAGGAATATGGGGTAAGTCCCACATTCAGTGTCGCCGACCTAGTGCCATACAAGGGACCCACGGTGGTACCTAGTGAGGATATTGAGCCTATTCCCTCCATTGAGAGAGCACCCACCCGTGAGGAGAGTCCACCAGTCTGGAGAGCCCAGCGTGAGCGCATTGAACGAATATTGGATGAACAGGTCACTACCACCAGGAGCAAGGTATACGAGCGCTATCTAGGCAGGTGGATGGATTGGTCTCGTTCGGAAGACTTGAGGGCAGTACCACATCTACACCCTCCAAGGAGGGAAGGACACTTACTCGACAGAGTCGAGTTCTCCACACCCCAGGAGTATGATGGGGACATCACCTCCCATTGCATCCGGCATGGTCTAGTCATTTAATTTTGAGTCCTATGTAATTTTTATTTGAGTCATTTGATGTATTTTCCCTTTTATTTGAGTCATGTTCCTAGGTCTTGTGTTCATTTCACTAAGTTTGAGTGTCATTAGGTTGTCTAGTTAACTATTGGGCCCAATTCATTGGGCTTGGCCCAAGGGCTCTCCCCTACCCCCTCGGTTATTTGTCATTGAGTCAATTGTCAGGGACTTTTGTAGAAATGTGGGTTTCCTATATATAGGACCCCATTCCCCCCCATTTCAACTTAATGAATCAATAAATGAAAAAACTTGCCATTTTGAGAGTTTACACTTCTTATCTAGTGGAGAGATTCCATTTTTTGGGTGAGAAATCCTAGGGGAGAGATTCCCCACCCTTCCTTCTCTTAATCTCTCTTTTTCACTCCACTTTCTCTCTCCTCAACACCCAAATTCAAATTTTCTTCTCTCTCCTCCCTTCCCAACCACCTCCACTCCCCACCTACCCCATTTAAGCCTCTTCCCATTCCCCACAACCCTCATCAATACTCCACCCCTTCCCAAGACCCCCTCCACCAATCCTCTCCTCACCATCCAACCCCCAACTACCCCTCCCACTTTCCCAAGCACCCTTCCCACTACCCCAAGCACCCCTTCCCTTCCCCAACACAACCCCCCCATTCCCAAGACAAAAAATTAACCCCACCCTTAAACCTATTTTCGAATATCCTTTCCCTCTCTCCATTCCAACCAAATTCGCAGCCCCCACTACCACCATCTATTGGACCATCTTCCAGACCTTATTCTCCACCTCCCACACCTTAGAACACCCCCTCCAAGACCCCCTCACAACCAGGGGTCACTCCCACACTCATCTACCCCCTTCCCCTTCTTCTTTCTCGGTCATTGGAAGCTACTTAAAGTTAAAGTTTGCTGTCCAGAGGTTACAGATGAACCAGCAACTTGCAGCAGCCACCATGACTTTCTCCGGACCAGTTTGAAGACCCAAAAGCCATTTTCGGAAGCGTATACCAGTCTCCTTCGCAACAGAAGTGGTTTCATCTTCTTCCGATCTCCGAGCCGTCCAGGAGGTCCATTCTCCCACAACTGCGCAGTTCTGCCTCGGCTGAGGACCTGAGCCAGATTAGAAGCTCTGCCACGACGAACCCTGAAGGAATCAGTCCACGAGTTCTTCTTCAAAGTTCTTCATCGCCTAGTCTACTTATAGAATCAAGAAACAGAACTTCATTCGGCGTTCGTGATCCAGAGTTCTCATTTTTATCCCTCAGCTACGCAGATCTACTACTCATAGTCTGCACCGACCAGTCGCCATTATTCTGCGTCCCATAGTCGACATCAGTTGGCTTCCCCGTCAGCTTTACTAGGAAGAGGACTCGTCCACGATTACAACGACTCTGACGGCGCTTGATTCTGAGTTTGGGAGCTATCGAGGCATCCTCTGCAACCTACTGTTGGAAACCAGGAGCAAGCTCTGTAGAGATCATGATCCGGAGAGAAAGCTTCACCACAAAAAACCCCGACTGAATCAGGCCACGAGATCTTCTGCAAAGTTCTTCCTCTCTTTGTCTACTTTCAGAAACAAGAAGCGGAACTCCTTTCGGCATCCGGCAACAGAAGTTACGAATTTTCTTCCTCAAGTGTACGACTCTGCTTCCCACAGTCTACACCGACCGCCACTCACTATTTTGGGTCCCATGATCTTCTCCAGCATCTTTCGGCTTCCCCGTCAGTTCTGCTGCAAAGAAGACTTGTCCACGGTTCCAGCGGCTCTGGCGGCACCTAATTCGGAGTTCGGGAGCGGCCGAGGAAACCTCTTCTTTCTGCTATTACTGTCAGTCCGAGAATCAGCGTCCCTGTTCGAGCTCCTGCCCAGGCCTGCAGCGACCCCAGAAGAATTCGGAAAAATTCAGAGGCACTCCAGTTCCAGTAACAAAGATTTTCCCACTGGTTTCGCCCTCGGAAAAATTCCTGATCACGTTCTACAGCCACAGTACCGACTGTCTGTCCATAATTGCCGAGAGAAGGCAGATTCAGCATATTCACTTCATCATCGTTTTAGCCCTAGTTTTCCCCACCCCGCTTGGCCGGCTGAAGGCCCCTCCCTGCGTGGAGGTAGTTTTGATTGTAACCATCATCTTCCCTTCCCCACGATCCCCCCCTTGCATGGGGTGTAGTGTTGTAATAGCTTAAACAGGTCAAGCTACCCCGGCACGGCGTGTGGGGAACCCACGCTTCCCCGCTCGCCCTCGTCTCCGAGCGGGACCGGTTACTTCAAACCGATCGAGTAAGTGCTCCAAACTTTGCTCTAATTTGTGCTTATTCTTTCAATATTAGTTCATAAACTCCGCTGGCCGTGAATGAGAGCCCGATCCTTAAGCTCTTGTGCTATAAGTGATCACCGTGGGAAAAGAGAGAAATCGGTACCTTTGGCACTTGGTCGGTGTAGTGTCCTGGATCTTTCGGATCCTTCCTCGTGGGTCCTGGATCTATTTTATCGGAGTGTCCGATCCTGTTGTGTCCGAAATTTCGTTTCAGACATCTTTCGTGTTCGGATCGGCGCGATCCGGAGTCGTTTCGGAGGCCCGGAGTGTGTCCGCGGCTCTTCCGTGCGTGTTTTCCGATTTCTGCCTACGGGTTTCGGCGAATCCTTCGGAACCCTGTAGCGGGTGAACCGGGTCGTTCACCAGCCCGCGAGTGGTATCGTTGCGATCAGCGCGTCGAGACGGTCGAGGATGTGTATTTTTCTATTTTTCGGGATTTTTCCGATTTTCCAGATTTTCTATATATATCAATTCTTTTTCTTTTCCTTTTACCTTTTTCTTTTCTTCTTCTTCCCCCTTCCTTCAACCGTGAGAGCTCCCCCTCCCCCGCGGCCGATCTTCTTCTCCCCGGGCGACCGAGACGCGGCCCCCCTCACTCCGGCAACGGCGTGGCAGCGGCGGCAAGGCGGTCCCGGTGGCGTGCTTTTCACGGCGAGAGGCGGGGCGTTCATGGGAGTTAAAGCTTCATCTTTGATTTCGGCGGTGATTCGGTGGATTTCGAGCTTCCTTAAGGTAGGGGGACGGATCCTTGCCCTCTTCATAGCATTCCCCGTGATTTCTAGGCCGTGGAGAGGTCGAGTGGGGTTAAATCCATGCCGGGAGGGTCATTCTCATGCTTGGGGTTTGAGCGCCGGATCCGTCGATTCGTGGAGTTTTTGATCGATTTGGGGGCTCTACATGCATGCTAGGACGTTGTGGGGTGATCCCCCGTTGTTTTCCCTTCACCAGGGGTGGTGAATGGGCGTGGATCTACGTTTTCTGGGCGTGTTTCGCGAACCGGGCTCGGCCCGTTGTCGCGCTATAGTCCAGTGGCACGTTCTTGATGAACGCGCCATGTCGTCCGAGCGTGTCCGTCTGAGAAGACGAACAGTAAGGCGGTGGAGAACGCGCCGGGTTCTGGTAGCGCGATCTCCAGATCACGCTACCCAAGACTAGCGCGTTCAGGTGTGAACGCGCTAGCTTTGGGCAGTGCGACATGGAAGATCGCGCTAGCCATAGCTAGCGCGTTCTTCGGTGTCGCGCTAGGGATACCTAGCGTGACCATCCCCCTCCCCCGAACCGTGTTCTTGCGGGTAGCGTGACCTCCGGTTGGGTGAGTTGCGGACCCAGTTGTGGCGTGTGGCCCTAGGGATGCCGTGGGCACCTAGTGAGAGCCATAGGGGCGCCCGGGGTTCCCCGGAGAGTCAGTTACCTCGGTACGGGTGCCGCGTGACTTGAGGGATGGTTGGACCTCATGCGTGTCCCCGGCACCTGAGCCTATCGTATGGTCATCGTGAGTCTGTGCTAGTGTTTGGTCGGTGGTTTTTGTGGATTAGTCCTTACTTCCAGTGACCCTACCACTAGTCGTAGCTTTCCCACGGCACGCGTGTGCTGGCTCGCCTGGGAGTGGCTGAGCGGCGTACTCGAGAGGCAGTGAGTAGGCTGGTTACCGCAGGGCCCCCGCGTACTTCCGAGTTTGGGTTTAGGGGGAAATACCAGCTAGAGGACAGGCCTAGGGCGTACGGTCTGAGTGTGCACACGAGGCTGAGGGTTTGGACCCGCACTGACAAGCGGGACCTCAGCTAGTCCTTGTTTTGCGGTTACTTCTGGTTACTGAGTGTGTCTGAGTCTCACGCAGGGGGCGTAGTAGCTAGACACTTGTGACGCGGTATAAGACGTCAGGGGACGCATCCGGTCGTTCTTCTAGTGGGTGGTGCTCCTGTTCACTAGCAGGCGTGGACTCGCGTTTTGTGGGACCGAGGTTCCGTAGTGCGGTACTGTTAGAGTAGTCAGCTTTTCCGTTTATTTATTTTAGCTTGTCGGTTCTACCGTACTCTTGTTTGGTAGGGTTGTCTTCTTCTTCCTCATTTTCCGTGCGAGGTGGGGATTCGCGGGATCCCTACTAGGCCAATGAGATGAGGCTCACCCCTGCTCTTCAGGTGAGGCGGGGTCGACGGGAGGCGCGGCCGAGTTTCAACGTGGTTCTTCTAGCCAGGGTTAGTCGCCAGTCTGCCAGAGCCAGGGAATGCCCCGTGTAGTTGTACTCCGGGGGATGCCCCGTGTAGTTGTACTCCGGGGGATGCCCCGCGTTGTTGTACTTTCTTTCCCGTTGACTGTACTTTCCTTTGGACATGAGACACTATGGACCTTGTAGCAGTTTATTTATTTATATTATTATGTGCATTTTATTTTAGTTTATTGTGCTATCTCTGTGGTCGTTGCAACTTCTCTTGTACCCCCACACCACTCCTTCCTACCCTTCCGAGTCTTCAGGCTCGTGGGTTGGCGGACCGAGATTCGAGATGCGCCGGTTCCTTTCCGGTACTCGGATTCTCGGATCGTCACAGCTGGTATCAGAGCATAGGTTGTGGAGGTGCATCGGAACTTGGAACGAATTGCAGTGGTCCAGAAGGTCCATGAATGTCCGGTACAGTCGGCGACTGGCTTTGGGTCGTGTGTTTTATTGATTTCCGATTGCTTTTCTTTGATACCAGGTGTGTTATGGCGCCACGGAGGAGGACTCGTGCCCAGCAGGGAGAGTCTAGTGGTGGTCCAGAGGAGCAGAGCAGGGCTTCAGTTTCCGAGGGTGTATCTGGAGATGCGAGAGCTCCAGGGATGGACGACTTCTTCCGAGGCATGTTTGAGTATGTGTTTCAGTGGCAGCAGGGAGATCATCAGCAGCAGGGTGGCGATGCTGGTGAGGACCGGGCTCGTGGTGGTCTTGGTCGCGTGCTGAAGGAGTTCTTGCTGTTTCAACCTCCTTCTTTCAGTGGGCAGCCAAATCCTGAGGTGGCCAGAGAGTGGCTGGATGATGTTCAGCTGATTTTCAGTGCAATGGAGTGTTCCGTGGAGGAACAGGTGGCGTTGGCTACTCATCATCTTCAGGGATCGGCCCATACTTGGTGGACGTCAGAGTGGGGTTCAGTGTTCCAGTCTCGTCCTCTTCGGCAGATTGCGTGGCAGGAGTTCGTCACGGCTTTCGAGCGTGCCTTATGTCCGTCCTTTGTCAGGTCACAGAGGTTGCGTGAGTTCATGGAGCTGACTAAGGGTGACATGTCGGTGATGCAGTACCGTGCCAGGTTTATCGAGTTGGGCCGTTATGCTCCTCATATCATGGCAGATGAGGAGGTGAAGACCGATCAGTTTGTTGGTGGTCTGAGGCTAGAGCTGAGGCATCATCTTCTTGCGTCAGGATTGAGCACTTTGGATGCATCGTGCAAGGCAGCATCGGCACTGGAGAGGGATTTGCAGAAGGTTCGAGGGCAGGGCAGTGCTAGTCAGGTGCAGGCAGGTTTTGGCCAGCCGTCAGTAGTGCAGTAGCAGAGTACCGTCCAGCTCTCGGCAGGTGGTTCAGTGGCGACGCAGTCTGTGGCTCCTGTGCCAGAGTCTTCATCGTTTGGCTCTAGGCTCAAGAAGTTACTCAAGGAGGCGGGCCTCGGCGGGAGACGCCGGGGTAAGAAGGGGCAGTCACAGCAGGAGTCGTCGGCCAGTGATCAGCAGTCCGTAGCTTTGCAACGTCAGGGTTCGGTGTCAGGTGCTCGGGGCGGTTGTCCCAAGTGCGGTGGTTCTCATCCAGGCAGACCGTGTTCGGCGCCCGTGATTTGCTTCAGGTGCGACCAGCCAGGGCACATGGCACGTGACTGTCCGCAGAGACCACGCCAGCCGCACGAGTTTCAGCAGCAGCAGCAGCAGTTTCGGCCACAGTAGTCATCAGCACAGCCGCAGCAGTACCATCAGCAGGGACAGTTTCCTTAGTTGTCACGGTCAGCTACTGTAGGGAGGCAGAGATCCCGAGGCAGAGTGACTCACATGACCAGGGCGGAGGCTGAGGCGTCGCATTTGGTGGAAGGTACTCTTTCGATTTTGGGTAGTGCGGCTCGTGTTTTGTTTGATTCGGGTGCTTCTCATTCGTTCATCTCGGAAGTTTTTGCTCAGAGCGTGGAGGACCCAGTGACCGAGGTGTCCTGTGACTTGGCGGTAGAGTTGCCTACCGGTGACTTCATGGTCACCCCGTACTACTTTGAGAAGGTACCTGTGTGGGTGGAAGGGCGGAGTTTGCCGGCTAGACTCTATGCGTTACCGCTTCAGGACTTCGATGTGATTTTAGGCATGGATTGGCTCGAGGCTCATCATGCCTTAGTGGATTGCGACTCGAAGAAGGTCTACTTCCGACAGCTTTGTGGACCCACCTTCTATTTCCAAGGTATTCGGTCTTCCTCTTCCCGCTTGCTTATTTCGGCTATCCGTGCGCGTCGTTTGCTTGATGCAGGTTGTCAGGGCTTTCTCGCATCCGTGGTTTTGGTCGAGCGGCAGGGCCCTGAGGTAGAGGATGTTCCTGTCGTGTGCGAGTTCCCCGATGTTTTTCCCGAGGAGCTACCAGGGTTGCCACCGCAGCGAGAGATTGATTTCGTGATTGAGGTGGTGCCGGGCACGGCACCTATGTCGAAGGCCCCTTATCGGATGGTGCTTGCCGAGTTGTGAGAGCTGAAGGCGCAGTTACAGGAGCTGCTGGCCAAGGGGTATATTCATCCTAGTTATTCCCCGTGGGGTGCGCCGGTGTTGTTTGTGAAGAAGAAGGATGGTAGTTTGAGGCTGTGCATCGACTACCGTCAGTTGAACCAGGTGACTATTAAGAACAAGTATCTGTTGCCGCGGATTGATGAGTTGTTCGATCAGCTTCAGTCGGCCCGGGTGTTTTCGAGGATCGATTTGAGATCGGGCTACTATCAGCTACGGATCCGAGAGTCGGACGTGGAGAAGACGGCGTTTCGGTCGGGGTATGGGCATTATGAGTTCTTGGCGATGCCGTTCGGGCTCACCAATGCCCCCGCAGCATTAATGGATTTGATGCATAGGGTGTTTCGTCCATACTTGGACCAGTTTTTGGTCATGTTTGTGGACGATATCCTTGTGTATTCGCGGTCTGCTGAGGAGCATGTGCAGCATTTGAGAGCGGTATTGCAGACCCTGCGTGATCACCAGTTGTATGCCAAGTACAGCAAGTGCGAGTTCTGGCTCCGAGAGGTGCACTTCTTGGGGCATGTTATTTCTGGTGATGGTGTTTCCGTGGACCCGGCCAAGGTCGAGGCGGTGGTGCAGTGGCCGAGGCCAAGTTCTGTCACGGAGATTCAGAGTTTCTTGGGGCTCGCAGGTTATTATCGGCGGTTTATTCAGGATTTCTCTCGTATTGCGGCCCCGATGACCAGGCTTACGCGAAAGAGGTGCAGTTCGTCTGGACGGAGGAGTGTGAGCGGAGCTTCATGGAGCTGAAGAGATGGCTTACCACCGCTCCGGTTTTGGTGTTGCCATCTGGCTCGGGTGGTTTCGTGGTGTGTACGGATGCTTCCGGGGTAGGCCTCGGTGCTGTGTTGATGCAGCATGGGAGAGTTGTGGCGTATGCATCGCGGCAGTTGAAGCCACATGAGGTGAACTACCCTTCTCATGATCTTGAGTTGGCAGCGGTGATCTTCGCTCTGAAGATCTGGAGGCATTATTTGTACGGCGAGAGGTTTGAGCTTTTCACTGACCATCAGAGTTTGAGATATGTGTTTACGCAGAAGGATCTTAACCTCAGGCAGAGGAGGTGGATGGAGTACATGAAGGATTATGACGTTACTTTGTCTTATCAGCCTGGCAGGATGAACGTCATGGCTGATGCTCTGAGCAGGAGGGTATCGGTCAGTCAGATGTTGTTGAGGAAGTGGAGGCTTTGGGAGCAGGTCCCGGCCATGACTTTTAGGCTCAAGGTCCCTCAGGACCAGGGTTCGGCTGTCCTTGCGAGTCTGACTGTCACGCCCACGGTGCGTCGACAGGTGACTGAGGCCCAGCGAGCGGACCTCGAACTACCTCGTATTTTGTCGATTGCCGAAGTGGAGTTTGGCGAGGGTGGAGCTGTGAGGTTCAGAGGTAGATTGTATGTGCCAGCCGAGGGGCAGGTGCGGCGTAATGTATTACGTGAGGCTCATGGGAGTCGGTATGCCGTGCACCCCGGATCGGCCAAGATGTACCAGAACCTGAAGAGGCAGTTTTGGTGGCCTGGCATGAAGAGAGATGTTGCGGGATTTGTGGCCAGGTGTTTGACCTGTCAGCAGGTGAAGGCTGAGCACCAGCGACCAGGAGGCACTCTTCAGCCCTTGGACATTCTTGCGTGGAAGTGGGATCACGTGACCACTGATTTTGTGGTCGGTTTGCCGAGGACGTCCAGTGGGGAGGATAGTATCTGGTTGCTAGTGGATAGACTGACGAAGACGGCGCGGTTGCTGCCGGTCAAGGTCAGTTGGAGCGTGCAGCGTTTGGCTCGTCTGTATGTGGAGAGGATAGTTCCGTTGCATGGAGTCCCTATCTCCATTGTATCGGATCGTGATCCCCGTTTCACTTCTGGATTCTGGAGGAGTTTCCAGAGGGCTCTAGGCACTGAGTTGGCATTCAGCTCGGCCTATAATCCTCAGTCGGACGGTCAGTCTGAGCGGACCATCCAGACTTTGGAGGACATGTTGCGAGCGTGTTGCTTGGAATGGCAGGGGAGTTAGACCCACCATCTGCCATTAGTGGAGTTTGCCTACAACAACAGCTATCATTCGAGCATCAGTATGGCTCCCTATGAGGCGTTGTATCGGTGACCTTGTCGGACTCCGCTTGATTGGTTCGAGGTGGGTGAGCGTGCCTTGACCGGACCAGATTTTGTGCAGTAGTGTGTTGAGGTGGTGCATCTCGTTCAGCAGAAGATGTTGGCAGCTCAGAGCCGACAGAAGAGTTATGCCGATCGTAGGAGGCGATCCCTCAGCTTTGCTGTCAGAGATCAAGTTTTCTTGAGAGTGTCTCCCATGAAGGGCGTGATGCGCTTCGGTAGGCATGGGAAGTTGAGTCCCCGCTACGTTGGTCCCTTCCCCATCGTTGAGCGTGTTGGGGAAGTTACTTATCGGTTGCAGCTACCTCCGGAGCTTTCCGCCGTGCATGATGTGTTCCACGTGTCGATGCTTCGGAAGTACATGCCCGATGATTCTCATGTTCTCGAGGATGCCGTTTGGCCTGAGGTGACCCCAGATCTGTCCCTTCCGGAGTTTCCTGCTCGCATTGAGGATCGGCGGGAGCAGCGCCTGCGGAACAAGGTTATTCCTTTGGTTAAGGTGGTCTGGGAGCATCATTCTGGTGGCGAGGCGTCTTGGGAGCGCGAGGATGAGATGCGAGAGCTGTATCCTTATTTGTTTGTGTGAGTCTTTCCCCCATCCTTGGGCCTTGTCCTTGAATTTCGAGGACGAAATTTGTTTAAGGGGGGAGGGCTGTAGTGTCCCGGATCTTTCGGATCCTTCCTCGTGGGTCCCGGATCTGTTTTATAGGAGTGTCTGACCCTATTGTGTCTGAAATTTCATTTCGGACATCTTTCATGTTCGGATCGGCACGATCCGGAGTCGTTTCGGCGGCCCGGAGTGTGTCCGCGGCTCTTCCGTGCGTGTTTTCCGATTTCCACGTACGGGTTTCGGCGAACCCTTCGGAACCCTGTAGCGGGTGAACCGGGTCGTTCACCAGCCCGCGAGTGGTACCGTTGCGATCAGCGCGTCGAGACGGTCGAGGAGGTACATTTTTCTATTTTTCAGGATTTTTCTGATTTTCCAGATTTTCTATATATATCAATTCTTTTTCTTTTCCTTTTACCTTTTTCTTTTCTTCTTCTTCCTCCTTCCTTCAACCGTGAGAGCTCCCCCTCCCCCGCGGCCGATCTTCTTCTCCCCGGGTGACCGAGACGCGGCCCCCCTCACTCCGGCAACGGCGCGGCAGTGGCGGCGGCGGCGGCAAGGCAGTCCCGGTGGCGTGCTTTTCGCGGCGAGAGGCGGGGCGTTCGTGGGAGCTAAAGCTTCATCTTTGATTTCGGCGGTGATTCGGTGGATTTCGAGCTTCCTTAAGGTAGGGGGACGGATCCTTGCCCTCTTCATAGCATTCCCCATGATTTCTAGGCCGTGGAGAGGTCGAGTGGGGTTAAATCCATGCCGGGAGGGTCATTCTCATGCTTGGGGTTTGAGCGCTGGATCCGTCGATTCGTTGAGTTTTTGATCGATTTGGGGGCTCTAGATGCATGCTAGGACGTTGTGGGGTGATCCCCCGTTGTTTTCCCTTCACCAGGGGTGGTGAATGGGCGTGGATCTACGTTTTCTGGGTGTGTTTCGCGAACCGGGCTCGGCCCGTTGTCGCGCTATAGTCCAGTGGCGCGTTCTTGATGAACGCGCCGTGTCGTCCGAGCGTGTCCTTCTGAGAAGACGAACAGTAAGGCGGTGGAGAACGCGCCTGGTTCTGGTAGTGCGATCTCTAGATCGCACTACCGAAGACTAGCGCGTTCAGGTGTGAACGCGCTAGCTTTGGGCAGCGCGACATGGAAGATCACGCTAGCCATAGCTAGCGCGTTCTTCGGTGTCGCGCTAGGGATACCTAGCGCGACCATCCCCCTCCCCCGAACCGTGTTCTTGCGGGTAGCGTGACCTCCGGTTGGGTGAGTTGCGGACCCGGTTGTGGCGTGTGGCCCTAGGGATGCCGTGGGCACCCAGTGAGAGCCACAGGGGCGCCCGGGGTTCCCCGAAGAGTCAGTTACCTCGGTACGGGTGCCGCATGACTTGAGGGACGGTTGGACCTCATGCGTGTCCCCGGCACCTGAGCCTATCGTATGGTCATCGTGAGTCTGTGCTAGTGTTTGGTCGGTGGTTTCCGTGGATTAGTCCTTACTTCCAGTGACCCTACCACTAGTCGTAGCTTTCCCACGGCACGCGTGTGCTGGCTCGCCTGGGAGTGGCTGAGCGGCGTACCCGAGAGGCGGTAAGTAGGCTGGTTACCGAAGGGCCCCCGCGTACTTCCGAGTCCGGGTTTAGGTGGAAATACCAGCTAGAGGACAGGCCTAGGGCGTACGGTCTGAGTGTGCACACGAGGCTGAGGGTTTGGACCCGCGCTGACGAGCGCGACCTCAGCTTGTCCTTGTTTTACGGTTACTTCTGGTTACTGAGTGTGTCTGAGTCTCACGCCGGGGGCGTAGTAGCTAGACACTTGTGACGCGGTATAAGATGTCAGGGGACGCATCCGGTCGTTCTTCTAGTGGGTGGTGCTCCTGTTCACTGGCAGGCGTGGACTCGCGTTTTGTGGGACCGAGTTTCCGTAGTGCGGTACTGTTAGAGTAGTCGGCTTTTCCGTTTATTTATTTTAGCTTGTCGGTTCTACCGTACTCTTGTTTGGTAGGGTTGTCTTCTTCTTCCACGTTTTCCGTGCGAGGTGGGGATTCGCGGGATCCCTACTGGGCCAATGAGATGAGGCTCACCCCTGCTCTTCAGGTGAGGCGGGGTCGATGGGAGGCGCGGCTGAGTTTCAGCGTGGTTTTTCTAGCCAGGGTTAGTCGCCAGTCTGCCAGAGCCGGGGAATGCCCCGTGTAGTTGTACTCCGGGGGATGCCCCGTGTCGTTGTACTCTAGGGGATGCCCCGCGTTGTTGTACTTTCTTTCCCGTTGACTGTACTTTCCTTTGGACATGAGACACTGTGGACCTTGTAGCAGTTTATTTATTTATATTATTATGTGCATTTGATTTTAGTTTATTGTGCTATCTCTGTGGTCGTTGCAACTTCTCTTGTACCCCCACACCACTCCTTCCTACCCTTCCGAGTCTTCGGGCTCGTGGGATGGCGGACCGAGATTCGAGACGCGCCGGTTCCTTCCGGTACTCGGATTCTCGGGTCGTCACAGTCGGCCCCATTATCTTGGGCTTCCACATCCATTGGGAATCAAGTCTTGGCCTTGCTGGCCCTCTACCAGTAAGGGCCCAACCCCTCAACCCCACCTTGGCATTGTCAAGTTACCCCGGGCTTGGGTGAGCGACGAGAGAGCGGCGGCCCAAATTGGCCCATTTAGATTGCGAATGTGCTTGCTTGCTTAAGTCCAAGGTCGTGTCACATCAATTGGTATCAGAGCAAGTCATTGACTTGACTCTATCAAGTCATTGACTTGACTCTATCAAGTCAAGTCCTAGGGAATGCTTGCATTGGTGTCATCATCAATCCGACCCTTGCATTGATCCCCCCGTTCATCATGACCACCTACTTAGCCTACTCACCACCCATAGACTTCATCCTAGATGGGGATATTACCTTTGACGGATCACATTCTAGTGACTATCTTAGGTGGGAGGCTACGATAGAAAAGTACTTCGAAAAAACTTGGGTATATGCATCGGCGAGAGTCCGAAAGGCCAAGGGACGACTTCGGGGTCAAGCCAAAAGTAAGTGGGAACACATAGAGGGCTTAAGGAGGGTTAGAAGACAAGAACCTATTCACTCATGGGAAGAGATGAAGGTAGAACTTAGAAAGATCTACATCCCCAAATATTCCCACCCCTCCTACTCAAGCACCCCTAACCCGAGGAGCACTACCACTCCTCCATCCCCACCCGGCCAACTTGAGACCGACCTTTGGTCTCCACCCCCACCACCCCCAACAATTCATCTCTCAACCATCATAACAACACTTCACGACCAAGTCCTCTTTCTTAAGACCCAAATAAATCAAACAACCACCTCACCCCCAAATCTCATGAGGATCCCCACACTCCAACCAAAACCCCCTTCCGCAAACCTCACTATCCAAACTCAATTGGCCCCCACTTTCCCCCCTCCACAACTGGCCGATCCCAAGGGGAAGAGATCCCTAACCAACCCAGTTTTCCCAATAAGGACTACCACTCACCCTATTCTCACCATTCAAACCCAAGTGCACCCCAATTCCATCCCTCCACCTAGAACCATGTCGGCCACCACCACCCAACCCAAATCCCATCACCCGACCCACCTTCCACTTCCAACCCCAATCATATCCCAACCTAAGCCTCCAATACTTCCACTCCCAAACCCCACACTACCAATCCCAAACCAAGTTTCCCTTTACCCTCCACCCCGGGAGCACCACACACCAACCCTCATCACCCCAAAAGACCCTCTCACCTTGGTAGAAGAACTCATACCCAATTCAATAGTTGAGGAAATGCAGAGAGAGTGATACACTGGCTGTGCAGACAACACCCGTTGTACAGACTTAACCTGACTGTGCAGACAACACCCGTTGTACAGACTTAACCTGAGTAGATATGAAATGCATGAGTCTAAGTCTAGACATTCATAGAAAGAAGGTTATGAAATGCAGACATTCATTGACTTATGGCAGTTATGAAATGCACCAGTAGATATTAAATGCATGAGTCTAAGTCTAGACATTCATAGAAACAAGGTTATGAAATGCAGACATTCATTGACTTATGGCAGTTATGAAATGCACCAATGCACACAACCTGTTCGATGTAATGATACTCAAATAAGATGTTCATTGAAACATTCACATATGCAACACAAACAGATTCATCTGCAAACACAACAGATGATGACTTATAGTGTTTGCTATCATCAAAATCACAGGGACACAATAATCTCCCCCTTTTTGATGATGGCAACACTATGAGTCATACTGACTTGATCAAATATTTCTCCCCTTTTGACTTCAGCAAAAAGACATTAGTTGAAGAGGGAAAAATAAGACTGCATAAGATGAGTGAATTAAAAGCTCCCCCTTTGACTAAGCTCCCCCTTAATGGCAATTAGCTCCCCCTGAATAGAATAATGATCAGAAACATTTTGAAGGTTGAAACCAATTGAGATGAACGGAGAATATCAACAAAAGCACAGGGACACTCAAGAATGCTGACTAGATCTTCCCCTTTATGAAAGACACTCAGCATGACAGGAAAGCTCTCCCTGATTAGATGGAGTGAAAGAGGTGATGAGCATCTATCAACAAAACACATGGGTACTCAAGGATTACCACAGTCTGTAATCACAGTGAATAAATGAGGAAGAAGATTTTCGTTAACACACCAAATTCATAAATCTTGATGACCGAATTTCAGACACTTCAATTATAATAGATTATGAATGAGTTGAAACTTACTTTCATGATTTAAGAGTGATGTATTCAAAGTTTATCAAGAAAATTCAATACTCATATCTGAAACACCTTTTAATAGTAGTGAACCAAAGACTCATCTGAAATTCATGTTTAACCTCCTTCCATCTTACTCATTTAAATTCAATGTCACCTATGGAAGTTACACAAGATAATATTGAGATTAAACAAGAAAAAATGTGTCTGAATTTGCCTTTAGTTTTTCAGAATTTTCTATTTATCAGCACTTATTTTTCCTGAGCAAGTTTGGTTCAGTCAACACCTTTTTACGTGAGGCACAACACGTCTTAGGTGAAGTGACCCAGTTACTCAGTGTGACAACCATATTGCCTCTCAAGGAGAACAGAGTTAACAATGAGGAGTGTCTTTTTACATGAGGAGACACCTTGATCAGAGTCCAGAATCCCCAGTTACTTAACACAACCATGCCATTGCTCTGTCAGATTTTCAATCATTTTTATAAGAGAGGTAATTATGGCACTTCATGACATGGGGTTACACTATTTCTTTGATGGACACCCCAGTTTCTCTGTGACCAAAATCATTGCTCTTATTTTAAAATTTTTAAATGTTTTCTGAATTTTCAAACAAAGCTCAGTACACAGAATTGTTTAAGAACAATACTTTCGACATGTATCTTAACCAAAGATAGCCATGTCCTTTAAATTTTCAGATTTCAGAAAGTTTTGCATGAAGTTATATGAGATAATTGGTTAAGATTTATTAAGAAAATGATTCAGATACTTTCATGTCTTTTAGATCAAAGCTTAATGAATACATTAGTCTTAAATCAATTTGATATATCAGACATTCTTAAGCCAGTATAATAGAAGATTCTTGTTTTCAGAATATGTCTATTTTTTGATTAGGGTGGAGTGACTAAAATCTTTCCTCATTCATGATGAATCAATATTGACATTGCAGCACATCAGTAGAGTTAACAAAACATTTTTATTGAGAGAATAGCAGAAATTAATCATGATGAGACAAGGGGTGAACATTAGAACAGTGCTATTTAGAAATCAATAGATGAGTCTGGAGTACAGACACAATAGCTGCACAAGTGGAAACAGTAGTGAATTCAAGTGAACCACACAATTGTCAAGAGAATGAATCAGATTGCTAGACAGTAAGAGTTCAAGAGATGAAGAAGTGATCAAACAAGAATGCTCTCACTGTCTAGATGTAATGGAATATCGTTTTAGGTTTTTCAAATTTTATGTTATGCAATGCACTGCTCTATATGAAGTCTTGACCCTTGGTACTTCGCGGAGCATTTGGTCTAAAAGACCTCCTCACACATAGTAAGAGCCTTCAGACAGATTTCCCTGCCTTTTGGTAGCTTACCATTTAACATACCATAGTGGTCATGCAAATTAGTGTAATACAACATACAAGAAGTTTGACATATCATGCATCATGACATTTATATGCAATGCATTCAGAGATAAACTACAATCATTTCCATGAGTGTTTCAGATTTTTCAATTAGATTCAGTTAGACAATACACAAAAGAATTATCATGATATGCAGTGCATTCAGATCACACAAATTTAGAATATAGAGTTTTCAGAATTTACTTGAATGGGGCTTTATCATCTTGGGTGCCTTGGTTTATTTACCCCTCTTTTTATTCCTCAATCCAAGGCACACTTGCAAATTTTGATCATTTTGATCCTGCAGGGACCCAAGCAGCTTTGGGTCCTGCCTTAGCCCTGACAAGTGTTCTAACCTGTTTCTTAGCTAGATCAACATCAAATTTCATCAGAAAGTAATCATCCATAGAATGTCCAAATTTTCCATAATATCTACATGTACCAACAGAATTTTTGACTTTATTATGATGCACATTAGCAAAAATATGAGGCCTATGTGCATGAGCATAAGATTGTCTGTTGCTTACATGAACATTTTGTATCTTATTCTTAATCAGCCAACATTCAGAAGATTTGTGACCTTGCTTCCCATAGTTATAGCATGAAAGTCTTGTAAATGGTTTTGCAGGGAATTTGACTACATGGGGTTTAACAGACTTTTTCTGAACATGCCAACAGTCCTTGACTGTATGGCCATTTTTCCCACACTCGAAGCATCTGATATGCTTACTTTTGAAACCATTATCTGCCCACCAACATTCAGAAGCTCGGTGGCCAGTTTTTTCACATTCAAAGCATGCAAGATTCTTTTCTTCAAAAACAGTTTTATTCCTACCAAAAACATTTTTATTTACAGGAAATTTGACAAATTCCAAATTAAGTTTATTTTTCTGTTTATGCCAACAGTGGGCTGCAATGTGGCCCAACTTGCCACAACAATAACATTGAATTTTCTTTTTCTGAAAACCATGATTCTTAACATGGTCTTTCCTAGCATGAGTTTTGTCAAATTTCAGATCATCCTCCTTCATCACAAAGCACTCAGTCATCTCATGACCAAATTTCTCACAATAAAAACATGAACCCTTTTTAGTATGAGTTTGTGGGAGATCATGTGACTTGTGTGCAGCAATTTTTGTAACAACAGGAGTGTCTTTGTCCTTTTTCTGTAGATTGTCATCCTTTTTCAATTTTTGAGTTTGTTCTACAGTTTTGGGACTAACAGTGGATTTTTAATTTTTCTGAGCACTGAATTTGAAGATAGGTGCACTAGTTGTACTAGTTGGCTCAGAGCTGCACACAAATGAAGTGTAAAGCTTACTATCAATGCCCTTTATATTTGCTGGGTTAAAACCCAAACCCTCACGTTGGAAATTAATTTTACAACCAAGGAGCTTGTCCAAATTATCCTTTCCACTCACAAATCTTTCAAGAGATTTGTTCAAGCCAGTGATTTCAGATTCAAGTTTTGAAACATTAAGTTCTAGGCCTAGAATTTCAGTTTCATAAGAAATGACCTGATTATGCAATGCATCATTAGATTTTTCAATGTTTCATTTTCCTGTTCGAGTTTAGCAAGATTTTCAGATTGATTTTCATCAACAACACATTTTCCTTTTTCTAGAGTAAGCAGTCTCTCTGACATAGTAGTGTTTAACTGCTTCAACTCTTCATTCCCTTTTTGTATCAGTTTCAATTTTTCATTTTCAGATTTCAAATTTTTGATTTGTTCAGCAGAATTTTTGTCAATAGCAATGGAACTTAGCTGTTCAATTTGAACTTCTTCTCTCTGTTCATTTTTCAAACTTTCATTGAGCAATTCATTATTCTCATTTCTTAAAGAGGCAACTATATCCTTATACCATTCAAGATCAAATTGAAGACTCTCATTAACTTCTTTCAGACAAGAGCAATCCTTGCAAACAAATTCACATGTAATTTCAACATTGACTTTTGAGCTCTGTTTCCTAAGACATTCATTCTCCGATCTTAAGACATTCAATTCAGAGCTAATACACTCTAAATCTTTTATCAGTTTTTCATTCTGAACTACATTATCGTTATGAGCCTGACCAACATCAATCAAGCTAAGTCTTTATTTTACTTCAGCAATTTCACACGCAAGCTCTTGATTTTCCTTTTCATGTAAACCAATTTGTTTCATAAGCATTCCCTTTTCAGATTTCAAATGATCTAGATCTGAAGTAACAGAGTCAAACTCTTTTAGTTGTCTTCTGAATATCTCATTTTCTGTCTTCAGAATTACCATATCCTCACCTCCAGAATTAGCATTCACATGATCATTCAACTTCCTTTTTAGAGATTTATTTCATTTTCTCAACTTTTCGTAAGCATCAATCAAATCATTGTATGCTACAATCCAATCATCCATATCATAATTATCGAATTCAGAAGGTACCTCATCTTCATCTCCTTCTTTTTCATTTTCTTCTTGCTGCCCATCATCGTCAACCATCAGACATGTGTTGCGATTCCTGGTGAGCTTTAGTTTCTCCAAAATCTCCTTAGCAGACCTGCAAGAAGAAACACATGAAATTAGAGATCTGTCAAGTGATGCTTTCATTAATTTTAAAGCTCTCAAGTTGACAGAGTTTTTCAATCTATCCTCATCAGTCCATCTAGATTTATCTTTTGATAATTTGTGTGGACCGTGCACAATGACTTTCCAAAGTTCAGGATCAGTCGATCTAACATGCTGATGTAAGTTCTTCAGCCATAGATCAAGATCATTACCTTTGAAGATTGGCGGATGAGACATTACAACAGATAGAAAGCAACGGCACACAAGACAATCGACAAGAATGCACAGAAAACAGATGAGCAAAGCTAGGCACTAAGACAGTGAAGGAAAACACCGAGCACCAGAAACCCACTCTGAAATGCACCACAGAAGATGCAGGATCTGCTGCATATTGTTAGATCCTATGCACAGCAACCCGCTCTGATACCAATTGTTGAGACAGGTGCGATAGATTCAGAGGGGGGTGAATGAATCTCCCCTTTAAAATTATAGCCTAATTAAAAACTTATGCTCAGATATGCGGAATTATAACCTGTTGCAAATATATTCTGTGAATGCTTAGGAGGATCTCAGCAAAATAGCACAGATGAATTTACCTTCACTCAATCCTAAGCAAGCATCTAATGTGCGAAGCAATAAGATGAACACATAAGAAAATCAAACCACAAGGGACACCAGGATTTTTAGGTGGTTCGGTCCACAGACCTACGTCCACCTCTCACTCCAAACCGGTGTGAGGCTTCCACTAGCAATGCTAGAACAGCAGACTCAGTCTGCAACAACTGCTGCCACACAGCTTGACCAGGGGAACAACCTCCCCTCTTCCTCTACACCGGAGAGAATCCACTAGTGACACACAGCCACTAGCAAGCCAGAGACCGAAGTCTTTCTTCCTCCACCGAGGGGACCTACAAGTAGCAACTACTACCTGCAGCCGGAGACCCAAGTCTCCCTTCCTCCGAAGCTCAGAGGGAAGCACAAGTGACACCAAGTCACCTGTAAACCAGAGGTCTCAGACCTCTCTTCCTCCACAAAGGAGGGAACCACTGATGACACAAAGTCACCAGTAAATCGGAGAAACAAATATCCCTTCTCCTGAAACCACAGGAGGAACCCGATCCCCAACAGGGCAATCGGAAGAACAAGGTAAAAGGAAAACAATAAAAGATAAAAATCACAGCGACAGAAAGCTGGAGAAATGAAAAGCACAAAGTAGCTCTCGCAGGAGCAAACTGGATTGGATCTGATCCAAATTCCAATGAAGACAATGAAGCTCTCTTCTTCTTCACGACCTCTCTATCTCTCAATCTTTTTCTTCTTCCCAACTCATGCTCTCTCTTTTTCTCTTTTTCTTCTGCTACTTCTCTGCCCTTTCTGCTTCAGCTCTTCTTCTTTCGATCACCCTTTTTCTTCTGTCTTTCGTCCACTTCATCAGTCTTCTTCAGTGGAAGAAGGCTTCCTTTTATAGCAGCAGAGGAAAGGGCTAATGCTCTCTTCGATTCCCGCCCTAGCTTCAGTCCACGTGGCGGCTTCTCAGCATCTTGGATCACAATCCAGGTGCCAGCCTCGGATCACGTGCCCAGACTCTGCAGGTTTAGTGAAGAGTTCAGTCGATCAGCAGAATCAACACAGGCTGTACATAGTTCAATCAAGCAGTAATGTATATACTTAACAATACAGTGTGCATGCAATGTACAGACTTTGCGTGCAGGCTGCCAGCGATGTATAGACTTGCTGCGTGCAGGCTGGCAACAATGTATAGACTTTGCTGCTTGCTATGAGGCGCAATGTACAGACTTTGCGGCAGGCAGCTGGATGTTGTATAGACATGCTGTGAAGGCTATGGGACGCAATATATAGACATTGCAGTGCTGGCTACCAGCGATGTATAGACATTGCAGTGCTGTCGTGGGACGTTGTATAGACTTACTGTGCAGACTACCAGATGTAGTGTACAGACTTTGCGTGTGTGTGCTGAGACAATGTGTAGACTTGGTTCGAGCAACACACTGACTGTACAGACTATATGAATGCAGAGCTAGACCCATGTACAGACTTCATACATGCAAGACTGAAGCGTGTACAGACATGATGTAGCATGATTGTATGGACTTAGTGTGCACGCTAGAAGATGATGTATAGAGTTGATGTATGCAGCCATAAGGATGTACATACTTTGATTGCGTGCATGACAGAACAATGTTTAGACTTGCTATAATGCATGCATGATAAAAAGCAAACTGATGTATAGACTTTAGGTAATGCATGCGATGCAACACAGTGTATAGACTTAGTTGTGCTGTGCAAACTATGTTCAGACATGTTATGCTTGCTATGGGGGATCTATAGACTCTGCGTCTATCAAAGTATGCACAATGAAAAGAGACGCCTCTTTCCTAGATGATAATTTCAGAAGTGACGCCACTTTTGGTGGGCGTCAAATTTTGAGCTTAAAAGAGTGTATAGACTTAGTGTGGCTGTATAAACTAGCAAATGCATGAGAGGCAAGGCAATGTATAGACACTGGCTGTATAGACTTTAAGCGAACACTGTACAGACTTGAACGTAGGTGAAGACCGCAATGTATAGACTTGCATTCACACAACGTAGGTAAAGGTGAGAATGTACAGACTTACATTCAGCAGTGTATAGACTTGAACACATGCATTATGCAATGTACAGACTTGGACGCATGCTGTGCCATGCGATGTATAGACTTCCCAGCAGCAAGGCTTTGCTATGAATGTGTAGACTTGATGAAATGAGGCATGTACAGACTTGGACGCATGATGTGCCATACGATGTATAGACTTCCCAGCAGCAAGGCTTTGCTGTGAATGTGCAGACTTGATGAAATGAGGCATGTACAGACTTGAACTCTTGCAATTCAGCAATGTTCAGACTTAGTGGCTTGCATGCTGTGCGATGTATAGACTTCACATTATGCATCCAGACAAATGTACAGACTTGAATTATGCAACTGAAGGCTGTACAGACTTGCTATGAAAGTGAGATGCAACGTGAGACGCTTGAATGTACAAACTTGATGATTGTGTTAAGACACAGCATGAGACGCTGAGTGTACAGACTTGCTATCTGAAGTGTGTACAGGCTTTACTGAAGAGTGTTCAGACTTAGCTATGAAGCTTCAGGCAAGCTGTCTAAGGATGTATAGACTGTGCAGAGAGAGTGATACACTGGCTGTGCAGACAACACCCGTTGTACAGACTTAACCTGACTGTGCAGACAACACCCGTTGTACAGACTTAACCTGAGTAGATATGAAATGCATGAGTCTAAGTCCAGACATTCATAGAAAGAAGGTTATGAAATGCAGACATTCATTGACTTATGGCAGTTATGAAATGCACTAGTAGATATGAAATGCATGAGTCTAAGTCTAGACATTCATAGAAACAAGGTTATGAAATGTAGACATTCATTGACTTATGGCAGTTATGAAATGCACTAATGCACACAGCCTGTTCGATGTAATGATACTCAAATAAGATGTTCATTGAAACATTCACATATGCAACACAAACAGATTCATCTGCAGACACAACAGATGATGACTTATAGTGTTTGCTATCATCAAAATCACAGGGACACAACAACGTCGACCCGATCTCAACACCATCATCCACTGTGGAGGAAGGAGAGAGAAAGAGGGGGCGCCCCTATGAGATAGAGATAGAGGAGAGAGGGTGGCCAGAGTTCCTTTGGAGCTTGGGCCAAGGTTACTCCCTTCAGCGTATATTTATAGACCTCTGGCATTTTTCATAAAAATCCAATAAAAGTCTATAAAGTTCACCCACTCTGGTCTCTCCAATACTCTATTGTGTATCACCTTCTAGGCCCAATAGTATGTTTAGTTTTTCCAGCCCATTAAGCTAAGAACCCTTCTTAATATAATACATCTAGGTCCATTAACCTTTAATAGAATTAACAGGCTTTTCGATCACAAAAGGCACCAAACAACACCTTGTGATCTCATATGACATTGGGGATAAGCAACCCACACTGGAACCTTTCTATCTACAGATTCCACACAACTATAGATCTTCATTCATCCAATGCCCCCACTAGGACTAAGGTATGGTCAAACTGTCAAACCCTATTGTGTCCCGGCTCAACTGAACTCTATATTGCAAACTAGTTCACTAGAAAAACTCATTTTTCATAATGAACTCACATACCCAGGCCAGGGGTTTTCTGAGTACAGATCCATAGTGCATTCTCATCTCTCATATATCGTACTTAGAGTGAATGATCCCATGTTGTCAAACTAATTACCTTCGCAAGAGTTCCACTGAGTTCGAATAACTAACTGTACATAACTACTTAACAGGAGTCCATAAGTCAGTAATCAAACACTCAGCATCCCTCATGCAAGACATCCTTAGTGACTCAGGTCTAAGATCAAATTGTGCTACTGAGATGATAGAATACCCTGATTTACATTTAGTATGATTACCATTTAGGGATTCTAGATCGGGTCAGTTCAGTGTATTGGTTTCACTAATGAGCACCCACACACATACTTCAGTGTCTCTACACTGATGACTATATGAACAATCATGCAAATCATATGAGTAAGTATCATGTTTGTCAGTCTATTCGGATCTTTAAGGTCCCTTCTTGAAGATCCTTCGACTGGGAACATTATGAAAATGTGCTTCTGCATGACTGTCCTCATTATCATAATCTCATTACGATCCACTCATCATTGAACAGGTTCAGATACTTTATTGCATTCATATTGTTAATATAAATTAAATGGAACGAATAAATGCCATTAATATAAATATGAATGAGACATTACCAGAAATGTCACCATCACATCTCATGTGATTATCTTGTATGGTATACATTTCTATCAAAGGGAAGAGAGCATGAAGATGCTAAAAGGAGAGTGATCGCTAGAGGTGAAAACCTCAAAATAAAAAGAGTGATCGCAAGTTACCTTGGATTTTCGAGAGAGTGTGTGGATTTGTCTTTCTCTTCCAGTCGGCTAGTCGATAGAGAGAGTCTACTTTGATTACCCATGGACGCACTTTTTCTTCTTATTATCTCTATCTTTAACTTTATATTTTTTTATATATCTTATCTTTCTTTGTTTTTATATCTTTATCTTCCTATTTGTTTTTTTTATATCGTTTATTAGTGTGTAGGCGTGCCAGTCATGAAGTGATAGTTTATTCGGGCTCCAGAGACTAAGGTAGTACGGAGCAACTAGTGCGCGCCGTCTGACTTGATCAGACGATAATGGGTATCGTGTCGGGACAAGAACCCACTGTACCGTAAAGGTCATGACGTTAATTACATCTTCCCGAAGGGACGAAAACCCTTGATTAGTCGCCAAGAAGAGGGGCCCTATAGTCTAAGATTACATTAGCAAAAGAGAATGGACAACTCGAAAACTTATCGAAAATTCCCATGTCGGGGCGAGGGCGTCCAAGCCTGTTCATTTGCTTATCACATGCCCTATGCTTGGAAAGTATTCCGAGTCAAGAACATAGCAAAAAAACATGAATGACATTCGAGAAAATGTTTGTCGGATATGGCAAGTTTGATGTTTAGTAAAAGGGTCGGGACGGACCACGGTGAAAATAGATCGGGTTCGGAGGGTTGTTGGCTCAAGGTAAAGTTCGGCCATAGCCATAGCAGGGTGATCCCCAAGATCTAGGCCTAGCTTGAGAGGGCACTGTTCATGCTCCCTTTATCCAAGGTCTAGGGGAGGTGAAGACTCTGGCGCGGGCATTATTATATATTTTATTTACTGTTTCAATTTCTTTCAGATGTATGTATATATCCCCATTTATACTCTAATTGCATTTTTTATTGTCACCTTTTATCACTTTCAACCTTTTATTTCTCACTTTATCATCATCATTCTTTTCTTACTAACATTATCATTCGATATTATTATTATTATATTTTTATTATATATATATATATATATATATATATATATTATTTTCCTTTCCTTCTTTTTGATGAAAGAGAGGGGGGAGGGCATGTCGATTGAATTTTGCAAAATTCAGTCGACCTGCGCCGCGGGTCGACTTAATTCTGCAAATTCGGTTAACCTACGCCGCAATCGGCCGACTGAATTTGGCAAGATTCAGTCGACTTGCGCTGCATTGGTCGACTGACTTGCAAAAGTCAGTCGACTCAGATGCCCTTCTCCTTTTTTTGTTGTTACTTCTTTCTCTCACTTTTTTATTTATTTGTATTGTTCATCCTTGTTTGTTTTGGTTTATTGCTTGTTGTTTCTGTTGTTCATTTTTTTTTACATGTGACACACTTAGTTTGAATTAACATAACATTCGTTTGTCAAGGAGTACGTTATCTTAGAACCATTCAAGCAGTGGCTTACTAATCCACGTGCATGCAGGCATGCGAGGGTTTAACCGTATGTTCATGCAAGATGATATCTGGTGCGAGGCAGAGTATCGTCTCATGCATAGTGAAAGTCCCCTGCCAGACCTAATCCAACCTTCAACAAATCACCATTGAATATACCAGAAAATCATAGCATGCAAGCATACATTTGTCGAAACATGAATGACATGTTCTAGAGAAGTACCACACAAGATTCAATATATGACAGAGATATGAATGAAGTGCAGAAGTACTAATGGCTTTTTTGGTGCATTTTTCAATATGTATGAAGTTTTTATTTTATTTCATTTGTTATTTCTTTCTATCCTTCTCTTTGGAGTTGGAATTTGTAACGCCCGGTAAGTTTGGAATAGGAATAAATATATTTAGGAAGAAAATCTATACATAATGATAAATACATATTCCTACAAATAAGTTTATAATGTTTAATAAAATTTATTCAAATAATTAAATGTCTAAGTGATATTCCCTTTAGGGGATAGAAGTAAAAAGGTTGCTAGGATCGAACCTATCTCTGATACCCAAGACCGTGATTAAAAATGGTATTAATACGACTAGAGAGTTATTTTTAAGAAGACATTTAATTCATATTCTACTTCTCTTTTGAATTAAATTAAAATCAATAATTAGTTAAGACCCAGACCTTGTGTACAATCCCGTGATTCCCTAATGAGCCATACAAAAAGAATTCGTAGACCCTACCCTTAAAATTTAAGGGATTATGAATATAACATCATTTTAAGTAGTCATTTAAAATCATGTTGTAATTTTATTTGAATTAATAATCAATAAACCTTGAAGAAAACATCAATTTATATTTTATTAATAATTTATAAAATTTAATATTTCACATGTATTACATTATATTTTTATTTGAAGGAATATGGGTATATAGATAAGATTTTTAAGACATTAAGATAGTTGAAAGGTAATAGAATAGACATATATATAATTTTGGTTCTATGATAAAAAGAAGTCACGACCCTCAAATGGTCGTTGGTAAGCAATATACGACATAAATAATGTTGTTAATTATATAAAGGCATGTAGATAAGAATAATGTCGCTTGGAGTGGAGCGTACCCGCGCTACTTGGTACGGTGACGGATCCGCCGGAGCTACTCGAGCAGTCACCCCCTTTACTCGACGGGGTCGACTTCTTCCCACCCGGGGAGAATTGATGGGGACATCAAAGTAAGGCCGCTCACATTTTGTTTGCATTTATGTCCTTTTATATTTGTATGTATACCATTGTGATATATGGGTACACAATTGTAAGTCTTAGTGGGTTTATTTACAAAAGGTCATTGGGTTTCTTTGCAAAAGGGCATGTAGGCCCTGTAGGGACCCCCTCCCTCCATCTTATTGGTCCACATGGATTCCAGGACCCACGGGGGCTGGTCCATGGTCCAAATGTGGACTTGGACCATGAATTAAATAAGGAGAACAATTCCAACTTGTTCTCTTAGGGCCTCTTTGATTGAAGAATAAGGTGGGTTAAGGTGGTCTTATTCACGCTAACCTCGTTGGTTGCAGAAATAAGATATTCCACCAAAAAGGTGGGTTAAGGGCAAAAAAGTTGGGTTAAGATGGGTTAGACATATTCTAGTAAAAAGGTAGATCAAACTAATCCGAATAAGGTCAAAGAAATATTCTTATTTTTGGGAATACCCTAACCCGTGGTAGCTTATTCTCCTTAGCTTATTCTTCAATCAAAGAGGCCCTTAAGGAGGGGGGCAAACTCCCCTTGGAAATTAGTTTTATATTGTGTTTTTTTTGACCATGTGTGGATAATATTTCCACTCCCTTGTATGCCCCTCCCATAACCCTAGATCTGGGGTCATTTGGGTCATTAAGGTGGAACTATATATCCTATGTAATTTTCATTTTGTGTGAATTAATGAGAAGAAAATTTTTATGAAGTTCCAAGAGCCTTGGAGCAACCTGCGCCCTCCCCCCCTCTCCCCCTGGTTTCTCTCTTCTTCCTCCAATCTTAAGGGTATAGAACCCTTCTATCTTCTCTTTAGCCCCTCTGGATTCCATCTCTGTTTCCGCCACCGCCGCCGTTCGTGCCGCCATCGAGCCACCGTGAAGCAAGATCTGAAGTACTGTCCATGGTTCTATTTTGATGGATAGAGGGTTACTCCGAGAATTTTTACTCCCAACTCCACATCTTCTTGAGTTGAGATTTTTAGGGTGAGTTCTAGAGGTCATCACCACTTTCCAAAAAAATATAAAAAAATTCCAATCCTCGTTTTATTTTTTTTCCATTTTTGTGCTTCCCAATCCACCAGTTCTGTCTACAGTCTGTCTAGTTTCACAGTAGCCCTGCGTTTCACCCTTTTATTCCCCTTATGGATTTTTTTTGAACCCCCAATTTTACTGGAGGTTCTGTACACCATCCTAATCGTCCATAAATTTTCGTCAAATTTCAAAAGCCCTTTACCTATTTTTAGAAATTGTGTCTTTCCCCAAATTCAGTTCTATTTCTGCTGTCCAGATCCGACCATCCGGTACTAGAAAATACTTTTCCCCAATCTAATCTCCACCAACCTTTTCATAAAATATATCCTCGTTTTCCTTTCTTCACCCTCTACAACTTTAATGAATAGCGCAACAGCTGAATCGGAGGTCTACGATGCGTTCAACACCAACTATCAGGAAAAAGCACTTCTATCCTAAGATTTCGGGTCCTGTCAACTAGCAGCTTGGAAATTCGGTCAAGACAAGATCCGGGATAGCAAATTTTTGCTCTCTAGCCGTAGATCGAAGGATTTTGAGTTAGCTTTCCAACGGCGCTAGTCTCGCGTCGATCCGACGTTGGGGCCGATCGCAGCATCAGTTTTTATCGGGACACGCAGGTCTAAAATAGAATTCAGATCTGTGGGTAGCAACTCCAACCCGCACCGATCGGAGCCTCCTCGCCTTCCGCTAGGTGAACCAGCGTGCCGCCTTCCCAGGGAGCGCCCCTCCGACGTCCCCGTTACAGTGGTGCCGCTCCGGGCCCACACGGGCCCACAGACCAGCACGTGGGTCCCACGATCGTGAGTACGTGTGCCGCCGAAGCTACACAAGAAGCTGCCCGTGAACCCGAACCCGCTACTCCCGGGTCCCGCTGTGTCACCCTTTACCTCCCTGCGTGGAGTGGGCAATAAATCATTGCTGTAATTTAATTAATTATTGTTCCGGGAGTACGAGATCGACTGGGATCGTCTTCCCCACGCCAGGCGCGTGGAGGTATCTTGTTCGCTCCATTACTCAGCATTTGCTATTCTTGTATATGCTTTTATATGCCATTGCTAGAGAGCATGTGTTAGGGCCATTAGCTCGATATATTTATTTCACCGCTGTTGCGAGAGAGAGTGAGACCGTCCCGTGACCCGATCCGGGCACGAATTTATGAGTTGACCACCCTAACTCTTTGCCGGTTTCTCAACAGCGCCCGGTCCCACGTCTTCCCTCGCTTAGGGACGATCGCGAGTATGCATAGAGTCCGAGGGTCGCATATCCAATTGGAGTCGAGTCGCGTGTCCGTCCCGCATCAATTTGGTATCAGAGCCAGCTGAGTCTAGGGTAGTCTGGTGAAAACAGAACAAAAAAAACAAACAGAGCCGTGTCTAAGTTGAGTCTAGGATCATCATTATTTTCAAAACAAAAAAAAGTATTTTTGGGTCGCATTTCAACCCAATAACCCGGTATATAAAAAGGTGTTGTCTGAACGTTAGGCTACACCTATCGGGAAGGCCGCACACTTGCGCGAGTGATCTTCGGATCGATTAACTCCGCCACATACCGAGTCTTGGTTTAAGTCTAGGTGCATCATCCTTGCATTAGTCCGTGTCTCCTAGTCCTTGTGTCGTTGCATGCCCACTCGGCAAGGTACCCAATACCATCGCCCTCCACCTTTGGCCAACCCACGGGATACCATCTCGGGAGACCTTCACTCCTTGCACGAGGTGATCATGGCCCTCATAGTCCGGATGGACAAACTCGAGGCAACCTTTAAGAGCTTCTCGGACCGTATAGATGGTTGGTTTAACGCCATGGTGGAACGGATGGAGTCATCTGATAGATCTGTCCAAGGTCTGGTCGGACGGTTGGATAGGATGTCTCACGGAGACCCTCCTAGAGTGGCCCCGGGCCCACCCAAACTCGCTCCAGTGGCTGGCAAAGGCCAAGCCATTCCCATAGCCCAGGCCCAACCCACCGTTGTGGCCCAGGATCCGCCCGTACATGCTCCTCAGCCACCACAGGCTCCTCCGCCTGCCCTTCCTCGGGTCCTCGAACTACCACTCCATGACCTTGGTCTTGAGGACTATGAGTCCGATAGCGCCTATGTGGGGTATGGTCAACACCATCGTGGCCTCCAGCCACAGAGGGATGAGGAGGATGATAGGATCCTTAAGACCGTGCGAGCGGACCCTCCCATTTTTTACGGGTCTTTGGATCCGAAAGTCTATCTAGATTGGGAATTTGGCATGGACCGATACTTTGAATGGTATGAGATGTCGGAGCGTCGAAGAATCCGATTCGCTACCATGAAGCTAATGGGACAGGCGTAAACCTATTGGAAGAATGTAGAGAGCCTGTTATTCCAGCGACTAGAGCCCCCGGTTGAGACATGGGGAGAAATGAAGGTCAAGCTTCAGCGAAAAGTACCTTCCTGCCATGTACCTTCAGCGGCTCATCGATAGGTGGCAGAGTCTCAGCCAGGGAGACCGGTCCGTCTCCGAGTACATCGCTGAATTTGCTGAGTACTTTCTGTGATGTGGTGTCACGGAGGAGAGCACCATGCCCGTTTCTCGCTTTCGACGTGGTTTAAGGTCACACTATCAGTATGAGCTTTTCCGCCATAATGCCAAAACATTAGAAGAGACATATCAGGTTGCTCTCGAGTTGGAGCAATTTGAGGGAGAGTTCAAGCCTTGCCATCGGTCGGGCCCCACCCCTCTTCGTAGCACCGAGGCCCGTCACTCTTTAGGCCCACATCAGCGGCCCCCATGGCTCGATCTCAGGAACCCGCCCGTCAAGAGCACTTCGCTCCAAGGACTCGCCCTCCCCCGCCATGGGATCTACCTCCATCCCAACCACCGGCACCTATTTCCCGCCCTCTAGCACTGGCACCCCCACCCCGGTTGTCTACAGAACCTACCGCTCCACCCCTGTTGCCAACACCCCCTGCCCGTCGGGAGGATAAGGTTAAGGGCCCCCTTATCGGAGAGACCAGTAGGTCACGGCTGCAGTGTTATCATTGTCATGGGTTTGGCCACATCGCTAACCAATGTCCCACTCATGCCACACTTGCCCTAGGGGTAGGAGAAGCCTCACCTTCTGGACTTGTATCTGTCAGCTATGAGGCCAATCCGGAACTAGTTGATGAGTACGAAAGTCTGGAGGAACCTACCAACGCTTAGGATGCGGCACTCGGATGATGGCCACCTAGTGGGGTTGATGTCATTGCATTAAGTCTAGGGTCATGCATGAGTCAGTTTGTTTCTTCTTTGTGTGGTTTGTTTTGTGTGGCTTGTTTGCGAGGTTTGCATACGTGTGTTAGTACCTGGTGAGTTTGCATGTGTCTTGTGGAAGCTCGTTGTCGGTCTCTTATGAGTGTGAGGCGAGTGGACTTGCTAGAAGACTATGGGATCAATTCTACATCTATGCCCCGGATCTAGTCACCTACAGGGACCCAGCGGTGATTCCTAGTGAGTCTTCGAGCCATCTCCTTCCCCTTGAGAGTGACCCCACCCCGGAGTGTTCCCCTTGCTGGTAGAGGGCCAGCAAAGTCTAAGGCAAACCTCCCTTTGAGGTGCGGATACTCAACTCAATGTGTTGGCCTTGGCCGAGGGACGTGGATCACTCACTCACACCTACGGTGGTCGCACAAAGTGTGGTGGAGCCTAAGATCGGGCGCTCTCTTCCTTACCGACGACGAAATTGGAGAATATTAAATGAACAAGAATAATTGAGAGCAAGGGATGAGATTTTACTTAGCCGGTTTGAAGAAACCGGCTCCGGTCGGAGACGTGGGCGAGCGGGGAAGCATGTGTTCCCCACACGCCGCACCGATGAAGCTTCGATCCTGATATTTCAGATTTACATGCACTACGCCCCTTACAAGGGGGTTAGACTAGGGGTGGGGGTTCAAATTACAACCAAAATATTCCTCCACGTAGGGAGGGGCCTTCAGCCGGCAAAGCGGGGAGGGGAATTCGAGCTATAAGCAATGGAGGACACCGAAGCCGGTTCTACCCGCTGCCTGTGTCTCAGGACAGACAGTCAGTTTTTTGGACGCTGTGGCCAGCACCGAATTTTGTTGCAGACAAGACCACTTGGAGATTCTTCATAGCTGGATCGGGATGATGCTTGAATTTTTCAGATTTCTTCGGGCACCGCTGTTGGTCGGGGTAAGGGCTTGAACAGGGTGGTAGACCCTCGGATCTGACAGCTTCAGGTTCCCAACAGCAGGAAGCAGAGGTTTCCACGATCGCTCCTGAGCTCAGAATTAGGTTCTGCTAAAGTCGTTGGAACCATTGACGAGTCCTCTTCGAAGCAAGACTAACGGGGATGCCAGCTGATGTTGGGGTCGACCGGTAGGCTCTGAAAACTGAGGAGGGGTTGGTGCAAACTAAGTGGAAGCAGAACCGAGCACCCGAGGGAGAAAATTGATAACTTTCAGGTCCGGTCACCAAATGGGGCTCTGCTTCTTGGAGATGTTAGAAGACTCGTAGTAGAATATGTTTGAAGAAGAACTCTCAATCCGATTTCCAACATGATCGTCACAGTCGAGCCTCCAATCCGGCTCTGGTCTCCTGCCAGGGGGGATCTACGCAGTTGTGGGAGAATGGCTCTCCTGGTCGATCATGAACTTGGAATGGGACGGGACCACCACCGTTGCAAAGAATATAGGCAGACGCTTCCGTTGATATATGGTATTCCACCTGAAGCTCCCAGGGGACGACAGGGTGGCCTCTGTAACCTGCGGCCAGTCTACTGCCTGCAACCAGAACTTGAGAGGGTGGAGATAGGTAATGGGGAATGGAGTAGATGGGAGGGGAAATGAGGTGGTTGTGTGTAGGGGCAACCCCTAGCTATGAGGGGGTCTAGGAGGGGGAGTTTCAAGGTGTGGGAAGGGGAGAATGGGGGCTGGAAGGGGGTGTTTGTTATGGGTGAGAGAGGAGCTGCGAATTTGGGCTTGGATGGAGAGGGGAAGGTGAGGGGGGCACAAGTGGGTGGAGGGAAGGTGAGTTTGAATTTTCCTTAATGGAAGGTATTCAATGGTGGTCTTGGGGATGGGAGGGGTTGTGTTAAGGAAGGGAAGGGGTGCTTGGGGTGGTGGGAAGGATGCTTGGGGAAGTGGGTGGGGTAGTTAGGGGTTGGGAGGTGGAGCTAGGATTGGTGAAGCTCTCTTGGGACTAGGGGGTGGAGTAATGGGATGTGTGGGGAAAGGGAGTGGCCTTTAATGGGGGTAGGTGGGAGAGTGATGGTTGGGAAGGGAGGAGAGAGAAAATTTTTAAAATTGGGTGTTGAGGAGAGAGAAAGGGGAGTGAAAGAGAGAGATTAAGAGAGGGATGGGTGGAGAATCTCTCCCCTAGGGTCTCTCACCCAAATAATGGAATCTCTCCACTAGATAAGAAGTTTGAACTCTCAAAATGGCAAGTTTTTCATTCATTGATTCATTACCTCAAAATGGAGAGAGTGGGATCCCATTTATAGGGATCCCTCAATTTACAATAAGACCCTGACTTTTGACACATTGACTAATAACCAACAAGATAGGGGCGCCCATGGGCCAAGCCCAATGAATTGGGCACAATAGCTAACTAATAAACCTAATAACACTCAAACCTAGGGAAATAAGCACAAGACCTAGGGACATGACTCAAATAAAAGGGAAATTATAATGATATGACTCAAATAAAATAAAGAAACATACATAGTACTCAAAATAAATGACTAGACCATGATGTACGCCTCCGGGGTGATGAGAATGGTCGAGAGTGTCAGGACGGATGGTGATGACCCCATCATACTCTAGGGGTGCGGAGAACTCGACTCCGTCGAGTAAGAGGTGGTACTGCTCACATGTCTTCCGAAAGAAGCCGATTCTTCCACCTAGCGTGGTAGAGCCCGTTCACCTTGCTCCGAGTGATGATTACCTGTTCATCCAATATTCTCTCAAGTTGCTTACGTCGGGCTCTCTGGGCTGATGGTGCTCACATGGGGAGGGGTGGGTGCTCTCTCAAGGGAGGAAGGGGGCTTGAAATTCTCACTTGGTGCCACCGTGGGTCTCTTGTGTGGCACAAGGTTTTCCACATTGAAACTGAAGTTAACTCCGTATCCCTTGAGGAGGCCTAACTTAGTAGTGGAGCTAATGCACCTCAAAACCTGGAAGGGGCTGATCCCACAAAACCTCAATCTTGAGTTGTCTCTATGTGAGAGCCTCTCATTCCTCACCATCCCGGAACCACCCATTTGGATTTCTTGGTGACTCCATTGAGTCGGTCGGCCTTTTGTAGATTTCATGACTCTTGTTGATGCACTTGCAAGGTTATCATGCAATTTTGTGAATGTTGTCCTTTTAGTGGTTATGGGTGGACCTGGACAACCATAGATGGACCTATCATGCCATGATGTCATATGGACCTTGATGAACCTTGGTGGGCCGGGGCAATCATATGTGGACTTATCATGTAATGTTGTCATGTAGACTTTGGTGGGCCTAGGTGGGCCGGGACAACCATATGTGAACCTATCATGCAAAGTGGAGATGAATGTCGGGGGACCCGGACATCCGTAGATGCTTTTGACATGCTTAAGACCCATGATGAATGAGGGTGGACCAATACATCCGAATAAGGACCACTCATGCTTTCTACTTGACATGCGGGTGATATGAATGAATGGACCCAACATAGTGTTCATGCCAAGTGGTGTGGTAAGCCTAGACGCATGCATGCTTTTCCTATGAGTAGCTTCCATGTGTATAGGTGTGGGAGAACCTTTGAACTCCCATTGGAAATGGTCGAATGGATCTAAGAAGGTGGTCATCATGGGGTGGAGCACAACCTCATTACCTAGGGATATGTGGCCCAAGGTCATGGCTCCCAAGGTGTAACCCGAGTCTAAGATGGAGTGAATTGGGTCAAACATGGTGAGTTGGTGTAGGGAAAGGTGGGTGGTGGATAAAGTGTTTGGGTCACACGAGTCTCTTGACTTCTATTGGAATGGATCATATGGATCATAAAATGGGTTACCTAGGGAGAGGAACTCCATGTCCTCAAGACCCTCAAAAGGTGCTAAGTCATCCTTCTACATGATAGTTAGGCCAATGTTCTTGGCAAGTGGGTCGGCCATGAGTGGAGGGCTTGGCTTTCTACCCGAGATAAGAAGCTCTAAATCGAGGAGAAGGTTGGGCTCATCGGGTGTAGGGAGGAATAGAAGGAGGTCGCTAGTGTAGCAACCAATGGTGCAAACCGAGGTGATAGACCCTATGCATAGGTGTAGGAGGCTAAGGCTCCTAGGTTGTTCGACCATAGGGGTCAACATGCTAGTCATCTCTAATTGCCATGCTATGCCCTTGAGAAGGTCCTCTAAGGTCTCCACTTGATAGGATGCTTGGATTGTGGTGTGATAGGAGAAGAAGGGCACTATGGGAAGGTCTTGTTCTATGGGAGGGAAAACATGGGCCGGGATATCTCTAATTGGGCTCTCCTTTAGCCAACTAACAATGGGTTCTCCTAAGATGAGCTCCGCCCCAACTAGAGAGGGTGGTGTAAGGTAAAGACCTTCGTGTGAGGTTTCTTCTTCAACTTGGACTTGGGTTTCCTCCAAGGTGGGGGTGGGTTTGGAGTGCTCACAACTATTGGATCGGGTATGAGTTCTTCTACCAAGGAGGTGAGGGGGTCTTTTGGGGTGATGAGGGTTGGTGTGTGGTGCTCCCGGGGTGGAGGGTAAAGGGAAACTTGGATTGGGATTGGTAGAGTGGGGTTTGGGAGTGGAAGTAGTGGAGGCCTAGGTTGGGGTAGGATTGGGGTTGGAAGTGGAAGGTGGGTTGGGTGACGAGATTTGGGTTGATCGGTTTTGGGGGGGGTACCTCTTTTTGGGGATGATGGAGGGGTAGTGGTGGGGATCAAGGGGAATTGTGGGGTATGGGTTTGGTGAGGGATTGTGGGTTGGGTGGTGGTGGCCGTCATGGGTCTAGGTGGAGGGATGGACTCGGGGTCCACTTGGGTTTGAATGGTGAGAATAGGTTGAGTGGTGGTCCTTATTGGGGAAATCGGGTCGGTTAGGGGTCTCTTCCCCATGGGATCGGCCGGTTGTGGAGGGGGGAAAATGGGGCCCAATTGAGTTTGGATATTGAGGTTTACGGAAGGAGGTTTTGGTTGGAGTGTGGGGTCCCTTAGGGGATTTGGTGGAGAGGTGGATGCTTGGTTTATTTGGGCCTTAAGGGAGAGGACTTAGTTGCGAAGTGTAGTTATGATGGTTGAGAGGTGACTTATTGGGGTTGGTGGAGATGGAGACCAAAGGTCGGCCCCAAGTTGGCCAGGTAGGGATGGAGGAGTAGTAGTGCTCCTCGGTTAGGGGTGCTTGAATAGGAGGGGTGGGAATGTTTGGGGATGTAGATTTTTCTAAGTTCTTTCTTCATATCATCCCATGAGGAAATGGGTTCTTGTTTCCCAACGTCCCTTAAGCCCACTATGTTCCTCCATTTTTCCTTGGCTTGACCCCGAAATTTCCCCATGGCAACGCGGACTCTTGCGGGTCCATAAACCATAGTTCTCTCAAAGTGTTTTTCCATGGTGACCTCCCACTTTAGGTAGGCACTATAGCATGATCCATCGAAGAGGAGATCCTCAAAAGAGATTATGTCAAATGGAGGGTTGATCGGTCCCTTGTGGGGGGTCGAGTGGGATGAATGTGACCAAAGAGAGGTAGCCATGTTGATGAATGCAAATGTGCCCAAGGACTAGACTTAGTAGAGACAAGTCTAAAACTTGCTATGATACCAATTTGATGTGACACACCCTCGGACCTAAATTAACAAGCACACCCACAAGGATATGAAGCCTACGTAAGCGGACCTTCGTATGGCACACACACTTTAACCGGGGGGGTAACTCGGGGATGCCGAGTCGAGGAAATGGGACAAGCCCCTTGTTGGTAGAGGGCCAGCAAAGTCTAAGGCAAACCTCCCTTTGAGGTGCGGATACTCAACTCAATGTGTTGGCCTTGGCCGAGGGACGTGGATCACTCACTCACACCCACGGTGGTCGCATAAAGTGTGGTGGAGCATAAGATCGGGTGCTCTCTTCCTTACCGATGGCAAAATTGGAGAATATTAAATGAACAAGAATAATTGAGAGCGAGGGATGAGATTTCACCTAGCCGGTTTGAAGAAACCGGCTCCGGTCGGAGACGTGGGCGAGCGGGGAAGCGTGTGTTCCCCACACACCGCGCCGATGAAGCTTCGATCATGAAATTTCAGATTTACATGCATTACGCCCCTTGCAAGGGGGTTGGACTAGGGGTGGGGATTCAAATTACAACCAAAATATTCCTCCACGCCGGGAGGGGCCTTCAGCCGGCCAAGCGGGGAGGGGAATTCGAGCTATAAGCAATGGAGGACACCGAAGCCGGTTCTGCCCGCTGCCTGTGTCTCAGGACAGACAGTCAGTTTTTGGGACACTGTGGCCAACACTGAATTTTGATGCAGACGAGACCACTTGGAGATTCTTCTTAGCTGGATTGGGATGATGCTTGAATTTTTTTGATTTCTTAGGGCACCGCTGCTGGTCGGGGTAGGGGCTTGAATAGGGTGGCAGACCCTCGGATCTGACAGCTTCAGGTTCCTAACAGCAGGAAGTAGAGGTTTCCATGGTTGCTCCCTAGCTCAAAAGCAGGTTCTGCTAAATTCATTGGAACCGTTGACGAGTCCTCTTCGAAGCAAGACCAACGGGGATGCCAGCTGATGTCGGGGTCGACCGGTAGGCTCTAAAAACTGAGGAGGGGTCGGTACAGACTAAGTGGAAGCGGAACCGAGCACCCGAGGGAGAAAATTGATAACTTTCATGTCCGGTCACCAAATGGGGCTCTGCTTCTTGGAGATGTTAGAAGACTCGTAGTAGAAGATGTTTGACGAAGAACTCTTGATCCGATTCCCAACATCATCATCGCAGTCAAGCTTCCAATCTGGCTCTGGTCTCTTGCCAGGGGGGATCTACGCAGTTGTGGGAGAATGGCTCTCCTGGTCGATCACGAACTTGGAATGGGACGGGACCACCACCGTTGCGAATAAGACAGGCAGACGCTTTCGTCGATATATGGTATGCCACCTGAAGCTCCCAGGGGACGACGGGGTGGCCTTTACAACCTGCGGCCAGTCTGCTGCCTGCAACCAGAACTTGAGAGGGTGGAGATAGGTAATGGGGAATGGGGTACATGGGAGGGGAAATGAGGTGGTTGTGTGTAGGGGCAACCCCCAGCTGTGAGGGGGTCTAGGAGGGGGGGTTTCAAGGTGTGGGAAGGGGAAAATGGGGGCTGGAAGGGGGTGTTTCCTATGGGTGAGAGAGGAGCTGCGAATTTGGGCTTGAAGGGAGAGGGGAAGGTGAGGGGGGCACAAGTGGGTGGAGGGAAGGTGAGTTTGAATTTTCCTTAATGGAGGGTATTCAATGGTGGTCTTGGGGATAGGAGGGGTTGTGTTGGGGAAGGGAAGGGGTGCTTGGGGTAGTGGGAAGGGTGCTTGGGGAAGTGGGTGGGGTAGTTAGGGGTTGGGAGGTGGAGCTAGGATTGGTGGAAGCTCTCTTGGGACTAGGGGGTGGAGTAATGGGATGTGTGGGGAAGGAGAGTGGCCTTTAATGGGGGTAGGTGGGAGAGTGGTGGTTGGGAAGGGAGGAGAGAGAAAATTTTCGAAATTGGGTGTGGAGGGGAGAGAAAGGGGAGTGAAAGAGAGAGATTAAGAGAGGGATGGGTGGGGAATCTCTCCCCTAGGGTGTCTCACCCAAATAATGGAATCTCTCCACTAGATAAGAAGTTTGAACTCTCAAAATGGCAAGTTTTTCATTCATTGATTCACTACCTCAAAATGGAGAGAGTGGGGTCCTATTTATAGGATCCCTCAATTTACAATATGACCCTGACTTTTGACACATTGACTAATAACCAACAAGATAGGGGCACCCATGGGCCAAGCCCAATGAATTGGGCCCAATAGCTAACTAATAAACCTAATGACACTCAAACCTAGGGAAATAAACACAAGACCTTGGGACATGACTCAAAATAAATGACTAGACCATGATGTACGCCTCCGGGGTGACGAGAATGGTCGAGAGTGTCAGGACGGATGGTGATGACCCCATCACCCCCTCTCTCCCTCTAGTTTCTCTCTTCTTCCTCCAATCTCCAGGGTATAGAACCCTTATATCTTCTCCTTTGCTCCTATGGATTTCATCTCTGCTACCACCGCCGCCGTTCGTGTCGCCATCGAGCCACCGCGAACCAAGATCCGAAGTGCTGTCCAAGGTTCTATTTTACTGGATAGAGGGTTACTCCAAGAATCTTAGCTCCCAACTCCAATATCTTCTGGAGTTGAGATTTTCAGGGGGAGTTCTAGAGGTCATCACCACGTTCCCAAAAAATTAAAAAAAATTCCAACCCACGTTTTATATTTTTCCATTTTCGTGCTTCCCAATCCACTAGTTCTGTCTGCAGTCTCTCCAGCTTCATAGCATCCCTGAGTTTCATCGATTTGTTCCTCTTCTTGATTTTTGTTTGAACCTCTAATTTTACTGGAGGTTCTGTCCACCATCCTAATCCTCCACAAATTTTTGTCGAATTTCAAAAGCCCTCTAACTATTTTTAGAAATTGTGTCTTTCCCCCAAATTCAGTTCTGTTTCTGCTGTCCTGATCCGACCATCTGATACTGTAAAATAATTTTCCCCAGTCAAAGTCCACCAAACTTTTCATATATCTTCATTTTCCTCTCTTCGCCCTCTACAACATTCATAAAGAGCTCAACAGCTGAATCGGAGGTATACAACATGTTCAATGCAAACTCTCAGGAAAAAGCACTTCTGTCCTGAGATTTCAGATCCTGTCAACCAGCAGCTTGGAAATTCGGTCAAGGCCAGATCTGAGATAGATATTTTTTCTCTGGCAATAGATTGAAGGATTTTGAGTTAGCTTTCCAGCGATGCTAGTCTCGCATTGATCCGACGTCGGGGCCGATCGCAGCATCAATTTTCGTCGGGACGCGCAGGTGTGAAACAGAATTCAGATCCGTGGGCAGGAACTCCAACCCGCATCGATCGGAGCCTCCTCGCCTTCCGTGAGGCGAACCAGTGCGCCACCTTCCTAGGGAGCGCCCCTCCAGACATCCCCGTTACAGCGGTGTAGCTCCGGGCCCACACGGCCCCACTGACCAGCACGTGGGTCCCACGATCGTGAGTACGTGTGCCGCCGAAGCTACATAAGAAGCTGCCCGTCAACACGAACCCGCTACTCCCGGGTCCCGCTGTGTCGCCCTTTACCTCCCTGCGTGGAGTGCGCAGTAAATCATTGCTGTAATTTAATTAATTATTGTTCCGGGAGTACGAGATCGACAGGGATCATCTTCCCCACGCCAGGCGCGTGGAGGTATCGTGTTCACTCCATTACTCGGCATTTGCTATTCTTGTATATGCTTTTATATGCCACTGCTAGAGCGCATGTGTTAGGGCCATTAGCTTGATATATTTGTTTCACCGCTGCTACGAGAGAGAGCGAGACCGTCCCATGACCCGATCTGGGCACGAATTTGTGAGTTGACCACCCTAGCTCTTTGACGGTTTCTAAACCGCGCCCGGTCCCACATCTTCCCTCGCTTAGGCATGATCGCGAGCTTGTTTAGAGTCCGAGGGTCGCATATCCAATTGGAGTTGAGTCACGTGTCCATCCCGCATCAACGCGAATTTCTTAAAGTAAAATAAGGAAACTAACAGCCGTATCTCGCTCGAATTGGGAGGTATTGTTATGGGAAGGGATTAAAAGTGGGAAGGTTGAATTTTAATCGGATTACTACTTGAATATTAATCCCACTCAAACTCTAACTCTCCAAACCCTATAAATACCCACCCCTTCAAGCCACCCTATGGGCTTTTCTCTTTTTCCTCAAACCCACGACCACTGCTGCCCCTTCTCCAACAATAAGAATTTGTTTCTTTGAGCAAAGAGTCAAAAATATCCTTTTTCTATTCGGATTACTGCTACAGAGAAGCCTATTCTTCCTCCATTGTTGAAGATAAGATGTGTTGCCTACAACTGCTACTCTTCTTCCTCTTCGGCTGATTGAGGAAGAAAGACCTCTTCCTTCCCTTTGGGTTGCTAAGGAAAACATCTGTCAATAGAAGCTACTACAATATTTCGTGAACCTACAGTGTGAAGAACAATCAACTTCCTCATCTGTTGCTGCGGTTTTGGATAATCTGCTATAGAGCATCATTTGCTCTCTTTATTCTTCAATCCCTCTAATCGATTATCAACCACATCGACACCAAAGGTAGGTGTTCTCAATTGCTAAGCTTAACTTAGTAAAAATAGGAGTTTTGCATGCAGATAGATCACTTAACCCTATTTAAATGGGTTTCTATTTTTAAATTTTAGATATCAGTGAAATAACGACCTAGACATAGGCGCTATTTTGAATTCACGTCTTTATGTCAGTCGTTGTTTTAATGATTAATTATTACACCAGCATATTCAAAATTTAATAATTTGAAATTTGTACATCTAATCAAATACATGCGTGCATTGCTAGATTCCTAGTATTTTTCTCTATCCATTCATGTACTTGTCCCTGGAAAATCATTTTATTTAGAAAAATGACACTGTTCTTGCAATTTTTACTCTGGAATGAACAACGACCCCTATCCTGTCGCCATATTAAAACCAGTGCCCAATGTTTGGATGCTATTTTATAAAATATGGCTGCACTATGAGCGTGAATTAAAATAGAACCAAACCATTGTGTTAAAAGGCTATAAAATTCCAGAACTTATTTACACTGAAATTGGAACAGGAATTAAAAGTAACGGCTGGGTCGCAGGCGCAGTTTATGAAATAGGGGCTGTGCCCCAGGCGCTATTTAAGAAATAGTGGCCATGACCCAGGCGCCATTTTTCTATCAAGTGAGATTTCCGTTAATTTCCTGTACACCCTTCCAATTGGTTACACACAAGGCACTATATTTCAGTCCGTGAGTATAGTTTCACGTTTCTCGATGTTTTATCGATTACCCCACTAATTCTCGGTGATAGATGAGCCCGCCGCGGGATATCCCTTCGTTCGGATTGGTGAATTTATCATAGAGACGTCTATAAGTCTCCTCGTAGCCTTGGATTCCCTCAAGGCCGATTGAGCAGGTTGTACCACTAAAACCCATAACACTTTTATTACCATGCCCCTCTAGGAACATGGTATACCGGCCCTCATGGTATGCTAAATAGCCGCCATGAGATTAATTATTGAGCTAATGGAATGGAAACCATGCCATTGCTAATCATCTTGGATTACGTGCCTCCATGTAGACACCAATTCTTTTACCTTATAATGTACAAAGAACGAGCACTCATGTGTTTACGAACGCTTATTCGAGTACTCATGGCACCCACTAGGGAGCCAAATTCCACCTAGTTTTTCGATATATTCCGCAAGATCTACCTTAAATTCCTACAATTTTCATTCCCTTGGAATTCTACATTGGCTATAACTATCGTGGATGTCGAAAGTGCATTATACAATGCCTGCGCATATAAGGGCCCGATCTGGTCCTAGGAGGAGCACCCGAAAGTACTAGTGCCCATGGGAGTTGTAATGATCGCGGTGTTGCATTGCACCGAAGTACACGTCGTTCTAGAGACATTCCACTACTCTCTCTCGTGACTTTACATGATATTACTTGCGTGCGTGACTCGTCGTGGTACTTGCTAAAACTCTAAATAGCCAATATCTCATGCTCGATACTATCTTTAACTTTTGCTTATCACGTTTTACTAGAACTTCCATATCTCAGTTTAATCGATATACTTGCATTCTGTTTTTGCGATCATTCATGCCTTGCATTCATGTAACATGTAATTACTTAAAGCTAGCTTGTTCTTGAGATATAATTCCTACTGAGCGTTCGCTTACCCAGTTTAATCCAACATTTTTCAGGTAGACAGGTGGCTAGCAAGACCGAGACTCACACGGGAGTGACAAGTGTGCAAGCGAGGTCCGAAAATTAGTGAACCCGTGTCTTTTATCTTTCTGAGTCTAGCTAGTATTTCCTATTAATTATCTAGTCTAAGTTCACTAGCATGTCCTTGGTCTTTTCTTTCTATTATGATGTGGTTGAGTCTTCAAGTTCTGAAAATTGAAATTGTAAGAGACATGTATTTGAAATAAACTTTTTATTATTGCTCAAAGTTATTTGGTCTCATGCCATTGCTCTAGATCGTTCACGACTGTTTAACTGCCATGTTTCGAGCAAACGACACGTTCCGCTGTTATCGGTTCGGGCCATGACAGAGGTGGTATCAGAGCTTCGGCTTTCAGTCCATAGGTCATTAGATTAAAGTGATAGGTTGAGTGTCCTTGTCGGTCATCCTATAGGAATTCCGTGAGAGATGGGTAGAACTTGGGGTTAAAGTTATAAAAGAAAGATAAGATATTTAGATTTCATTAACATTAATTCTTGAGTCAATAAATTATCTCCCCACTTATCCTTGCAAGAACCTAGAAAAAATGGAAGCATCTAAGCCAAGCTTTATCCCTGAGATGGTACTAGTAGATGTCCAGGCTTATGCGGACCTTGTTAGAAGAGTCCAGGAGCTAGAAAAGGCGGTGGAAGAAAAATAGAGAGTTGAAAGGATGGATCAAACAGATAATTCTGGAAAGTTCACCACTACCAAGAAAAGGGTAAACGAGAGTGATATTTCACAAAAGTGTAAGAAATGCCAGAAATGTAAGAAGTGTAATAAGAAGGGAACTTCAATAGATCACTCGCATGGTAAATGTAAAGCTTGTGGAAGATATGGTCACCAATCGAAAAGGTGTTGGTGGAGTTTGGGAGCATGTCTGCGTTGCGGAAGCCTAGACCATAAGATAGCAGAATGCCATATTTTGACTAAAAAGCTTCTAAGAGAAACTCAAGCTGTGGCCGAACTTGCCAAGAGAGAAGTTGTGGAAGGTACCCCTCACCCGTAATCCTAAACTAGTTCTTTTCCATACTTAAGATTTCTTCTTTACCTGTATAGAATCATAATAAGTTATAGCTAGTTCCCCGTTAGGAATGGAAAGTGATGTGAATTTGGAGACCAAATTCTTTTAAGTGGGGGAGGGTGTATTTCCCGGTAATTTTGGAATAAGAATAAATATATTTAGGAAGAAAACCTATACATAATGATAAATACATATTCCTACAAATAAGTTTATAATGTTTAATAAAATTTATTCAAATAAATAAATGTCTAAGTGATATTCCTTTTAGGGGATAGAAGTAAAAAGGTTACTAGGATCGAACCTGTCTCTGATACCCAAGACCGTGATTAAAAAGGGTATTAATACGGAATAGAGAGTTATTTTTAAGAAGTCATTTAATTTATATTCAACTTCTATTTTGAATGAAATTAAAATCAACAATTAGTTAAGACCCAGACCTTGGGTACAATCCCGTGATTCCCTAATGAGCCTTATAAAAAGAATTTGTAGACCCTACCCTTAAAATTTAAGGGATTATGAATATAACATCATTTTAAGTAGTCATTTAAAATCATGTTGTAATTTTATTTGAATTAATAATCAATAAACCTTGAAGAAAACATCAATTTATATTTTATTAATAATTTATAAAATTTAATATTTCACATGTATTACATTATATTTTTATTTGAAGGAATATGGGTATATAGATAAGATTTTTAAGACATTAAGATAGTTAAAAGGTAATAGAATGGATATATATATAATTTTGGTTAAATGATAAAAAGAAATCACGACACTCAAATGGTCGTTGGTAAGCAATATATGACATAAATAATTTCGTTCATTATATAAAGGCATGTAGATAAGGATAATAGGGATATATCTATAATAATGGTCTTTTGAAGGTTGCATTATAAGGGCAAAACATGAATAGCGTCCAATACCCAAGCGCATCATTCCAATAAACAGGCATATCCAAAGGCGTTATTTTTAAAATAGTGAATAATGTGGGTGAATAGTGCCACTTTTTATTTTAAAAAAATTTTACAAAACTAATTATATGGAAAAATAGAGAACAATGGAAGGATCTTACTCATAAAATTTCATAGTAAGACTCCATCGAATAAAAAAGATAAGAATCCGGAAAAATTGCAAATAAATGTAAAGAGTTGAATAGCGCACGTACCTAAAGCGCTGCTTGTTGAGAAACGCCTATGAGATAGGCGCGACTTATTAAAACGTGGCTTTAGCATGGATGCAAATTTCTTAAAGCAAAATAAGGAAACTAACAGTCGTATCTCGCTCGAACTGGGAGGTACTGTTATGGGAAGGGATTAAAAGTGGGAAGGTTGAATTTTAATCGGATTACTACTTGAATATTAATCCCACTCAAACTCCAACTCTCCAAACCCTATAAATACCCACCCCTTCAAGTCAACCTATGGGCTTTTCTCTTCTTCCTCAAACCCACGACCACTGCTGCCCCTTCTCCAACAATCAGAATTTGTTTCTTTGAGCAAAGAGTCAAGAAGAGCCTTTTTCTATTCGGATTACTACTGCAGAGAAGCCTATTCTTCCTCCATTGTTGAAGATAAGCTGTGTTTCCTGCAACTGCTACTCTTCTTCCTCTTCGGCTGATTGAGGAAGAAAGACCTCTTCCTTCCCTTTCGGTTGCTAAGGAAAACATCTGTCAATAGAAGCTACTACAATATTTCGTGAACCTACAGTGTGAAGAACAATCAACTTCTTCATCTATTGCTGCGGTTTTGGATAATCTGCTATAGAGCATCATTTGCTCTCTTTATTCTTCAATCCCTCTGATCAATTATCAACCACATCGACACCAAAGGTAGGTGTTCTCAATTGCTAAGATTAACTTATTAAAAATAGGAGTTTTGCATGCATATAGATCATTTAACCCTATTTATATGGCTTCCTGTTTTAAAATTTCAGATATCAGTGAAATAGCGACCTAGACATAGGCGCTATTTTTAATTCACATCTTTATGTCAGTCGTTGTTTTAATGATTAATTATTAAACTCGCATATTCAAAATTTAATAACTTGAATTTTGAACATCTAATCAAATACATGCATGTATTGCTAGATTCCTGATATTTTTCTCTATCTATTCATGTACTTGTCCCTGGAAAATCATTTTATTTGAAAAAATTCTTGCAATTTTTACTCTGGAATGAACAGTGACCCCTATCTTGTCACCATATTGAAACCAGTGCCCAAGGTCTAGACGCTATTTTCTAAAACATGGCTGCGCCATGAGCGCGAATTAAAATAGAACCAAACCGTTGTGTTAAAAGGCTATAAAATTCCAGAACATATTTACACTGAAATTGGAACAGGAATTTAAAAGTAACGGCTGGGTCACAGTCGTGGTTTATGAAATAGGGGTTGTACCCCAGGCGCTATTTAAGAAATAGTGGCCATAATCCAGGCGCCATTTTTCTATTATGTGAGATTTTCATTAATTTCATGTACACCCTTCCAATGGGTTACACACAAGGCACTATATTTTAGTCCGTGAGTATAGTTCCACGTTTCTTGATGTTTTATCGACTAGATATCCCTTCCTTCGGATTGGTGAATTTATCATAGAGACCGCCGTAAGTCTCCTCATAGCCTTGGATTACCTCAAGGCCGATTGAGCAGGTTGTACCATTAAAACCCATAACACTTTTATTACCATGCCCCTCTAGGAACATGGTATACCGGCCCTCATGGTATGCTAAATAGCCGTCATGAGATTAATTCTTGAGCTAATGGAATGAAAACCATGCCATTGCTAATCATCTTGGATTGCATGCCTCCACGTAGACACCAATTCTTTTACCTTATCATGTACAAAGAACGAGCACTCATGTGTTTATGAACGCTTATTCGAGTACTCATGGCACCCACTAGGGAGCCAAATTCCACCTAGTTTTCTGATATATTCCGCAAGATCTACCTTAAATTCCTACAAGTTTCATTCCCTTAGAATTCTACATTGGCTATAACTATCGTGGATGTCGAAAGTGCATTATACAATGCCTGCGCATATAAGGGCCCGATCTGGTCCTGAGAGAAGCACCCGAAAGTACTAGTGCCCATGGGAGTTGTAATGATCACGGTGTTGCATTGCACCGAAGTACACGTCGTTCTAGAGACATTCCACTACTCTCTCTCGTGACTTTACATGATATTACTTGCGTGCGTGACTCATCGTGGTACTTGCTAAAACTCTAAATAGCCAATATCTCATGCTCGATACTATCTTTAACTTTTGCTTATCACGTTTTACTAGAACTTCCATATCTCAGTTTAATCGATATACTTGCATTCTGTTTTTGCGATCATTCATGCCTTGCATTCATGTAACATGTAATTACTTAAAGCTAGCTTGTTCTTGAGATATAATTCCTACTGAGCGTTCGCTCACTCAGTTTATTCCAACATTTTTCAGGTAGGCAGGTGGCTAGCAAGACCGAGGCTCACACGGGAAGGACAAGTGTGCAAGCGAGCTCCGAAAATTAGTGAACCCGTGTCTTTTATCTTTCTTGAGTCTAGCTACTATTTCTTATTAATTGTCTAGTCTAAGTTCACTAGCATGTCCTTGGTCTTTTCTTTCCATTATGATGTGCTTGAGTCTTCATGTTTTGAAAATTGAAATTGTAAGAGACTTATATTTGAAATAAAAATTTTATTATTGCTCCAAGTTATTTGGTCTCATGCCATTGCTCTTGATCATTCACGATTGTTTAACTGCCACGTTCCGAGCAAACGACACGTTCCGCTGCTATCGGTTCCGGGCGTGACAGAATTAGTCCATCGTTTGTTTATTTTATTGGTTGAACCTCTGACTAGATTTCGACAGCATCTCCCCAGACCCATGCATTTGGGAGTGAGGAGCGGGTACTCGGCTATCGAGAATCTGAGACAGTCCCTTAAATGTTCGAACGCGCCCATAGCAGCGACATACCGAGGTATCCATGGCTCCGTATTCTCGAGGGCTAGCCTACGAGGGAATTAGGGTTGCTCGTATGCTTTGGGAGAGGCAGAGGAACATAGAATCATGGATAGAATATCGGGACGAAGCCGAATGAAGAAATCAAGAGGGGACATTGCTACATTGACTCATGTGAAAAGGGTCACCAGATCAGCCCATTAAAAGGGACTGCCAAATCATCCGCTCGGGTGTGTTGATAATTAATCCTGCCCCCGAACAAGATGAATAAATAAGCATATAAACATGCGATATGAGAAAGGAAGAGGGGCGATAAGAATAGAGAATGTACCGTGATCGCCACCAAGGGTTGACAGTAGGAAAAGACTATAGGAAATGAAAGAGGCCTGCTGCGTACCTTGGAAAAATAGAGAGAAGAACACGGCCAAAAGGTGACCACTAAGACATGCTCGCGCTTGACAAATGGGTGCGGGAAACTATGTGGATCACCACTTCCTCGCCTTCCAGCCGACTAGAGAGCGAGGGTCTCACGTTCAAACTTACCTTCTTGCGAAACAAATGAACATAAGGAGAAAAGACCCATTATAACTACAGGTGTAGCATCAATCCCGTATGCAGAAATCAACATGAAAAATTGCGGGAAGAACGCACTGGGGGGGGGGGGTTTAACCCCTGTGGAAGGGACAAAATAATAGGTGTATGTGTTGTGTATGAAGATGAGTGAAAGAGTGATATAAAACACAGAGAATAGAGATGAAAAACGTGATGCAAAAGTGCTATGCGCGCTGAGATGAAGCAGAAAACTATGCAGAAAATTGAGTGAAAACTTAGAAAGATGGTGAAGAAAAGGAAGACTAGAGGAGGGAGGACGAAGTTTAGAACTTCCCTGGTGATTGGGGGTCAAAGAAGAAAAGTCGGCAACGCGGCATGGCTTCGCGTCCAAGTAGAAATCGCCCTCCCTCGAGCCCATGGAGCAAAGAGGCTATTTATAGAGTTTCCAAAACCCTAGCTCGAATTAAAGGTATAAACACCCAAAAAATGGATTTTGGTTGAAAAACTCAAGGGATAATGGTGGGATAATATCCCAGGAATGGATAAAACTAAATCTGGAATGATATCCTTGGCACAGACGGTGCGAATGAGGACTCCAAGGTGTCCTCGGTCGGAGAAAATGGAGCTCGAAACAGTCAAGACTCTGTAACCAAAACGCGGTCTATCGCACGACCGCTACCTTGAGAACGCAGTCATGCATGAACTGCTACCTTACCATAGCAGAGAAGGCTCAAAGGATGGAGTTGACGCACCCATGGGCATGGGGTCGACGTAGCTAGGAGGCAGGGAGGTAGCGGTCTTGGGATGACCATTACCTGATGGTAGCGATCATCACCAGACCGCTACCTCATGGTAGCATTCATGACCAGACTACTACCAAAGGGGTCAGCCGTCCTCTATCTTGTAATGTGGCAATTGAGGAAATATAACCTTCAAGGCTTAATGGACTCGAAAATGGTCAAGAATGGGCTCAAAATACGCTTAAAGAAGGCTCCGAAACAATGGGTAATTTGGGACATCATGGAAATGAATAAGAGAAAGAACCTAACTTGCAGGCTAAAATGGGTGTCAACAGATGCCCCTCCTTAATGTCCGCTTTGCAAGGGAACGAGCGAAAGGGGCGCGATGGCGGAATGGAATGGAGATGGAGTGAAAGCGACAGCGACATGAAATGGAGATGAAGCAGAGATGAAGTGGGGAGAACTAAAAAGCGGGCATCAAGGTAAAAGACACCCGGCACAACCAACAAGGGATAGGAATTCTTCCGAAAATGCCGAACTAGCCACAAGGAACAGCTGACACGGATGAGCCATGTCTGGAGAACTAACTACGGAAAAGAAAAACATGATCGACCTCATTAGGGGACACAATCCATAGCCAATGAGGGGATCAGAGAACAAGAGCTGAAAAGTTGAAAAGAGACTGAAAAATCCAGACAAGAATCACACTAGCCAACCAGACCATATGATTAGATCAGAGAAAATGTTCAATTTTAGAGTGGAATAAGGATCTCTTATCCAAGATAAATAAGTACAATTATCCATTATTGAGGAGGAACCTTGAGGAATCATGAGGCGTGAATGCTCAAAATGACATGACACATGTTGGGCAAAAATAAAGAAATCATCAAAACGAATGCAAAGAAAGAGGAAAATAGAAACTAGTCAAGGATAATATTGCTAGACTGAATAAGACGGGGTCAAGAGTCTTCTTTCAACTACGGCGTGCGAGATAGAGTCCACCGTCCCCCACCTGACTCAACCTAACGGCCTATCCAATGATTGACTGCATGCTCCTAGATCATCATGGTTTTTGGTAAAGGGGAACATCAGATCTCACAATAAATGGAAAACCAGCTGGTCCTTGATATAATAACGTATAAATATCATATAGTAATGCAACAAAGGGAAGGGATAGAGAGCCATACCTGACTTACCTACATAGGCGAAATGACATTTTTTGGATTTTGAATTTCTTTTGATTTTTATGGGTTTTCAAATAAGATAATAACAAATGAACAAAGATGAACATCAACTAAACATAACATCACAACAAGACAGAAGACATAACATAACATCACCATATCGACAGAACATCACAAACAAATAATAAGTGTGGTGGGACTGTAAAACATGGTGGAACAGCAAACGCGGTAGGACGAGAAACACACGGACAAGACCGTGGAAACAGTGGGATGGCAAAAACAATCACAGTGGGACAAGAAACACACTGACACGACTGCGGAGACGACCAAGAATGGGAACTGACAAATGCTTCGGTCAAAACCTGTGATCAGATAAAGCAAAATCTCTAGGTTCACAAGCGTAAGGTAAAGCCCTCTCATGGAGATAATGAAAAGAGGTGAGCGAGGTGAGCCAAAGGCTGAGAGGAACATGAGCTTCAGACAGACCAAGAGACAAGACCGAAGAAGAGACAGATCAAAAAGATGTGAGCAGGAGGCAGGAGATAGCAAAAGATATATCAAGGAAAGCTTGAAAACCCGTGACATGCACACTCAACAAACACATTATACCCATCCTCAAGATAAAATAGACAAAAAAAGCATGAAAAAGGGAACAAAAGACATACATTTTTTTGGATTTTGATATTTTTTTGATTTTTTTGGAATTTTGAAATATCAGATTTTTGAATTTTTAAAATATTTAATTTTATTTGAAATTTTATTTTCTGACCAAGTTATCTGTAGCACATACAAACGAGCTTAAACTACTGGCTAGGGATCGTCGTTCCTTCCCCTCTCATTAAAGACTTCGTACAGCAGGGCATGCATTTGAGGGTGACTCACCACAACCAACCGTCTCTAAAGAATGGTGCCCCTACTAAGGCCATACCCGGGATACAACCTAGCCTAGGAGGGATACACAGAAGAAAATAGGATATAAGCCTTATAGATGATGGGAAATATCAGGATTCAAGTTACTTCTAGGGCACTACCTCTCAAAGATACAGTCTGTTGCGCCGAGGTTTTGTGTCTTTGATTTTTTGGACCCATTCTTTTAGACACGTATACGATCGGGCTCATGACGTCCCGCGGGGAACTGTACTGCCACTCTTGCCATGCCTTGATTTACATAATTTTGACAGTTCTCTAGTCAATCTGAATAGCCCTTATTGGCTAGATTTTGTATGAAAGCTCATGTTTACGGGTCATTAAGACTTCCCCTATTTGAGACCTCTCTCGTATCATGGAGCGCCTAGGTTGCTCATCTTATCCATCTATCTCTTGCCCCTGCACTCTGCCGAGCAGAGAAGAGAAAAGGCCTTTGTGCATACCCAAACGATGGCCAAAGTAGCAATGGTGTTGCCCAAGAGTAAATCGGCTATAGCTGGCCGTTTAGTGTGTGAAAAAATCATGCTCAAAGCTTCACCCTAAACAATTGGGGAAATAAACTGGACTCCTAACACTGAGATGCACGGCAAGGGTCATATACATCTAGCAGTGAAAGGATGGGCCTGTGGGTCGGCCAAATAAAGGGCAGAGAAGTGGTAATAGCATCCACCATAGGAAGGATTGGCATGCTAAACACCTTGGCAATCCGTCCCTTGTACGGAAACTTCAAGCATTCATGGTTGGTAGAAGGGATGGCATTCATTGTCTCTATGTATGGATGGCCCAGTATACCCTTGAATGTCGGGTCCATGTCTAGGATGTGAAATTCTGTAGGAACCACGATAGGACCCACTTCCACATTCAGTGTAATCATCCCCTTCGGTGGCCTTTTTCTATTGTCATAAGTGGTGACTGTGATCGCCGAAGGCCTCACCTGTTCTGTGTCAGCCCCACATAATTGGAGGGTGCTCATGGAAATCACATTAATTGGTGCACCCGTATCCACCATACATGGGTCCACAGGCACCCCATTGATTTTTACCATAATACACAAGGCATATTTCGGAGCCTCCTTGGGGGCAAGCTCGTTATCATGAAACATGATGGCCGGTTGTGTACTTGTCGGCGTTAACACTGTCGAGATCTTTTCTGCTGGGAGGACTTCATTTACCATGACCTTCTGAAGATATTCCATCAAAGCTTCTTCATGGGATTTGGACCTCTTGATCAGTTCAAGGATAGAGATCCAGGCAGGTGTCTTATCCAAATGCTTCTGATGTGAAACCACCTTGGGTGTGATAATTGAAGTTCCGTGATCAATGACACCCAAGAGGGCGGTGAATTGGGTGATTACCAATTTTAGGAAAACTTTTGACCTTTTATAAAATATGTGATACAAAGCTAGTTAAGAGATTCAAAGCTATTTGAACACAAAATAGATTTAACAAACTTTATATGCTAAGATATATATTAAGCAAGATAGACGAAGATAAATCCAGAACAACAATTTAAACTAACGTTTATGTAGAATGGAGATAGAGGAAATGGAGCAAACCATACAATACAAGCACAATGCACAGCGATTTTTAAGGTGGTTCGGATGCACGACGGCAATCCTACGTCCACCCCTCACTAAACCCGGTGAGGCTTCACTCGGGGATAAATCCCCAAACGGAGACAACGCTCCAACTACACACGCAGGACGACACCTGCACACACACACGGGGACGCGCCCCAATACACACACACACAGAGATAATGTCTCCAACACGATCCAACAACCGGATCACAACATACGCTGCGACAAAAGCAGCACTCCACACACAAATACTATGATCTGAATAGAACCAGACAACACACGTAGATCTAAGAAGAGCTACGCACACAAGAATCAAAAACAACACACACGACCACGGATCCAACACGATCCACACACACACACACATAAATTCTTCAGTTTATGATGAACACAAATACAATACCCAAAACATAAATATGATGAGGATTAGTTTAGAAAACTCCTGTTTTGGGTTCCCCTTGAATGCATGTTATGGATCTTGAACATATCTTCAATCTTCACTTGAACACCTCCACTTGATCTCCACTTGAATCCCCTTGGATGGCTTACTTGCTTGCTTCTTCTTCTTTCTTCCTTGAGCAATCTTCCTTTGAATCCTTGCTTCCTTGCTTGCTTCTTTTCCGTGGAGGATGTTGGCTTCATATCTACCTTCAATAGGTTGAGGATGGATGAAGAACACTTGCTGCACGGAGTACTGTTCACGGCTACAGTACTTCTCCTCTTCCTCCACTTGGATAGCCTCTCCTTTGATCTCCCTTGAAGCCCTCTTAGTTGATTAGGGTTTGTAGCACCAAATGAGAGTTTTATAACTCTTGAATGGCCCTTTGGACAAGCCCCAGACCAGATCCACGAAATCTGGTGTAATTGGGGGCAAAAGGATTAAAGAAATGGGTGGAAAGACCACCCTTCGAACTTGAACCAAAAGTCAACAAAAGTAGGCCTCGGGGCTGGCGATCGACCGGTGGGGGGCTTGCGGTCGACCGGAATTTTACAGGTTTCAGTCCGTTGGTTGCTGGGAAAAACGGTTGACCGCCCCTGTCTGTGCGGTCGACCGCTGCTGGCGGTCGACTGGTCCTGGACCGGCGGTCGACCGCTGGCAGGGGAAGCTCCAGGTTTCTCCCGTTCAGCCCTTTAAACCCTTGAGCAGCTCATTTACGTTTGTGGCATCAAACTCCTTCGACCTTGAGGATTTGTACTGAGTATATGGACCAATGGTTCTTGATAGTAAATGACATATACCACCTGTTTTGGATTGTAGAGGAGCAGGGTGCTTATCCACAAGTTTAGTTCACCAGGTGACTGCCATGTTTGATCCTGCAAGCAAGATAGTTAAGGTTAATACCATGCTTGTTCACATTAAAGAGGTTATGAAACCTCTTGCCCCTTGTAAAAATAATTCAATCAAGCATGAATCAAGACCATGTACCATTGTCATTTGTCATCTCAAATATATTTAAACATGAATGTGCAATCAACTATAAGTTTAGTTATCATCACTCAATCACACATTAAGTTTAGTTATCATCAAAACCATAACGCCAACAAACATCAAAATCATAACTCAATAATCTCCCCCTTTTTGATGATGGCAAACTTAGTGATGATGACAAACTTAGTGATGATACAATAGAATACAAACTTAGTGATGATACAATAGAATGGCACAAATAATCTTCCCCTCCTATCACACATAATCTTCAATTTTTCTCCCCCTTTGACATAATCAAAAAGCGGGATAATGTAAAACTTTCTCCCCCTGTGACATAATCAACAGTATCAAACGAGCAATATCAACAATCTGGAAGAAGCCAAACAAGGAAGAACAAGTTGATCTCCCTTTGAAATAGCAATAGCCCATCTTATCAAAACAGAAGAAGCAACAACAAATCATGGACCGACACATCAATATAAGTCCAATTAGAGGAAACCAATTGCTTATTATTCTCAGAAATCAATATGATACCATCCAAAGTGAATACAGTCAAGCATGTATCGATATCAATTGAAAGTGGTGAGTGGCCTCAAGGATATGAGCTAGTGTAGGAAGATGTTCACAAAATAAGGTGTTCAGCATGATAACATTCAAAATCTAGATCCCATGGCAGATTTTCACAATATGCAAGGGCAGGAGGGCATACCAAAAGAATTTTCTTTTCTTTTCAAATTTTTGATTTTTGTATTTTAGTTTTAAATGCATGAAACTATGTATATGCAGATGATGACTCATGAAATGCACATAATGCAACCAAACAGTTACGTATAATCATACATGCAATCTCCCCCATTCATATATAACAAGGGAAAGGGTATAAGAAAGATGCAAGATAATCATGCTCACCAGAATGCACATGTGTAGCACATGGGAGATCGTGCAATCATATAGGAGATTTATGCAATTACTGATGCAGTCAATCAATTTTATGAATACATATTAAATCAAATTCATAGATGTGTAAGTGAGTAACATGAAAAATGATAGTTTCAACATGGATATTTAGATTTTCAGATCAACACAGGGAGACATTTCACAGACTGCACTTCAATTTTGAGAACATCGTATTGGAGGCTTCGCTCTACCACAATGAGTTTTCACCATCATTTTTTCAACTCAGCCAGTATCATATGATAGGCAGAATTTTTCAAGAGTGATCAGGTTCAAAATGATTCCTTTTTACGCGAGTAGACGCATGGAGCTCATGCCAGAATCCTCGGTTACTCAAAATACTGAACCATTTCACCTCATATTGAACAGAGGTACTAGTCCACACTTTTTAGATATGAACCACATCACGTCTCAGGTGACATGTGCCTAGTTTACTCAGTGAGACCAAGCATTGCTCTGCCGTTCATTTTCATTTCAGATTTTTTAACAAAGATAGGTAGGCAGCTTTTTCCTCAACTGTCACTTCAACATACATACAGCAAGTTTAACATCTCAGGAGTGTTGAAAAGAAATTCATATATCCTTATCTTTAACACTCATTTTCATATTTTGTGCAAGAAATGTGCGAATTTGATTCAGCATGTATACCGAAAATATCATGAATACATAATAATACAACTCCCCCTAAATAGATGCACTTTTACTCCCCCCAAAGTGTACAATATGAAGCACACCGATAATGACTCAATTGCAACATTATTTATCAAGAAAGCATAAGGTCATAGAAATTTCAAGGATGGGGGTGAATAGCATATAATAACACACAAGCACACATTTGGAGTTTATGCAAATGCACTGTGACATGCATGTGAGTAATGTGATGTCAATTTGATACCAATTGAATGAATAAATTGATACCAATTGAATAGAAGCTAACAGAATGAACTAAGTGCGACTGATGCATGAGTTCTAATGCAATGCAAAAATTAACATGGGTGCAAGGTGTGTGTTTTTGGTTTTTCATTTGAGTGAACTAAATGCACCTAATGCATTGGATTCTGATGCATGCAACCTATAACTATATGAGAATGAAAGACAGGATGCAAAAACAAGATGAGAGCTTTGATTTTTCAAGCCAGTGTGACAGCAATCTTATTGAGATCAACCACATTCTATTCATGAATCAGCAGCCATTCTTTATGACATGACCTTTTTGAATAAGGGTGCATAAATGATCAAAAATAAGCAAAGCAACCCGAATTTCAGAATTGTTCAAAAACATATTTTCAAAGGTCTTTCATAAGTTTTGAAATGGGAATTCATCCAAAAGTCAAATGTATGGATCATTTAATCACAAGCATATTTTCAATTTTCATAACTCAGCTCAAGGATTCATTCAAGAGTCAATCAATCACAAGCCAGTCAAGATCTGATACGAGGCGGAGATTTTAGTCCAAAGACCCAACTCAACGCATAGGGAATGCTTCCAAGTGGATATAATCCACTCTTTCACAAACGCCATTTGATGTACCAGATATATAATTCAATTCGAGTGTGTTGATAAGGATGAATTACCTTGGTTCAAGAGACAAGATTGGAAGCCTTCAATTACTAAGATCACCAACCTCGCGGAGGTTGATATTTCAGATTTTACTTTCTTACATTTGCCTTGAGAATCCTTTTTCTTCCAAGTCTTTCACCTATTGAACGCATCCTTTGTTAATAGAGATGCGCACTTTTCACACCATGTCTTGGATACTATCAAGATCACTTCCTATCTCCCGGTGGTGGATTGAGGAAATTTTTATCATTTTCATCCTCGCAAGGTATTCCTCATTTGATTCAAGCTTGGTCACGGCCAGCCCATCAGCACTTGGATTTTGGGAGTGTAATCTACATTCAAGAAGAATAGAGTTGATTTGTCAATTTCGATTCAAATTGATTAACAATGACATGACAAATTCATTTTAACAACCAACATTCCCTAGACTGCTATAGATGCAATGCATGACTCATGTGTGAACCTAAACATTAATCCCATATGATGAATGTGGTTGCTCCCCCTTAGTGTGTGCATGAATGCAAGATGTTCAGTAATAGTCCAATGCCATATGCAGCCTTTTGAGTAAATGACTCATAGTACCAGGCGGAGAACTTAGATCCGAAGATCACCTCACGCGTAGTGATAGCTTTCAGATAGGCATAACCTACCCTTCCACTTCTCACCATTTGATATACTATGTAGTCAAGGATGATGAAGGCAGGAGGATTGCTATGCATTATGACATGAATTCATAATGTTCAACTTATGCAAGACAGTACGTGAAAGGGTGTATGCAAACATAAAATATGTAGTGAAGTCATGATCTGAAGAATCTTCAAGCTTTCCTACAACAAGATGCTATATGGCAAGTGATATACGCACAAATATGCAAACAACTATGAATGAAATGCATGTGCAGACATATGCAAGATTACATGACTATATGACTCAGAGTAAGTCAAAACATGACAGAGTCATTACAGAAAGTAAGAGGGATATCACCTGATCTTCAAATCCAATTTTTGATTTTTATTCCAACCTGACTTATGCCACTTAGCTCATGTGCTTTACCCTCTTGTTGAAAACAGATTTCATACTTTACACTCCATGGCACACCTGCAAAATAGATTTCTTATTTGACATTCTTAGGTACCCAAACCATCTTGGGTCCTTGTGGGTTAGCAGCATCTTTGGCACGTGGCTTCCACTTCTTACCAACACTCAAATCAACATTTTCCTTCAGAAAGCACCCATGCATGTTATGCCCAAATTTACCATAGTAACGACAACATGGCTTCAAGTGCTTATAGGCATGAAAATTATTTAAGGCATGTGACGTCACATTCACTCTTCTCATTTGGTTGACCATTTTGTACCTTTGAGCATGATGTGTTGAATGAAAACTCTTTTTCTTTGTTAGTAGCCAGCAGTGTGAAATTGTGTGATCTCTTTTATCACAATGATTACAATGCATGGAAGGTTTTGTGGTGAATGCTTTCTTTGTATTTTTCAAACCAGCCTGATTTCTACATACTCTCAAATCATCATTCTTCATAATGAAGCAATCATGCATCATGTGTCCAAGTTTTCCACAGTAAAGACGTGAGATATTTCTTTTCTTAGATGCATGGAAGTTTACATGAATGTTTCTAGCATGCACATCTTGGACATCCACACTCTTTTTCAGATTTGATTGAGTTCTTGACATGGTGTGTTCATGGGAGCGAGATGTAGAGGTGCTGGGTGCACAAGTGGTATGAACAAAAGAAGTGTGTAGCTTACTCTCAAATTTCTTTTTGTTCACTGGATCAAAACCTAGCCCTTCTTTTTGAAAGTTCACTTTCATGCCCAGCAATTTATCCAAGTTTTCTTGGCCATTTACAAATTTAGACAATGAACCATTCAAGTCAGAAATTTCTTTTTCAAGAGATGAAATGTGCAATTCAGAGGACGCCATCTTATTTTCACATGAATTGATTTGTTCATGTAACATAGTATTTATGGTTTTATGACTTTCTATTTCTTGCAACAAGGCATGAACTTTTTCAGATTCATCAATATTCACAAATTTTCCTTTTTCAAAAGTAAGCAATCTTTCAGAAATGGCCTTGTTCAATTCCTTCAGTTTCTCATTTTCTTTAACAAGCTTTTCATCATGAATCAGTTCATTTATCAAGGTTTGATCATCGGCCATAGAATTCAGTTTTGCAGTCATCTCCTTGTTTTCATTTCTTAAGGAACATATTTGATCTTTATGAAATTCAATGTCAAACACATGAGCCTCAATCATTTCCTCTAAATGCAAGCATTTTTTACAAGAGGAATTACACTTATTTTGATCGGCATCCTTTTTTAATTTTTTGTTTTCAGATTTTAACTTCTTGTATTTTTCAGCAAGATTATCATAAGCAATCAACAAATCTTCATAGCTAACTTCATCTTCATTATCAGAATCAAAATTTACCTTTGAGTTTGATTCAGTTTGCTGATCACTCCCTTGATCACTTGTGCCTGCCATAAGACATTCGCCTTCATGCTCTTCCCGAACTTGGGTTAATCCATCCAAAATGTCCTTCGCGGATCTGCAATGAGAGACAAAGGGAAAGTGATTAGTATTGACTGCAGTCGTAAATAACTTCAAGACTAAACAATTTTGATCATGTTTAAACTTTTGATTTGCAGTCCAAACATTTTTGTCTTTAGGCAATTCATAAGGACCATGTGAGATAAGCTTCCACAGTTTAGGGTCGTATGAATTGACTAGACTACACATCATTCCTAACCACACATCGAAATTGCAACCATCAAACACGGGTGGAGAGTTTAAGGTGTACATCATGGTAGTCATTGATCTGGATCACTCTAGATCGTTAGATCTATGAAATTAGAGCCTTGGCACTGATATCAATTGAAGTTCCGTGATCAATGACACCCAAGAGGGGGGTGAATTAGGTGATTACCAATTTTAGGAAAACTTTTGGCCTTTTATAAAATATGTGATACAAAGCTGGTTAGGAGATTCAAAGCTATTTGAACACAAATTAGATTTAACAAACTTTATATGATAAGATATAGATTAAGTAAGATAGACGAAGATAAATCCAAAACAACAATTTAAACTAACGTTTATGTAGAATGGAGATAGAGGAAATGGAGCAAACCACACAGTACAAGCACAATGCACAGCGGTTTTTAAGGTGGTTCGGATGCACGACGGCAATCCTACGTCCACCCCTCACCAAACCCGGTGAGGCTTCACTCGGGGATAAATCCCCAAATGGAGACAATGCTCCAACCACACACGCAGGACGACACCTGCACACACACACGGGGACGCGCCCCAATACACACACACACGGAGACAATGTCTCCAACACGATCCGACAACCGGATCACAACATACGCTGCGACAAAAGCAGCACTCCACACACAAATACTATGATCTGAATAGAACCACACAACACACGTAGATCTAAGAAGACCTATGCACACAAGAATCAAAAACAACACACACACACACGACCACGGATCCAACACGATCCACACACACACAGATTCTTCAGTTTATGATGAGCACAAATACGATACCCAAAACATAAATATGATGAGGATTAGTTTAGAAAACTCCTATTTTGGGTTCCCCTTGAATGCATGTTATGGATCTTGAACATATCTTCAATCTTCACTTGAACACCTCCTCTTGATCTCCACTTGAATCCCCTTGGATGGCTTACTTGCTTGCTTCTTCTTCTTTCTTCCTTGAGCAATCTTCCTTTGAATCCTTGCTTCCTTGCTTGCTTCTTTTCCTTGGAGGATGTTGGCTTCAGATCTACCTTCAATAGGTTGAGGATGGATGAAGAACACTTGCTGCACGGAGTACTGTTCACCACTACAGTACTTCTTCTCTTCCTCCACTTGGATAGCCTCTCCTTTGATCTCCCTTGAAGCCCTCTTAGTTGATTAGGGTTTGTAGCACCAAATGAGAGTTTTATAACTCTTGAATGGCCCTTTGGACAAGCCCCAGACCAGATCCACGAAATCTGGTGTAATTGGGGGCAAAAGGATTAAAGAAATGGGTGGAAAGACCACCCTTCGAACTTGAACCAAAAGTCAACAAAAGTAGGCCTCGGGGCTGGCGGTCGACCGGTGGAGGGCTGGCAGTCGACCAGATTTTACAGGTTTCAATCCGTTGCTTGCTGGGAAAAATGGTTGACCGCCCCTGTCTGGGCGGTCGACCGCTGTTGGCAGTCGATCGGTCGTGGACCGGCGGTCGACCGCTGGCAGGGGAAGCCCCAGGTTTCTCCCGTTCAGCCCTTTAAACCCTTGAGCAGCTCATTTACGTTTGTGGCATCAAACTCCTTCGACCTTGAGGATTTGTCCTGATTATATGGACCAATGGTTCTTGATAGTAAATGACATATACCACCTGTTTTGGATTGTAGAGGAGCAGGGTGCTTATCCACAAGTTTAGTTCACCAGGTGACTGCCATGTTTGATCCTGCAAGCAAGATAGTTAAGGTTAATACCATGCTTGTTCACATTAAAGAGGTTATGAAACCTCTTGCCTCTTGTAAAAACAATTCAATCAAGCATGAATCAAGACCGTGTACCATTGCCATTTGTCATCTCAGACATATTTAAACATGAATGTGCAATCAACTATAAGTTTAGTTATCATCACTCAATCACACATTAAGTTTAGTTATCATCAAAACCATAATGCCAACAAACATCAAAATCATAACTAAACAATAATCACAAGACCGAAGACCCCTCGGACCTCGCAAGCAAGCGTTGCAACGGACGGGCAACTTCCCTCGAGCGGACTCACTCGCGTAGCACGCACCAGGGTCCGTAGGTGAACCGGCGATGAGGATGAGGGTCCGAGGTTGGAACTTGAGATTCCAGGGGGTTGGCTAGCTTAAGATTGAACCCCCAAGGGTCTCGGGATGCCCACTCTCACAGGCGGCCAGTATGCCGAGGGCGTGGGATATAATGGCTCTCTCGCAACTCGCCCGCGGTAGTCGCTCAATTTTAAGCAAACTCGGGATCGGGCACTCTCTCACCACCGACGGCACTAAGATGCAATACTAATTAAGCAAATGAAAACCAGCAAAGAGAAGTGTTCAAAGCTCACTTGGTCGGCGTGAAGACATCGACCCCAGCCGAAGACGAGGGCGAGCAGGGAGGCGTTAGTACGCACCCGCACGTCGCGTCGATGTCGCTTGACCTGAAAATTTATAGAGTACACCACTACTCCCCGTGCAGGAGGGTTGGACAAGAGGTTGGGGATAATGTGATATACTCAAACACTACCTCCATGCAGGGAGGGGCGGCAAGCTGGGAAGGCGGGAAGGGGAGAATCAATCTAGGAACATAATGAAAGAAAAACAACGGTTCTGTCTGCCCTCTGGAACATGGGATAGGTAGTCGAAGTCGGCGCCGCTGCGGCCTCTCTCGAACTCCGTTGTTGAGGAAACTAGTTGGAGATCCTTCATAGTTGACCCAGGAAGACGTCCAATTTTTGGGGGAATTTCTGGAAGGTGGTGCTGGTTGGGGCAGAGGCGCGAACAGGGGCTCTGCTTGCTTGTTCTGGTAGCTTCTGCAACCCTACAACTGGAAGACGAGGCTACCACGGACGCTCCTCAGCTCCGATTCAGGCTTGGCTGGGATCACTGGATTTGTTGTTGAGTCCTCTTCGAACAGAGACCCACGAGGGTGCCGGAGGAGATCGGAGTAGATGGAAACAGTCCGAACAGTGATCGTGTGTCTGTTCAGTCCCAGGAGGAACAAAACTGCGCACCCGGGGGAGAAAAATGAGAACTCTTAGCTCCGGATGCCGAACGGGGTTCCGCTTCTTGATCCTGGAAGTAGACTCATCGTAGAAGATCTCAGCCAAGAGCCACCTCCAGATCCTCAAGAGGATGGCCGTAGTATTCTCTGTAAGTGGCTTTAGGTTGACAGTCAGGGAGAAGACGCGCAGTCCGGGGATATTGGCTCCTCCGGGCAGCCACGAGCTCAGAATGGGACGAGACCACTGTCGTTGCGAAGAGTACAGGGAGACACTTTCGGCAGTACCACTTGTGCTTCCAGGGACGCGTGGATGAAGTCATGGTAGGCTCTTCAACTAGTGGCTTCTCTACTGCCTGCGAACTGAGGCAGGGTCTTGCAACTTGACGATGAGAAATGGAGTAGGAGGGGCGAAATGGGGGTGGATGAGTGTGGGACAAACCTTGGCTATGAGGGGGTCTAGAAGGGGGTGTTCCAAGGTGTTGGAGTGGCAGAATGGGGGTTGGAAGTGTTGTGCCCCTGTGTGGTTTTGATGATGGCTGACACACCATGAGTCACACTGAGGTGTGCTAATTAATTTAGATGACTGTTTGACTGCTCAAATATCTGATTATTTGCTTGAATAGCTAATTCATGAATATGGCTAGATTGGGTTAACGTAGTGGCTAATTGTTCATGTAGTGCATTGACACAGTTACAGATTGGGTTGACGCATTGGCTGTCTATTCACTAACTGCGTTGACGCTACAAGGACACTGCGTTGACGCAGTAGTTGCTGGTTTACTTGCTGCGTTGATGCAGTGGAACAGCTGGGTTGATGCCATGCTGCTTTGTCTATTTTTTTTGTGTGAAAGTCTATACAGTGTCTCTTCTTTTACCTACGTTGCTTGAAACGAAGTTCATACATTCATTTGCATTGAATGAAGTCTGTACAGCGTGAACAATGTGTCTTCTTCTCCAACTCTATACATCGCTCGCTCTATCAGCCTTTCATCACAGAGTCTGTACACTGGTTTTCACGAGAAGTCTATACACTGGTCTTCACTTGATGTCTGTACATTGGCTCAGACTTACCAAGTCTGTACACTGCCTTTGGGTTCCAAGTCTATACACTCCCTCAGTGTACATACTTATTCATTTGCTGTTTCAAAGTCCATACACTCGTTTCTAAGGCAAAGTCTATACAATCGTCTTTGAGCATCAAAGTCTGTACAGCCTATTTATCTTCATGGGTTCTGTGCCTTTAGTGCGTTGACGCACTTGGCTGACTGCGTAGATGTAATTGTGCATCTTTCGCTTTCTATCTTGTTCACTTTGTCGACGCTGACACTGGATGCGTTGACGCATTGGCCAGTTGCCAAGGGCGTGAGCATCTCGCTTGAGGAGCTGAGACGACGCTGCACGATGGAAGCGTTGACGCCTTGGGCTGATGTCCAAAGTTCTTTTGATCAACATCAAGTCTGTACAGCATGAAGTCTGTACATTGGTTTTGTCTTGTACAGAACGCCTAAGTCTATACATTGCTATGGACTGCACTGAACTAGTTAAGTCTATACACTCGTTCCTTCACGCCATTAAGTGTGTACACTGCCTTTCCAGGCACTCTTTCATCAAGTCTATATAGACTTAGCGAAAGCTCAGCAAGTCTGTACACTTGTTTCTCTGGCACGTTAACACTAAGTCTATACACTCAGGTTACTGAAGGGTTTCAAGTATGTACACTGCATGCTCACTCAACTAAGTCTATACACTCGTTCGCTAACATGAAGTCTATGCATTCGTTTGATAAGCTTCAACTCTATACACTCGATATCAAGCTTCAAGTCTATACACTCTTACTTCACATGAAGTCTATACACTCAGTTAACTTACAAGTCTGTACATCACCTGATACTGTCTTCGACTGATTAACTGACAGGTTATTCAACTAATTATCTGACAGGTTTAATGGATGAGGCCATCAAGACTACCACGTGATCCTAGAGGCTGAAATGCTGACACGTGGACCACTGAAGCTTGGGCGGGAATCGAAAAGAGCATAAGCCCTAGCTGCCTGCTGCTGGTATATATATGGAGTCTCCTCCATCGGCTGAGACTGACCGAAATGAAGAGAGCCATAGAGAAAAGGTGAAGAGCAGAGAGTGCCTCCACGATATAGAGAATAGAGAAGAAGAAGAAAAGAAGTGAGAAGAAGGAGAAGGCTGAAGCAGTGAGAAGAAGAAGAAGAAAGAATGAAGAAGAAGAAGAAAAGAGAGTTCGTGCTGGGAGAAAGAGAGAAGCAGAAGAAGAAGTTCCTGCTGGACCGTGGATCAAATCCAGGCCAGCCAGCTCCTGCAAGAGCCACATTTGATTTTATCTTTTTAGCTTTCTGTTGCTGCGTTTTTGTTTTTCCTTTGAACTATTCACTTGCTGTTCTTCCGATCCTCTAGTGTGAGGTCGGGTTCCCTCCGGTGTGGAGGAAGAGAGACTTGCGTCTCTGGTTGCCTTTGACTGGGTGTCATTGGTTGTTTCCCTCCGATTGGGAGGAAGAGAGGTCCGAGACCTCTAGTTTGCAGGTGACTTGGTGTCACTTGTGTTTCCCTCTGGGTTTCAGAGAAAGAGAGACTTGGGTCTCTAGGTTCCCCTTCGGTTTGGAGGAAGGGAGGTTTGGTCCTCCGGTTCTGGGCTTGTGGGTAGCAAGTCCAGGGGTTCCCTCCGGGTCTGGAGGAAGAGAGACCGTGTGTCTCTGGTTTCCAAGTGGCTAGGAGTCACTTGGGATGTCCCTCCGGTTGGGAGGAAGAGGGGAGGTTGTTCACCTGGTCAAGCTGTTTGGCAGCATTTGTTGCAGACTGAGTCTGCTGTGCTAGTGTTACTAGTGGAAGCCTCACTCCGATTGGGAGTGAGGGGTGGACGTAGGTCTTTGGACCGAACCACCTAAAAATCCTTGTGTAGTGGTTTGTTTGATTGCCTGCTTCCGCTAGATGCATGCTAGGACCGTGATTTAATTGATTATCTATATCCTAGAGTTTAATTGAGTTTGCATATCTTATGTTTGATCAATTGTCCACTGATCTTGTTGTTATCATCTCATGCGAATTTTAAAATTGGGTAGAATTCTTTGAAAGATCCATTCACCCCCCCTCTGGATCTGTGTTTATCAATCGCACCTAGCTAACAATTGGTATCAGAGCGGTTACTGCTTCAAGATCCAACGATCTGCGGTGATCCCCGTGCTTCTCGGTGCTTATTCCGGTTTGCTGCTCCTTTATTTTTGTCTAATTGATCATAGCCTACAAATGGCTCTTCCACTGGTTTTCAATGGGTCTAACTTTGATTCATGGTTCAGTAGTTTGCGTAACTACGTAAATCTAGATAATCCCGATTTGTGGAAGTTAATTACTCATGGTCCTCATAGGTTACCACGAAAAGAGTCCAAATGGACTGATCGTCATAGATCAATGCATAGAGAAAACCAGAAAGCTATAAATCTGATAAAAGCATCCATTAACAAGGCCTTACACTTTTGCCTTCATGATTGCAGGTCTGGTAGGGATATTCTGGACAAGATGAAACTAACTTGCAGAACAGGGAAGGAAAACTGCATGATGGCTGATGGGAGCGACCATAGCAGCAACCACAGTGATAGAGAAGAGAACGAAGTTCAGGTAAAACCCTTTGCGGACTATACCTTAGATGATTGGGTAGATGCTTATTCCAAGCTGTTAAGATCTAGGAATAAATTGAGCAAGAAAAATAGATCTATGAAAAAACGGTTAGATAGGTTTGAGAATTCTAAACTTACTGGTGAGGACAGTGATACTCTGAAAATTGAAAATCAGATATTTAGAAGACAGCTGACTGATCTTGATTCTATTACTTCAGATCTGGAATATCTAAAATCTGAAAATGCTAGACTCAAAAAACAAATTGAGGAATCTGGATCTAAATCAGTGAGCCTTGAAAATGAAAATAGATTGATTTCTGAAACTTTGGAGACTGTCAGAATAGAAAACTCAGAACTTCAGAAAAGGCTTGAAAATCTTCAATCTGAAGATGAACAAGAAGTGTTTAGTGAATGTCAGACCTCCTTAAGTGTTTTGAAATTTGATGATGAAATCCTGAAACAAAATGGTAAAATGAGACAGGAGATCTACAAGCTAAAACAATTAAATACAGCTATGCCTGAGAGACCTATCACTCTTGAAAAAGGGAAGAGTGTTAGCCTGGATAGCTCTGATGAGATAATGAAAGCTGAACAGGAAATTGAAAGTCTTAGGACTGTTAATCAAATGTTGAAAGAAGATGCTATTTGCTATAAAAAGAAAGCTGATGAATATGAAATCCATGTATCAAAGCTTGGATCAGAAGTTACAGAATTGAGGAAATCTCTTGAGAAATTTGTCAGTGGAAAAGAAAATCTTGATAAAATTCTTGGATCTAAAGTGAATCTGTGAAGAGAGGGTTTGGGCTACAAACCAATAAATAAAAAGAGCTTTGAAAGTAAGCTTCGAACTTCATTCGTGAGTAGCTCTAAGTCTGGCAGCACATCGAATGTGCCTATTTTTGAATTTAGTGCTAAGAAGAATCAAAATTCCACTGACAGCCCTAAGTCTGAGAAACAAGTTCAAAAATAGAAAAAGACTGTTCATGTTCAGAACAAAGATTCAAGGAGCTCTCATGATAAAACTGAGAATGCTGTGCCTAAATTGAACAAACACATTCATGCAAATAAAAAGAAAATTTCATGTCATTACTATCATAGGTTTGGTCACTTGATGCATGAATGTAAATTGATGGAACAGGATGATAGAATGCATGCTAGGAAGCACAATAACAAAAACAGTCCTATTGAACAGAAAAGAAAAAGTTATTGTTATCATTGCGGAAAAACAGGTCATGTTAGTGAAGAATGTTGGTTTGCCAAAGGTAAAGGCAAATATTTTTCAAAATCTAATCATTTCAATTTGTATGAAAATCAGCATGTCTTTAAAAGGAACAAAAATGTGTCCAGGGGCCAACACATGGTGTGTTCCACCTGCAGCAAGTCAGGCCATAGGGCGGTTGACTGCTGGCTTAATGTTCGTAGAAGAAATTCCATCTTCTGCTATCACTGTGAGAAACCTGGTCATACAGTCAAAGGCTGCTGGCATTCTCAGAAAAAGAAGGTCAACTCTAAATTTGTTAAACAAAGTGTGTTTGGTAGGAACAAATCTGTTCAAACAAGAAAATCCCTCACATGCTTTGAGTGTGGAAAGCAAGGTCACAAGGTGACTGATTGCTGGTTTTCTGACCATCTGAAACAAAGTGGTGGTAAAAACAAAAATATTCATGCTCATGAATTTAGCACACTTGCTTACATGCATAGTAAGAAATTCAGACCGAGTGGTTCATGTGATTATTGTGGTCGGTCTGGACATTCCATGCCTAGTTGCTATATGAAAAAGCATGATGATATGAGGGCTCAGAAGCTTTGGAAAACATCCCATCAAAATGCCACTAACCCTGCAGGACACAAGGAAACTTGGGTACCAAAATGTGCCAAGTGAGAAACTTTTTGCAGGTGTGTCTTGGGAACGAGAAATAAAAGGGGCAAATAAACCAAGACATCCTAAAAAGGTAAACCCCACTCATGCACTTCTCAGGTAAGTCTCTTGACTTTTCAATGAGTCTGCTTAGATGGCATTAGGTATATAGATATATTTGTTAATTAGTGGTTTAAACATGCATGTTTGCATTTCCATGCAATAGTTGTTGCGTCTGGATATGCTCATTCTGTGACTGCATACATCTAGAATTCATGACTCATGAATGAATTTCAAATGTTTTGAATGCATACCGTCAGGGGGAGCTGCACTGCATATCATGCACATTTGACTAGTCTAATACCCTTCAGGGTCTTCATGCCCTTCATGAGTAGTTAATGCATCTAATTGCATCTTAGAGTGGCATCATTTAATCATGAAATTTTTCAAAAGAAAAGGGAGGGTTTCAGTTTATGCATTTAGTGAGGGGGAGCATTTCTCATTATTCATTCATGTAATTGCATGTGACCATCATACCTTTCATCAAAGCTCATGTATGATGACTAATACTCACATTCCTGTTTGAACTCTTCAACACCTCTTGAACTCCTTCTGTCTAGCAATCTGATCCATTCTTGGCATATGTGTGGTTCTCTTGAATTCTCTGCTGTCTGCACTGATATAGCTGATCTGTCTATATTCTAGACTTAGCTATTGATTCTGTTCGCTTTGAAGTTCAACTGCTAGCTTGTTCCTATCACTCACATTTCTTGATAGCTTGTCAAGTCTAGTCCAAGCTAATCTGACAAAATTCTAATATTTAATGCTGGCTTCTGATTGCTCTCTGCTATTCTCTCAATAAAATTACTTTGTTGACTCCATTGATTTCCTGACAATGTCATTGATTCATCTGAATGAGGAAGATTTTAGTTAGTGCACCCTAGACATAAATCAGACACATTCTGAAAAGAAGAATCTTCTATTATACTGGCTTAAGAATGTTTTGATAAATCAAATTGATTTAAGTCTAATGTATTTCCAAAGTTTTGATGTAAAAGTCTTGAAAATATCTGATTCATCCTACTTAATAAATCTTAACCAGTTGTCTCATGAACTTCATGCAAAACCTTCTGAAATCTAAAATTTTTAAAAGACATGGCCTTCTTTGGTTAAGATACATGTAGAAGGTATTGTTCTTAAACATTTCAAGTGTACTGAGTTTTATTTGAAAAATATGAAAACACTTAAAAATTCAAAGCAAGAGGAATGACTTTGGTCACAGAGAAACTGGGTTCTCTATCAATGAAGTAGAGTAAGCCCATGTCATGAAGTGCCATAGTTAACTCTCTTTTCAAAATGCTTAAAAATCTGGCAGAGCAATGGCATGGTTGTGTTGAGTCACTGGGGATTCTGACCTCTGATCAAGGTGTCTCCTCATGTAAAAAGATACTCCATTGCTAACTCTGTTTTCTTTAAGAGGCAATGTGGTTGTCACACTGAGTAACTGGGTCACTTCACCTAAGACGTGTTGTGCCTCATGTAAAAAGGTGTTGACTGAACCAAACTTGCTCAGGAAAAATGAGTGATGCTCAATAGAAAATTTTGAAAATTTAAAGAGAAGTTCAGTCTCATTTATTTATGATTAATCTCAATACTATCTTATGTAACTTCCATAGGAGCCATTGAATTTAAATGAGTAAGATGGAATGAGGTTCAACATGAATAACAAATGAGTTGATGGTTCATATTTATTAAAAGATGCTTCTGATATGAGTAATGAATTTTCCTGATAAACTTTAAATACATCACTCTTAAATCATGATGGTAAGTTTAAACTCATTCATAATCTATTATAATTGAAGAATCTGTAATTCGTTTATAAAGATTTATGAATTTGGTGTGCTAATGAAAATCCTGCTTTCTCATTTATTCACTGTAATTACAGACTGTGGTAATTCTTGAATACCCATGTGCTTTGCTGATAGATGCTCATCACATCTTTCACTCCATCTAATCAGGGGGAGCTTCCATGTCATGCTGAGTGTTTTTCATAAAGGGAGAGATCTAGTCAGCATTCTTGAGTGTCCCTGTGCTCTTGTTGATATTCTCCTTTCATCTTATTTGGTTTCAACCTTCAAAACGTTCTGATCATTATTCTATACAGGGGGAGAAGCTCTTGAAAGGATACATTTGGAAGATAGATGTCTCCAAAGAAAAGGCCTCCTTCGAACCATCAACAATCCAAAGGGAAGTATAACATTCCTGTGCTTTACTGAATTGTTTCCCTATTTCATTTTTTTTGATGAAGGCAAAGGGGGAGAAGAATCTAATCTGAGTCAGTGTAACTCATAGTGTTGCCATCATCAAAAAGGGGGAGATTGTTGTGCCCCTGTGTGGTTTTGATGATGGCTGACACACCATGAGTCACACTGAGGTGTGCTAATTAATTTAGATGACTGTTTGACTGCTCAAGTATCTGATTGTTTGCTTGAATAGCTAATTCATTAATATGGCTAGATTGGGTTAACATAGTGGCTAATTGTTCATGTAGTGCGTTGACGAAGTTGGAGATTGGGTTGACGCATTGGCTGTCTGTTCACTAGCTGCGTTGACGCTACAAGGACACTGCGTTGACGCAGTAGTTGCTGGTTTACTTGCTGCGTTGACGCAGTGGAACAGCTGGGTTGACGCCATGCTGCTTTGTCTTTTTTTTTTTTTGTGAAAGTCTATACAGTGTCTCTTCTTTTACCTACGTTCCTTGAAACGAAGTCCATACATTCATTTGCATTGAATGAAGTCTGTACAGCGTGAATAGTGTGTCTTCTTCTCCAACTCTATACATCGCTCGCTCTATCAGCCTTTCATCACAGAGTCTGTACACTGGTTTTCACGAGAGGTCTATACACAGGTCTTCACTTGATGTCTGTACATTGGCTCAGACTTACCAAGTCTGTACACTGCCTTTGGGTTCCAAGTCTATACACTCCCTCAGTGTACATACTTATTCATTTGCTGTTTCAAAGTCCATACACTCGTTTCTAAGGCAAAGTCTATACAATCATCTTTGAGCATCAAAGTCTGTACAGCCTGTCTGTCTTCATGGGTTCTGTGCTTTTAGTGCGTTGACGCACTTGGCTGACTGCGTAGACGCAATTGTGCGTCTTTCACTTTCTATCTTGTTCACTGCGTCGACGCTGACACTGGATGCGTCGATGCATTGGCCAGTTGCCAAGGGCGTGAGCATCTCGCTTGAGGAGCTGAGGCGACGCTGCACGATGGAAGCGTTGACGCCTTGGGCTGATGTCCGAAGGTCTTTTGATCAACATCAAGTCTGTACAGCATGAAGTCTGTACATTAGTTTTGTCTTGTACAGAACGCCTAAGTCTATACATTGCTATGGACTGCACTGAACTAGTTAAGTCTATACACTCGTTCCTTCACGCCATTAAGTGTGTACACTGCCTTTCCAGGCACTCTTTCATCAAGTCTATATAGACTTAGCGAAAGCTCAGCAAGTCTGTACACTGGTTTCTCTTGCACGTTAACACTAAGTCTATACACTCAGGTTGCTGAAGGGTTTCAAGTATATACACTGCATGCTCACTCAACTAAGTCTATACACTCGTTCGCTAACATGAAGTCTATGCATTCGTTTGATAAGCTTCAACTCTATACACTCGATATCAAGCTTCAAGTCTATACACTCTTACTTCACATGAAGTCTGTACACTCAGTTAACTTACAAGTCTGTACATCACCTGATACTGTCTTCGACTGATTAACTGACAGGTTATTCAACTAATTATCTGACAGGTTTAATGGATGAGGCCATCAAGACTTGCACGTGATCCTAGAGGCTGAAATGCTGACACGTGGACCACTGAAGCTTGGGCGGGAATCGAAAAGAGCATAAGCCCTAGCTGCCTGCTGCTGGTATATATATGGAGTCTCCTCCATCGGCTGAGACTGACCGAAATGAAGAGAGCCATCGAGAAAAGCTGAAGAGCATAGAGTGCCTCCACGATATAGAGAATAGAGAAGAAGAAGAAAAGAAGTGAGAAGAAGGAGAAGGTTGAAGCAGTGAGAAGAAGAAGAAGAAAGAAAGAAGAAGAAGAAGAAAAGAGAGTTCGTGCTAGGAGAAAGAGAGAAGCAGAAGAAGAAGTTCCTGCTGGACCGTGGATCAAATCCAGACCAGCCAGCTCCTGCAAGATCCACATTTGATTTTATCTTTTCAGCTTTCTGTTGCTACATTTTTGTTTTTCCTTTGAACTATTCACTTGCTGTTCTTCCGATCCTCTAGTATGAGGTCGGGTTCCCTCCGGTGTGGAGGAAGAGAGACTTGCGTCTCTGGTTGCCTTTGACTGGGTGTCATTGGTTGTTTCCCTCCGGTTGGGAGGAAGAGAGGTCCGAGACCTCTAGTTTGCAGGTGACTTGGTGTCACTTGTGTTTCCCTCTGGGTTTCAGAGGAAGAGAGACTTGGGTCTCTAGGTTCCCCTCCGGTTTGGAGGAAGGGAGGTTTGGTCCTCTGGTTCTGGGCTTGTGGGTAGCAAGTCCAGGGGTTCCCTCCGGGTCTGGAGGAAGAGAGACCATGTGTCTCTGGTTTCCAAGTGGCTAGGAGTCACTTGGGGTGTCCCTCCGGTTGGGAGGAAGAGGGGAGGTTGTTCCCCTCGTCAAGCTGTTTGGCAGCATTTGTTGCAGACTGAGTCTGCTGTGCTAGTGTTACTAGTGGAAGCCTCACTCCGGTTGGGAGTGAGGGGTGGACGTAGGTCTATGGACCGAACCACCTAAAAATCCTTGTGCAGTGGTTTGTTTGAGTGCCTGCTTCCGCTAGATGCATGCTAGAACCGTGATTTAATTGATTATCTATATCCTAGTGTTTAATTAAGTTTGCATATCTTATGTTTGATCAATTGTCCACCGATCTTGTTGTTATCATCTCATGCGAATTTTAAAATTGGGTAGAATTCTTTGAAAGATCCATTCACCCCCCCTCTGGATCCCTCTGGATCTGTGTTTATCAATCGCACCTAGCTAACAGGAAGGAGGTCTAGCAGGTGGAGGGAGGGAGAGCTACGAATTTGGTTGGAAGGGAGAGAGGGAAATGGTATTTGAAATTGGGTTTAAGGGTGGGATTAATTTATGGTCTTGGGGATGGGAAGAGGTTTGTGGGGAAGGTAATGGGGGGGCTTGGGGAGTGGGGAATTTTCTCTTGGGAGATTAGAGGGTGCTTGGGGAAGGGGAGTGGGTGGTTGGTGGTTGGAGGGTGGCTTGGAGAGTGGTGGATTCCACCTTGCGGCTAGGGGTGGAGTTATGGAGTGGTGTGGGGAAATGGGGTAGCTCTTGAATGAGGGGAGAAGAGACATAAAGTAGGTGGGAGGGGGAGGAGAGAGAAAGGGGCGCACCCCTCTTTAGAGAGAGAAATAAGAGAGAGAGAAGAGAGAGAAGGGGAATCCACCCCAATAGAGAGAGAGAGAGAGAAGTGGAGAATCCTCTCCAATAATACACTAATTCACTCAATTTTTTTGATTGATCAAAGATTACAAATGAGGGGGTGAAGGGGGGTATTTATAGGGACTAGACTTTTCACATGACCATACTGACCCTGACTAATGACTAAATGACTAGACAAGTCCAAGGGGGGGGCACCCTTGGGCCTAGCCCATTAGTTTGGCCCATTAGACTACTTTAATTAATCACATGACTCAAGACTTAGGTAAATGACCCTTATACCTAGGTACCAGACTCAAATAAAGGGAAAATTACATAGTTTATGACTCAAATAAAATATGAAAATTACATGGATTGAGTCATAAAATTGTGGAGAACACAATGGTGCAAACCGACGATCCATCAGAGCTTTGCAAAATGTGGAGGGGTAAGTGATGCCCCCATCAGCTTCAATAGGTCATTTTGAGTCCCAGGGGTGGACTCTTCTAACTGCTCTTCAGTGCCTTTGTCTAGCTAGGACTGCTCTTGGGCCTGACTGTTCTAGGGGAAAACACGATGGAAGATCCATCCACTCCGGAGCACCATAGCTTGCAATTTTTTCACCTCTATGGGGTTGGTTATGGGTTTGAGAAGGGGTTTAAGGGGTAGTGGTGGAGGAATAGGTGATGGAACATGGGTGATGATAGATGGGGGGATCATGATGAGGGGCTTGTTTAGTGGAAGCGGAGTGGAAGTGGATGGAGCCTCAGATGGATGGTGGATTATGAGGGTTTTCGAAGGCATAGGTGGATGTGTGGTGGATTTTTGCTGGAAGATCAGTGGAGAATGAGTGGTAGGTGTGCAGATAAGGGGGCTTGATGGTTGTAGGAATGAAAGAGGTCTAGTTGCGGGTTATAATATGGGTCAGGGAGAATGATGTGTCGCCCAAATGAGGCAAGGGGGTTGGCTAGAAACGTGGTTGGTGGCAAGAACAGTGGTGCTTTTCGTATGCCAACCCTGCCCTCTTCCAACTTCCTGGAAGGAGGAGATGGGGTTGACTTGCTGGTTGTGCCGTTGGTGCTCCGGGAGTGGGTTCTGAATGATGCTCATATTTGGCTGTTGCCGTTGGGCCTACTGAGGTTGTTGTTGTGGCTATGGCTGTTGTTGTTGTTGTTGTTATTGTTGAGGTCTAGGGGGAGGTCTCCTGGCCTTCAAGGTGGCGATGTATCGCCTCATTTCATCCCAATCAATCTCACCTTGGTCATTCATGTCATAGATGTAGTCTTTAAACTGGAAGCATGTTTCCATTGTATGACCCGACTGTCTGTCAAAGACAGTATCTGGAGGTGTCAACATTCTGGGGCCATAAGGGTTTTTCCCTAGGCAAACTGAGTGCATTGGCAGCCATAAGAGAATTAAATACGCCCGACAATGTTTCTGGCAATGGTGGGTAGTGAGCTCTTTTAGGGCCAATCGGCCTTCTTTGTTGCTGGTGAGGGCCGTAATTTCCACGTGGTGGAACTTGGTGGTACTGAGGAGGTGGTGGTTGTTGTTGCTGGGGATGAAACGGCCGAGGCATGTTATTTTGGAGGAGGTTGTTTTGGGGTGGAGGATGAAAAGGTTGTAAACCTTGTTGGTTCTGTTGGAAGGGGAGTTGTGGTGTTTGTGGAGGCCTTGGGTTGGCTAGCTAGTTGGGGCTGCCAACTGCACTCACTTGTTCATTCGTGACGACCCCTTCCGTCACTCCACCCTGAACACTGACATTTGCTTTCCTCACCACCCTTGGCTTGGGCTACTCAAACATATGCATGAGAGGTGAGTCTTTCAAATGTGTATGAATATATCAGGCTCTCTCATACAGCTCTTCCATTGTGGTGAGCTTGTTCATAGCCAAGATGTGCCTGAACTAGGGAGTGGCATTGGACACTATCATATTGACCTGCTCCGGCTTCGAAAGGGTATCCCTCACTCTCTCTACCAGGGACCTCCATCTATTAGTATATTGGATGAAATCTTCGTCCGTCTTCATCTTCTCAGCCACTAGATCAGTGATGGAAAGGGATGGGCCGACCCAGTCCCAGTACTTCTGGAGGAACTTTCTTTGGACCGCATCAAAATTTTTGGCCTCACTTGGCTCTGAGGAATAGAACCATTCCAGTGCGGGGCCATCCAATGATCTCCTAAAGAGGTATGTCAGAGATCTCTTTTCATTTTGTCAGAAAGAGGACTCATACATGAAGTCCTTGAGATGGATAAAGGGGTTGCCAGTGCCATTGTACCTGTGGTACGTAGGCATTTCAGAAGGGGGTAGATGGAATACCGGGAGGACTGGCAAGGAGATCTCAGGAGTGGACTTTACATCCACCATTTTCTTCAAATCCCGAAATTGCTCATCCATTTTGTTCAGCTTGTTTAAGAGGGATTGGGTGAGCTCATCGGTTGGTGAAGGTGGTGCTTGCCATGGAGGAGGGACGTGCCTTCCTGAGGGCTAAGAAGGGAACCTCAAACGGGAGAGGTATTGTGGCTTGCCAATGGACAGACCTGGCTGAATCGGTGTTTGAGGAAGAGCTGGGGTTTGGGATTGTGAGGGAATCAGAAGGAGGAACGTTGATAACTTGCCTTCCCGTGGGGCAAAGGAGAGGGAATAGCATGTGCCGGCTCTTGAATGGGAATGGTGGTAGCCAGAGTGGGCTCCTGGGGAGAGGGAGAAATAGATTTCTCTTTGAGGATGGCCTGAAGGGCCTGGTGTTGCTCAAGACTGAGCTGGGTGGTGGCCAGGACACCTAACATGAAGGAGATGTCTTGGGAGGGGGATGCTTCCCCGGCAGTAGTTTGCTCCTCGTGGGAGGGCTCATGGGATGGACCCGCATCCATAGCATGGAGATGCGGCTCACCTTGGTGGCCATGGTTGGGGTTGTACTCTCCATAAGAATCATGGCCCTGGCCATACATCTGGGGCTCATAGCCAAAGGCCCCGACCTCAAAATCATCATAATTGTACTCGGCCATCTTGAGGACTTTACTGGAATGCAATAACATGCACTATCAAACAAATAGCAGAGATGAACACACGAGTGGATGCTTTATGCCCCCCCCTCCCTTTTTTTTAATTTTTTCTTAGGTGCGAAATATGCAGAACGGAATAAGACTGAACAAATTTCACAAACAAATGAAATACGCGTCCAACCGGGGAGACGCCTTTTGAATAACGTGACCACTTATCCAGACGCGTCTAAACAAAGGTTGACAATTGTTAAGAGCGTAGCTGCAGAATTCACATCTATCCACACGGACGTGTATTAAAATACGTGTCTTGGGATATAGGCGTGGTATCAGACTAAAGCCCGCTTTTCCACAACTCAAACACATCAGTATATGGAAATCAACTGAAAAAATGAACTTCTTTTCTCGAAACGGTTCTTCTTTCCGTAACACGTAAATCTCTCGATGAATCACAAGAGACTATGGGGGAGGGCACGTGGTGCACGAGGGATGAAAATAAAATTGCAAAAGTGCTGCTGGGAGCACAACTGTAGCGCGCACAGGCGTAATAAGGAGGGGCACATGCGGGTGCCAAATGGAGTTGCACACGTGGGTACCGAAAACACACGGGTAACCAAAAGAAAATAAAAAGAAGTCCCACCATGATCACCAAAAGATGTGAATGATGTCACGGGAATGGAAGAAAAACAAGTGACGTGGAAAAGTGATACTGCGCGGGAGGTTGCTCTCCTCAGGTTTTAACGGAAAGGAAATCTGTGGAATTATGACATAAGAGATTGTTGCGAGAAGTTACTCTCCGTGGGTTTTAACAGGAATGGAAATAACGTAAATAGAACCACTGCGGGAAATTACTCTCCGCGGATTTTGACAGGAATGGAAATAAAGTAAATGGGACCGCTGCGGGAAGTTACTCTCTGCGGGTTTTGACAGGAATGAAAATAAAGTAAATGGAACCGCTGTGGGAAGTTACTCTTCGCGGGTTTTAACGGGAATGAAAATAAAGGAAATGAAATAGCTGCGGGAAGTTACTCTCCGCGGGTTTTAACGGGAATGGAAATAAAGGAAATGAAAGAAATGGAAAATCACGCGTGAGTGCGTCTGTGTGGATTGTGTGATTGCTAGTCAAAGACCTCCAATGAAAGATGATGTGATCGCATTTATGTCTCAAAAGTGGGAGATTACATGGATCCCTTCTTTCTCTTCCCTCGGCCGACCGATGAAGAGGGCTTTCTCCTAGTTACCCTTGCAATCAAAGATGAACAAACACCAAGTAAATTACAACAAAAGCAGTGAAGTTTCAATCACTTGGGATGAAAGTAATGAAATCATGAATGGACACACACCTGGTTAGTGTTGTTTTAAACCCCTTTTGGACGCAAATGGTGGAAAAATGATGTGATGAATAAAGATTTATGAAGAGATGCACAAACGTGGAGCTTTCTTAAGAAGAGAGATACAGCAAAATAAGATGACGCATGCAACTAATGGAAGTAAAGTGAAGAAGAACAAAGGGGAAGAAAAGATTATTGGAGTTGTCAATGGCGAGATTTGAGGAGAGCTTCAACAGCGTGAGGACGGCGTGGACGTGGGGGGGACGAAATGGCCTTCTCTTTTGAGTGCACGGACCCTCAGAAATTCGGCAGAACCTTCCCTTAAAAACTCATGAGCTTGGGAGTGAATTGGACAGAGTTTCCCTTCCTCTATGAAGCATTTTTTATGAAGCCTTGATTTCATGGGAGGGAGTCCTCTATTTATAGAAAAAACTGAGAAGAACGCGTCTAGTACAGGGACGCGTTCATGTGAACGTGTCCCGCTAACCAGGCGTGTTCAACAATCTAAAATTATTTTCTTTGAGGAAGTCGCGTCCACCATCACAGACGCGTTCTTTATACACATTCGGTTTGGTGGATGCGTCTTGTTTTCCCATAAATACGGTACCCAAAGCGCCAAAAGTGCATTAATTTCTGTGAACGCGTCCCGCTGACCAGATGCGTTCAACAATTTAAAAATATTTTCTTTAAGGAAGTCGTGTCCACCATCCCAGACGCATTCTTTATACACGTCCGACTTGGTGGACACATCTTGTTTTTCCATAAATGCGATGCCGAAAGGCGCCGATAGTGCATTGATTTCGATGCCTAACCTTGACGACTTTAGAGACACGTCTGGTCAGCAAGATGTTTTCCTTTTTATTGGATTTTTTCTGAACTGTCAAACTAAACGGTGGGGTTGGCGCCAAATGCTGACTGAAGAATGCGTCTTATGGGGAAGACACATTTTCAAGAACACGTCCCCCTCGACTGCCACGTTTAATATTTATCTCAAAAAATCTAAAAAAATGGTAAATTATCAGAAATAATAGGGAGATTACTCATATTACTTAAATGTGAGAGCCACTTTGAGACATCGTGGTGTGATATGAGATTTACCCAATGTAATGTCGAAAATGGCGTGTCTACACTGCCTACTCTTCAGGGTTGAAATGGCCTTAGCGGTAACGCCCGAGAATTTTCTAAGGATTTTCGAAGTTAAAAATATAATTATAATAATTGTTAAGCATTTAATGAGCTATTAAATGTATTATGGTGAATTAAATCTAATTAATTAGGCCCTATAATAATCCAAGAGGATTAGGCCCATATAACAAACCCAATAGGCCCAAAAAGATTATTTTGGACTTTGGCCCATGTTCTAGAAGCTAGGAATGGGTATAATTATGAATTTAAGGATAATTACTCTTTTAGAGATTTATAAATGGATTTAGTGGGATAATAACAAAAAGAGTTTGAACCAATTCAAATTCGGAGCCCACAATTGCTAGTGGTCTATCGCGAGACCGCTAAGAGATGGGTAGTGGTCTAGCATTCGACCGCTAGGATCTGTCAGTTCCGTGAGAGAAAGAAAATGTGAAAATGTTAGATTTTTAGCATCCAATCATCTTGGATCAACTCTATCAGCTAATTAGATAAGTCTAGAAGGATTGTAGATGGAATTGAAAGTCTAATTGTGACTCTAGAATCGTTCTAATCCTCAAACCCTAGCTAGATCCTATAAATAGATCCCAGATTTGACATACGTGACCCTTACTTTTGGCACGCGTGAACTCAGGTAAGGAGGACGAATTGGTGATAAGTTTCTTCTAGGAATATGTTTACGTTTGTTAGAACTAACTACTCTCCAATTTTCGTGATAGGAGATCAAGCCTACAGGAAGTTAGAGTCTCCTAAAGTTGCGGATTCTACCTTAAGAACTCAGGAATTAGTGCATCTGACCCAAGAAGGTCAAGAAATTCGGAGCCCTAAACAAGGTATTTAGCAAAAGTGTCTTTAGAACTTTATGTTCCCCTTCATATCTTCTATGTACCCTCAAAATTTCACGTCCGTAGGTCAAGGGAATCGGAGATTGAGGGACGTGAAGTTGCTGATTTAGCACAGAATGTGCAGGAACTAGGGCTTGATTCCAATCAGAAATTCGAAGTCTAGGAGCACTATTAAAGGTAGGTTATCTCATGAATGACTCAAATTTTATGTCAAGAATAAAAGCCCTCTTGTTTCATTCATTTTCATGCATTATATCTTGAGAATTTCATGTTTTACTTGGGACTATGCATCTAGTTTAGTCTTCATGCATAATACTTAGCCTAATGAAGTGAAAAATAGAATTCATTGTGGTTCATACAAACCTATGCATATTGTTGGCCTATATAGTTCTATCATGGTTATGGGTGTTGTAATATGTTGATTTCCATGCATGATGTATCTTAGATGAGCATTTTATATTATTTTCATTGAACTCGGGTTTACACAGTAAGAAACGGTCTTTTTGTAGACCGCTAGGAGAACTATCGCAGTCGTACGATAGACCGCTAGCCAAAGATTAACGGTCCTGCATTTGATCATTTTCTATTTCTGATTTTGTAATGTTGGTAACCCGAACCATATTGTAGAATTAACCATAGTTAATATATAATAAGCCTAATTAACTAAGTTTTATCCCTGTTTTAAGTACTGGTTTATGGACTTAGTTATTTTTACTATTCATTTCATGTTTTTATGCACATTGGTATTATTTTAACTTATGTTAATTTGTGACCAAAAATTACATATATTCTTGTAATTAAATGCATGTTTTATATATGATCCATGATTTAACTTGATCATTATTTTGTCACGATTCTATCTCTATTTTCTAGAGTCATTTTCTTAAGTACATGGCATATACTCTGGTATGTGACCATTAGTTACACTTTGCACATTAGGAACACAATCTTGGACTTGATGACCTCTCCTTTCGATATTCCTTCCAATGGATTAGGAAATCTTGTTTCAAGGCCTCCGTAAGACTCCGCGAGCCTGGGATTCCCACTAGAATGCCGAGCTGGTTGTACCATTAAAGCCCAAATGTCTAGAAGGCATTTATACTGATGTTTTATATTCTGGATTATTAGCGGCCTTCTGGTTGACCGCCAAAGACTGCTAGCGGCCTTACATTTGACCACTAACGGATCCTCAACGGTACTGCATTTGACCGCTAAGACTCTAGATATCATGTTTTAAAATATCAAACTGTCTTATCATTAACAGTCCTGTACTAGACCGCCAGGGACAATAGATGGTCCAGTAAATGATCGCTAATTTCATGAGTTTGATTAACCCGGGGTTTGACTCAAGGGTTGATTTTCCTAAGTTCCTAGATGGTCAAATTGATTATCTAGAACCTGTCATATTATTCCAAAGATACCTAAGTAATTTAGAGAGTTAAAGAATGTACCGTTGTGCTACCGATTTGTTTCCATGGCATAACCTAGTTATTAAATGTATTTATTGAAATCTCTTATTCTCAATAGAAGCATTCTTATTTTGGTTACTTTATCATGGAACTATAGTTGAAATTGTACATTCTTGGCCATATTATTGTTATAAACGTGGAAGTAGCTTGATTTATACGTGAAGATGTAGTTCGAGCACTGATCGTGTTCAAAGGCTCTATGCTAGTACCCTCGGTTGATTGTCGGAAACATACTATATAAACCATGGGGTATCATGCTACTGGCGTCGCATTGCACTGGGAGTACTTTCTTTATAAATAAGTGAAATATCCACTGGAGTTATCCACATGAATTCACGAAGTACTTATTACTGAGTGAAGAGTACATTCTTGCTTGTTACATGACTTTCTAGTGCATAGCCTTCATGGTTATGAAAAGTACATTCTTGTTACATTCTTGTTCATGAAAGGCCATAATTACATTCTTACTTGATCATACTTGCTCAATCATATTCTCAATCTATCTTGTTACTATGGCTTTATTCGCATGTTTCATCATATTTACGTGATTTATCTTATTCTTTTGAGCTAAAACATTAATTACTTTAACATTGCCTATATGTTGATATGAAGATACCTACTGGACAAGTGTGCTCATTACCTACTTTCTCAATGTTTCAGGAAATACGAGTGAATCGGATTCGGATTACTCAAGTAGCGGGTCCGAGAACGATTGAAAGTCTATGGATTCGAGAGAAGACTTAGAATGTCAAATATGTCTAGATTGAGTCTTTACATGTAATTTTATTTTTATTGAGTCTAGGGAGAGTCAAATATTCATGTATTTGGAATTATGATTATTTTATATGAAATAAAGATGAAGGTTGATTAGGTTATTGTGCAATTACCTTGTGTGATTGTTCTTGCGCTCTGATTATATTACTTGCTCGAGGCGTACTAGCCGACTATTCACGTTCCCAACTGTTTCTGCTGCATAATCTCGTGGTGTTGCAGTTAAAGTGGTATCAGAGAACTAGGACTAGAAGTCCTAGGGAAAAGTCATGACATAGGTTAAGTCCAAGGCTTAAGGACCCACACCTGTGAGACTAGGAAAGAAATTCGCAACCTATGAGAGGAATTGGGTAGAACTAGGGATGAGATAGAAATCGAAATTATTTCTAAGGATTAACCTCACTCATTCCATTAGAAGTAACAAATTCATTACTCTCCTTAGGTACCTTATTTTCATCATAATGGCTCATCGCATGGACTGGAATGGTATATAAGAGACCGTTGCTGGTCTTACTTAAGCATGACAAACCATGGCGCAAGCTGGCGCAGGAGCAAGAGCGGGAGATTTACATCGCATATTTTGGAGCATAAATCCTCCTCGATTTTTGAGTTCCTCTAATCCCAACGAAGCCAAAAATTGGATAGGCGAGATGAACCGCATCTTTGAAGTGATGTAGTGTGCGGATCAAGAGAAGGTTTATTTGGCAACTTTTCAATTAAATAAAGATGCACGTACATGGTGGAAGCCTATGCCGCACCACCAACTGATGCACCTCATATATGGGAAGGTTTTCTTATGCTCTTCTGAGCCAAGTACTTTTTCGAGCATATAAATGAAAGGAAGGCTATGGAATTTGCCTCATTACGCTAGGGCATGATGTCAGTGGCAGAATATGAACTTCAATTTTCCCAACTAGCACCTTAAGCTCCTCACTTGATTAGCACTGATTTATTAAAGGCTAATCGATTTATTGACGGTTTGAGGCCCAATTATATTCAACAACTTGGGACCTAGAATATACGTACTTACGCAGAGATGGTCCAACGGGCGCATCTATGCGAGAGGACCTTGGAGAAGGTCAAGAAATTTAAAGGCAAGGGCAAGGAACCAAGCCGAAGGTCAGATCGACATAAGAAGAGAGAGAAGTTCAGTATCACGAACCCTACAAATACCGTGATAGCAAGAAAAGATCCCGAAATGGGAGTGGTAGTGGTACCCACAAAAATAGGAAAGTTAAGGAAGAAGATAAGCAAGTCACCATGGCTTGTACTTTCTGCGAGAAATTCGGCCACTCAATCGAAGAGTGCTGGAAGCGCCTCGGCGCTTGTTTTCGTTGTGGCAGCCGGGAGCACCGCATGTCGGATTGCCCGCTTATGAAGGAACTATCTTCCGGGAGTGGATGTAAGCGTCTGGCTCGTTTAAATGCTATTCTGGAAGAGGAAGAAGCACCCCCAAATGATGGGCTAATCGAAGGTACTATCCAAATCTATTCTCATCCTGCATTCGTACTATTTGATACTGGTGCATCTCATTCCTTTATATCTACTTCTTTCGTGAAAACTTTACTTATTTCATCAATTCCTTTACCTTCGGACCTTGCTATTACTACACCTTTAGGTCCCGGAACTAAACTTACAAACTATTATCCTGATAGTGAGGTAGTGGTAGAAGGTCACAATCTTCTTGTAAATCTCGTATGCCTTGACATGGAGGGCTACGATGCTATTCTAGGTGTGGATTGGCTAGTAGACCATGACGCCTACATCAATTGCCGCAACCGAATTATCTCTTTTCGAAAACCCGGTCTTCCAAGATTTTCCTTCCTTGGTATCAAATATAGGAAGCATCCTACCATAATTTCATCTCTGCACGCTTGCAAACTAATTTCGCAAGGATGTGTAGCTTTTCTTGCTTCCGCAATCCTCACCGAGTCCAAGGAATTCATCTTAGATAATATTCCTATTGTCAATAAGTTTCCTGATGTATTTCCATCGGATTTACTCGATTTACCACCCGAAAGGAAAGTAAACTTCTTTATTGAACTCATTCTTGGAGCAGCACCTGTTTTAATAGCTCCCTACAGGATGTCCCCCATAGAACTCAAGGAATTAAAGAAATAGCTTCAGGAGTTATTAGACAAGGGTTTCATTCGACCTAGCACATCCCCTTGGGGTGCGCCGGTTCTCTTTGTTAAAAAGAAGGATGGATCTCTCAAGCTGTGTATCGTTTACCGGCGACTGAATCAGCTTACTATCAAGAACAAGTATCTGTTGCCGCGTATCGATGAACTCTTTGATCAGCTTTCAGGAGCAAAATATTTTTCCAAAATAGACCTCAGGTCTGGTTACCATCATCTCAGGATTAAAGATGAAGATATTTACAAAACTACTTTTCGGAGCAGATATAGCCACTATGAATTCGTGGTAATGCCATTCGGGTTAACCAATGCCCCGACAGCTTTTATGCAACTTATGAATAATATCTTCAGGCCTTATCTTGACCAGTTTATTGTTGTCTTCATTGATGATATCCTTATTTATTCCAAGACTAAGGAATAACATGAAGAGCACTTAAGGATAGCCTTACAAACGCTGAGAGAGCACGAACTCTATGCAAAGCTTAGTATGTGCGAGTTCTGGCTTAAGGAGGTTTCTTTCCTTGGCCATATTATCTCAAAGGAAGGAATCATTATGGATCCTTCTAAGATAGAAGCTGTTAAGAATTGGAGCCAGCCGATGACCATATCAGAGGTAAGAAGTTTTCTGGGTCTGGCTGGATACTATAGGCGATTTATTAAAGATTTCTCGAAGATCGCCGTTCCTTTGACTCGACTCACAGGAAAGGAGAATCCTTTTGTATGGTCGAAGGATTGCGAAGAGTGTTTTCAAACTCTTAAAGATCACCTTACTACAGCCCCTATTTTGACATTGCCCGTTGAGGGTGGTGGTTTTGAAGTCTATATAGATGCGTCTGGCATTGGCCTAGGATGTGTCCTTATGCAAAATGGAAAGGTGATTTGTTACTCATCAAGATAGTTGAAGCGTCATGAAGAAAATTACCCTGTGCATGATCTGGAATTAGTTGAAGTTATATTCGCATTGAAGATTTAGCGACATTACCTTTATGGGGAGAAATTCACTATATTTTCAGATCATAGAAGTCTGAAATATCTCTTTACCCAGAAGGAGTTGAACATGCGACAACGCAGATGGTTGGAGTATCTCAAGGACTTTGACTTCACTATCCAATATCATCCAGGAAAAGCAAATGTTGTAGCTGACGCTCTTAGCAAAAAGCCAATGGAAACTCTAACATGCCTCCGAAAAGGTATAACTTGTCTTATTGAAGATTTTTCTCATTTAAATCTAGATATTGACAGGGAAGAAGATGGATGTATGATTGCCAATATAAGGTCTCAACCTAGATTGATCGAGGACCTAGACAAATTGTAATAAAATGACCCTACGTTGATAGAGATCAAGGATAACATTGATCAAAGATCGGAATTCTCTATCTCACATGATGGACGATTGTTATTTAAGGGTCGAATTTGTGTGTCGAATCACGATGACACTAAGAAACTGATCATGGAGGAAGCGCATAAATCAAGGCATGATATTCATCCTGGTGCTACCAAGATGTATCAAGACTTGAAAAGGAACTTTTGGTGGTCCAATATGATAAGAGAAGTAGCGGAATTTGTATCCCACTGTTTCACTTGTCAGTAGGTAAAGGCAGAACATTTAAAGCCCGCTGGGAAATCACAACCCTTAAATATTCCCGAATGAAAATGGTAAAGTATAGGAATAGATTTTATCATGGGTCTATCTAGGATAAAAGGAGGACATGATGGTATATGGGTGATCATAGACCGATTGACTAAATCTACACATTTTCTACTAATCAAAAGTCGATGGTCTGTGGATGTACTAGCAGCACTATACATGAAGGAGATTGTCAAACTACATGGTGTCCCAGTCACCATCATATCTGACCGAGATCCTCGATTTACATCATAATTCTGGAATGGTCTGTAACATTCATTAGGGACCCGACTAAATTTTAGCACTGCATTCCATCCACAAACCGATGGTCAAACTGAAAGAACAAATCAAGTGGTGGAAGATATGCTCAGGGCATGTGCTATAGACTTTGAAGGAAGCTAGCATGATCACTTGCCTTTAGTGGAATTTGCATACAACAATCGCTACTAAGCTAGCATACAAATGGCACCGTTTGAAGCTTTATATGGTAGAAGCTGTTGTTCACCTATTTGTTGGAATGAAGTATGAGAAAGATAATTCCTCGGTCCCGACATCATTAGGGATACTACCGAGAAGATAATGCTTATTCGGGAAAGACTTCATATGGCCCAAGACAGATAGAAGTCATATGCTGATAATCGAAGGCGCGACCTAGAATTCCAAGTAGGAGACCATGTATTTCTTAAGGTTTCCCTGGGTCGAGGTATTCGAAGATTTTGTATTAAGGGCAAGCTTACTCCAAGATTCATTGGCCCCTTTGAGATTCTTGAAAGAGTTGGTGAAGTTGCATATAGAATAGCTTTACCGCCGTAATTATCCGAAGTCCATGATGTATTTCACGTCTCAATGCTCAAGAAGTATGTACCTGATCCATTCCATGTCTTTACTTACGATAATCTGGAGATTAAGAAGGACGTGACATACGAGCAAAAGCCAATCAAGATTATTGAACGAGAAGTACGTCAACTATGGAATAAAATTATTCCTATTGTCAAGATCCAATGGACCAAATCATGGCCTCATGAAGCAACATGGGAAACGGAAGAAGCTATGCGCAAAAGATTTTCAGAACTATTTGAATGTAAGTACACTCTCCATAAATCTATGTATTGAATTTGGGGACAAATTCTTTTTAAGTGGGGGAGGGTGTAACGCCCGAGAATTTTCTAAGAATTTTTGAAGTTAAAAATATAATTATAATAATTGTTAAGCATTTAATGAGCTATTAAATGTATTGTGGTGAATTAAATCTAATTAATTAGGCCCTATAATAATCCAAGAGGATTAGGCCCATATAACAAACCCAATAGGCCCAAAAAGATTGTTTTGGACTTTGGCCCATGTTCTAGAAGCTAGGAATGGGTATAATATAAGAATTTAAGGATAATTACACTTTTAGAGATTTATAAATGGATAATAAGTGGGATAATACCAAAAAGAGTTTGAACCAATTCAAATTCGGAGCCCACAATTGCTAGCGGTCTATCGCAAGACCGCTAAGAGATGGGTAGCGGTCTAGCATTCGACCGCTAGGATCTGTCAATTCCGTGAGAGAAAGAAAACGTGAAAATGTTAGATTTTTAGCATCTCAATCATTTTGGATCAACTCTATCAGCTAATTATATAAGTCTAGAAGGATTGTAGATCGAATTGAAAGTATATTTGGGACTCTAGAATTGTTCTAATCCTCAAACCCTAGCTAGATCATATAAATAGATCCAGATTTGACATACGCGACCCTTACTTTTGGCACGCGTGAAACTCAAGTAAGGAGGACGAATTAGTGGTAAGTTTCTTATAGGAATATGTTTATGTTAGTTAGAACTAACTACTCTCCAATTTTCGTGATATGAGATCAAGCCTACAAGAAGTTAGAGTCTCCTAAAGTTGCTGATTCTATCTTAAGAACTCAGGAATTAGTGCATCCGACCCAAGAAGATCAAGGAATTCAGAGCCCTAAACAAGGTATTTAGCAAAAGTGTCTTTAGAACTTTATGTTCCCTTTCATATCTTCTATCTATCCTCAACATTTCACGTCCATAGGTCAAGGGAATCAGGAGATAGAGGGACGTGAAGTTGCTGGTTTAGCATAAAATTTGCAGGAACTAGGGCTTGATTCTAATCAGAAATTCGAAGTCTAGGAACACTATTAAAGGTAGGTTATCTCATGAATGGCTCAAATTTTATGTCAGGAATAAAAGACCTCTTGTTTCATTCGTTTTCATGCATTATATCTTGAGAATTTCATGTTTTACTTGGTACTATGCATCTAGTTTAGTCTTCATGCATAATACTTAGCCTAATGAAGAGAAAAATGGAATTCCTTGTTGTTCATACAAACCTATGCATATTGTTCACCTATATTGTTCAATGATGGTTATGGGAGTTGTAATATGTTGATTTCCATGCATGTTGTATCTTAAATGAGCATTTTATATTATTTTCATTGAACTCGGATTTACACAGTAAGAAACGATCTTTCTGTAGACCACTAGGAGAACTATCGCGGTCATACGATAGACCACTAGCCAAAGATTAACGGTCCAACATTTGACCGTTTTCTATTTCTGATTTTGTAATGTTGGTAACCCGAACCATGTTGGGCATGTGTATAACATGTATAACTCTATTATTTTGATGATGTCTGACTATGTATGTTGGGCTTGTGTATAACATTCCTTTGTTTCGATGATGTCTGACTATGATTCATTAATATAGTTTGACCTACATTTGATAGAGACAAACACTCATGCATTTCAGGTCAAGCCCACACCGGCAACAAAGTGTGTCTGCAAAGATAGAAAGAAATCAAGTAAGGCACAGAGATTGAGGCATTAGGCTGCACAAGAATCAAAGTAGAATCATGGTTTCACAGAAATTCATGCAGTGAAGGCCAATGCAACTGCTGGAGATGATACACACACTGAAGTATCACAAGAGAAGCGTCGACTCTATAGACACGCCAAAATTGACGTTACTGTGAGTGCATCTCGTATTATCTTGTAATGCCCCAATTTGACCCTCCAATTAACTTTGTTTGAGTTATTTTCCCCAATTTTCTTGGACTTCTCCCTTTTTTTCCCTCTTCTTATTTTTCCCTTATTTTCTGGATTTTTTGGGCAGTTTTCTCTATTTTTTGGATTTCACGACTTGAAGTGGGGCGTGTTTTAATTAACGGCCTGGTCTGAGGTGCGTTTTGAAGAAAGGACGACTAGAGGCAAAGCCGTCAGTTTCTAGAATTTTCTGATTTCCAAAACAGAAAAATAAGAATTAACGACCCTCCTTGGGTCGTGTTTTTAAATAACACCTCTCCCTCAGGCGTCTCTTCATCATTTTTAAATACAGAAAGTTTTTATTGCTAAAATTAAATCCGTGAATTAACGCCTTTGTCCCAGTCGTGATTTCAATTAACGCCTTGACCAAGGTCGTCAATTCTTGTTCAATTCTGAACTCCAGCAGCACCCCTTCCTTTCCTCACTTACACTCCTTTTTCACTTGCGAGAGGGTTCCTATGGCTTCCTAATATTGAAAGGACACTTGGAGGAAGGATCCCCCTTTCCATCCTACCAAAACTAAGTTTTCTAATTTTTTATGGAATTAATTCTGAATTTCCCTTCCTTTCCTCATTTAACCTCCTTTTCCACTTGAGAAAGGGTTCCTATGACTTTCCAAGGTTGAAGGGACACTTGCCTAAGGTTTATCTCTTCCAAATCCAACTAAAACATGTTTTCTTATTTTCTCTTAGAATTAATTCCGAATTTCCCTTCCTTTCCTCATTTAACCTCCTTTTCCACTTGGGAAAGGGTTCCTATGACTTTCCAAGGTTGAAGGGACACTTGCCTAAGGTTTATCTCTTCCAAATCCAACTAAAACATGTTTTCTTATTTTCTCTTGGAATTAATTCCGAATTTTCCTTCCCTTCCTTATTTAACCTCCTTTTTCACTTGGGAAAGGGTTCCTATGACTTTCCAATGTTGAAGGGACACTTGTCTAATGTTTATCTCATTCCAAATCCCACTAAAACATGTTTTTCTAATTTCCCTTGTAATTAATTCCGAATTTCAACCCTATAAATAGAATCTCTGTCTCCCTTGTGAAGAAAAAAAAAAGATCAATTCAAGAGGAGGTGCTACCGGACCAAAGGCTCAAGGAGGAAGACTCCTATGCACCTAAAAGCTTCATCCATGGAGTTCTTCTTCCTCTATTGAAGATTTGAAGCCTCTACATCCATGGAGTTCTACATCATCTTTTTCCTCCATTGAAGATCTTCATCCTAGCTTGAAGCCAAATTGGAGAAAACCACTAAGCTTTCACCCTCCTATCTCTTATTTTTGCTTTAGTTAATTGCATGCATCATATCATATTTTTCTTTTATCTCTTTTTATCTCAATATTGAGATCTTCCCATGTTGTGCACTCTAGCACATCTCCATAGTGCAACACTTGCACATCTCCCTCTATTCTTCATCATACATCATCTTTTACCTACCCTTTTGCATAGGGGTTTTAAAGGCCAAACACCAATAAGGTGTGTCCATATCCATGCTTTTTATGTCCATATTTACATTTGGATTTGATGCTACACATCTTGGTTTCTAATCCATGTTTATTTATTGGTGTTTGTTAATTTTGCAAGGGTAATCAATCAAGGAAAACTCTCTTCATCGGCCGGCCGATAGAAAGAGAAGGTGCACTCACAATCTCCCCCGCATTTAAGGTATTTATATCGCGATCCCACCATTGATTATTTGTTATATCCTTTGAGGCCCTCGCGTCTCTGGCGATCACATTCCCCTTAGCATCCTCTCATGCTCCCCTTTTCTCCCTCTTTTCCCATTTCTCTATTCATTTCTTTTCCTTTTAATTGTTCTAAGTGGATTTCCATGATTCACAAATTGGCGATCACGGTGGGACACCTTTTGTTTTTTTTTTATTACCCTTTCCCCTTGGGCACCCACGTGTGCCATCTCCCCATTTGCACCCACAGTGCGTCTCCCTTTGTGCTCCACGTAGCACTCTCCCTATGTGATTTGTCAGTTTGATAGGTTTTTAGAAATTCCATTTATCCATCTCTTCTTTTAAAAAAAAATGATGAGCATGCTATATCCCTTGTCATGTTTGATTGCCATGATTCTTATACTGAGATTGTGAGTGTTTTTCATTTCTGTCGGTATTTTCCACTGTTTCAGCCCTATGGTCGTTGAAGTATTGAAGTAATTAATGCCCCTCTCAGAGGCGTCTTTTATCAGTATAACGCCTCACATCAAGGCGTCATTCACTTGAATAGCGCCTTACTGTAAGGCGTCATTTTTATTATCATTGTTTATTCGTGCTGATTACTGCCATTTGACGCCCCTGCTCCCGGGCGTCCATTCTAGAGAAAGCGCCTCACCCTCAGGCGCTAGTTTACTCTGCTTGCACTTTTTACAGTGACTAGTGACTGACGCTCAGACGCGATTTATGGATGTAACGACCCTTCCCAGGTCGTCATTTGTTTTTGTTCTGTGTTGTTATCTGCTTGATACTGTCTGCTGCATTCATCCTTGCATTGGTTTGGGAGACCTCCTCTCCCCACACTTTTAGGAGTCACACCACCCTCTTGGTGAAGGAAGGACCCTCCATTGAGCACTCCGTCTCATTGGACCGAAATTCCTAAACCAAGCCTCCATAAGTCCCCGCACCCGTGGATTCCCTCACGGATGCTGGGCAGGTTGTACTTTTGAAGTCCCGGGTTTAGTTGGCCTATGCATGGTGAGAGAGTGTTCCTAGTTGGCATCGGAGAAAATCACATTTGAAACTAGGTTCCCCCCTTGAGTGATCACATCAATTTGCATAAAATTAATTAATTTGCCAAGGTTCAAATAAAAGAAATCAAAGGTAACCCCATCCTAGCTTGTTTGCTATCTATGTGAGCTGTTTTGATTGCACATTGAATTGTTTGGTTACCTTGATAAGAAAGTCAACATGTTTAACTCAATTAATGTTCATGAGGGTGATCAGCCTAGCACATCTTATTCCCTTCAATTTCAACATATTCATCACAACTCTCACCATAATCTTTTAAAGGGACCATGCCCTCATCTTCACGGTTTTGCCCCACCCATGGGCAATATCCAATCCCATGGTCCCTCGCCTCAATCGCGAGCCACTACTCCTACGGGACCGTCTCCTCCCGAAGATGAGAAGGTCTCCCAGATCTTGCATGCATTAGATCATCTCACCGCTCAACAAATCCAAGCCCTTAAGGCCGTTGTTGAGGGTGCACCTCATTCCCCTCATCCTCCTTCCAATCCTAAGCGGGTGGCCCATCACCCACTTCCCTCTTCTATTCACATTCCTACCCGGGTAGCCCATCACCCATCTCCTCCTATTCACACTTCTCCTCGGGTGGTCCAATACCCGCCTCCTTCGTCCACACCTACCCCTATTCGGGTGGCCCGTCACCCGCCTCCTTTTATTCCTCCTCCACCACGGCCCCAAGGCCCATTTATTCCTTGCAACCCGGCCCATCCGGGTTCTTCTATGGGTCATCACATTAATCCCCTTCCACGGCCTTTTCGTGCGGCCCCTCCTTCAAGGCCCTGCCGACCCTCTGTTGCTCAAGTCACACCCCTCCAACGAACTCTTCTCGACAAAGTCACTTTGTTGGAGGAACAATTAAAGAGGGTTACGAGCCCACGGCCCGCTCCTCCTACTCCAGTCAATCCCCTTTATGCGGCTCTAAATGACATTACAAAGATGGAGAAAGATTGGAAGGATAGGAGAGACGGCTACGGCGTCGACAGTTCAAGCAAGCAAGAGCCGACAGATTTCAACGTTCAAGTGGACACTGTCCATCCTCCACCCATTCACCCCGTTCATTCATATGGCCCTCCGCCTACGCATTCACACTTGCATTCACCACATCATCTGCAATACCATTACATTCCACCACCTACTAATACATCTCCACCATGGCATCCACTTGAACTCGATAATGAAGAACCGGCAATTGAAGAATTTAAGATGGCACATGATGATGAAGCTCTGCAGGCATCCCTTCCGAATTTTCTTCGTTTTCCTCTCCCTCCACTACCACTGGATGAACCCCCTGCTCAAGACGATGCCATCATCCTTAATATAACCCCCGCTTCTAAGACTTATTGGTGTTATGACGAGGGATCAATACTCCAATCACCCATGTCGGCGCACCAAGACATGTCTCCTACCCCAGACACCGCTCGCCCCATCCGGTGTTTCCTCCGAACCAAACCTTATACTTTTACACCTCCTGCTATACCATCAGCTTTCACAGCACCGGCCTCCGCTAAACCTCCACCTGCTATACCATTAGCCTCCACTTCATCAGCTAACCTCCTATTACCGCCACCTCGGCCCTCCATTACACCTTTAACCCCAAACCTAGTCACTCCTATTCCACCACTTAACCCTTCACCTTTACCCATGGTTAATCCTGAGCAGAATCTGTCTTTTTTTGCACTCGAGCCAACCCCAACTGTCTCCGAGCAAAGGGGGAAGCTCGACGTGTTTGAATCTCCACTTCCACTCATCCTTTCTCCAACACTTTCCATTACACCATCACCAACTATGGAGCCTTTCGCCTCCGCTTCACCCCCCTTTACTACTCGGAATGGGAGTGCTTCTGCAAGTACTTGTACCGAAGATGATCAAGAGCTGGGCAAGAAGGATTTGGCAACGGCCGAGCTATTCAAGATGCAAGAGTTTATTTGCCGGATGCCAATCCGGGTTGTTGTGCCAAGCATGGTCGAAGAGGCCAAGTCACCGCCACTGCTCACTAAGAGAGAATGTCAAGCTTTGATGCCATGTAGGCTTGTGCCCAAAGGCCGGGAAGGGCACCCCTTGTTCTAACTTTCAAATCTTGAACATTTTCTTCCATACAAGGGGTGAATGCCTATTCTATTCAACACTCCATATACGCCACAACCCCTGGGCAACACAATGCTTCCTATCCCAACTGTTCAACTCTCTCACACTATTACTTTTCACTCTTCAAGGGAGTTGTCACTTACCATTGAAGCTTCATCCATTGGGCCAATTGGCTATACAATTTCACTGCCATGGAGGGGCGGTTATCTTGGTGCTAAAGGGTCTTCCACTATTGTATCCACCTTCTATTCAACTCCATCCACATTCTTGTCTGTCACATTTTCTTCATGGGCCACTCCAAGGGTAAAGAGGAGGATCTCATCCTCTCGCCCTTCATGTTCATCATATTCTTTTCATCTCATACATTCTGTTGCATCCATGCATTCATCGCATCCCTTCTATTGCATCCACATGCATTTACACTTCTTCTTTCCCGGGTTTCAAAACCCGTATCTTCCCCGCCTTCCGGAATCTCCGGATCCCCCACGTTTCCCATATCTTCCGCCTCTATCTTCGGGATCTCCAAGTCCTCTTACACTCACCGGGCATTGTGTCCCCTCCAATCATCCCTCAGGGCATCGCGCCCCTTTCCAACTATTACATCCGCACTCCCCAGATTTCTCACCCGTCCTCCTTGGGCATCGCGTCCCTCGATATTTGCTTCCTCCGGAACCTCCGGATCCTGCTCTTTGGGCATCGCGCCCCTACACACCCTCAAGTCCGGATCTTCTGGGCTTCTTACTGATTCTCCCTGGGCATCGTGCCCCTTTCCGTCTTCTTCCTCCGGAACCACCGGACTTTCTCCCAGGGCATCGCGCCCTTTTCTATCTTCTTCCTATGGAACCTCCGGATCTTTCACCCCTCTCTTTATCCCTTGGGCATCGCGCCCCTTTCCGTCTTCTTCCTCCGGAACCTCCGGATCTTTCTCTTCGCCTTGGGCATCGCGTCCCATGGTACCTTCCCCCTCTAGAACCGCCGGACTCTCTTTCCTTCCTCCCAGGGCATCGCGCCCTTTCTGATTCTCTTCCTTCGGAACCTCTAGATTCTCCATCTTATTCTCTTTATCTTCTTTCAAGGCATCCCGACCCTTCTGATTCCATCCCTCCGGAACCTCCTGACCCTCCTGATCCTTTTCATCCACTCTTCCCCGGGCACCGCGTCCCTCGGCATCTCATTCCTCCGGAACCTCTGGACCCTCTTGATCCTTTTCATCCACTCTTCCCTGGGTACCGCATCCCTCGGCATCTCATTCCCCCGGAACCTCCGGACCATCCATCTTTCTTCCGATTCATCTTTCTACTCTTCCAGGACATCACATCCTTCATTTTCTTCTTCCTTTTCCATCATCTTTTTCCCTATTTCTTCCCAGGGCACCGCGTCCCTCGATATTTTATCCCTCCGGAGCCCCTGGATTCCTCCTATCAGGATTCTCCTCCACAACCTCTGGACCCTCCGGATCTGCCTCTTTCCATCTATCAATTTCTTCTTCCGATTCCCCCTAATCCTGGGTCCGACCCAACTTCTTCCACATCCACTGCCTTGGGCATCTGCCCATTCTCTCGCTGTTTTCGAGGCTTTAGTCCTCACTCCTCCTTCTAATTCTCCGCTTCTTCTGTAGACCTTTCATGTGATCAGGGTCTCCACACCTTAGTGAGGGAGTTCTAGCCCTCGCCTCTCTTCCTTTTTTTCCTTATTCGTCTGAGTCTGGTCTTGGCACCACTCCTTCTTGTTAATCCACTTTCAAACCCTTTGCTTCCAATCCTTTTGACTGCCAAAGAGGACTATCCCACGATGATCAACCTCGCCTCTGACAGCTGCTTCTACAAAGGTTGCAAGGTAACATATTGGCGTAAGTACTCATTTCATGATATCATTATCTCATTACTTCACGATGATTTTCAAAATAAAGTGCTTCTTAACAAGATTAAGAGTGGTAGTCAAGACCTTTATCCTAGGTCGAATCTTTATCTTTACTAAATCATTCTCAAAACAGTCTTTTAGGCTTATTTTTGCAGCACCTTTGGTAATAAAAACCCCACGCTGGGAAGTCAACGTTCTCTCCCTGCTTGTTAAGAGTAACCTTTAGCTGGGCATTCCACACACTTCACGGCGTCCTTAGCCGGCTCCTTTGGTTAAAACACCGTTGCTACTTTGGCCATGCCATGAGAATTCCTGAAAGTCTTTTTCTCTTCTTTACTCGGCCGCGTGCAGGGGCAAGAGGTCGACGGGTGAGATGACCCACCCAGGGTAATCCCCAATACGAGAGGAGTCTCAAATAGGGGCAATCTTGACCCAAAATCAATATGAGTTTTCATATGAGTTTTCATGATATACATCTCGCCAAAAGGGCTATTATGAAAATCAAGTCAAAATTTCGATAAAAGTAAAATTGTGAATTATGGCATGTCAAGAGTGGCAAAGTCCCCGCAGGGAAAACCCTGGTCGTATGCATGTCAAGGGTCTAAAAATCAAAGGCACAAAGTCCCGGCACAACAGACTACCTCTTTGAGGGGAAACACCTTGGAAGGAATTCAAGTCCCGACATCTCCCATCCTGCATAAAGCGTATCCTCAATTATTCTTCTCTTCTCCCTCTAAGACCGAATGTTTCTCGGGTATGGCCTTGGTAGGAGCACCATTAATCAAGGGCAGTCAGTTATAGGGCGCCACCCTTCAATGCACGCTCGGCTTTGGGTAATTTTAGCAAAAGGGGAAGGAACAAGGACCCCTAGCCAGTGGTTCAAAAACACCCTTTGATGCTGCATTAACAATGTCTAAACCAAAAAAAAAATCAAAAGAAAAAAAACAAACAAAAAAAACTTGAATATTTCCTAAGTCAAAATCCAAAAAAAAAACGAATATTTTCTAAGCCAAAATCCAAAAAAAATTGAATATTTCCTGATCAAAATCCAACAAAAATTGAATATTTTCAAAATTCATAATAATAATTCAAATATTTTTCCAAAAAAATCCATAAAAATTTAAATATTTTCAAAACTCATAAAAATTTACATATTTCAAAATCCAAAAAAAATTGCATTGTATTTTTCTGATGGTGCTTTTTGCAGGAACAACAACTTTGCAAGGACCAAGAGCACGGGATGAGTCCTCTCCATTCATTGCCATCTACCTTTTGATTCTTCCCATATTCACAATTGATCACATCTTCATAATTCGCTACGCATTACTCCGATTATTCATCTCCAAATCTTTTTTATCAAATCTTACTGATCACTCCGCCGATGGGCATTATCAGATCTTGATCATTCAACTCCAAATCTTGATTAGCCAAGTTGTCATCCTCATGACAAACGACAAACAATGATGCTATGCTATCTATGCTTTAATGATGCTATCTATGCTATTCTTGAATATGATACATACCTGCTATTGATGCTTTGATTCATGCTATGCTTGCTATGCTTAAATGCCTTATTCATTACTTATTATCTTTTATATCTTGGCTGATGAATCTTTGAGCGTAGGAAGAAGCTCTTGGTCCCACCGACTGGGCATCATCATCCAAGCCCCACGGTGCTTGCACCTCATTTCTCAGTTCTCCCATGCTCATTGCTATCATCATCCCCCCTGTATGCATTCTACTATATGTTACATATGCTACTAGATTATATCAAGGACCTTGTGACTTTGGTAAATCTGGGATTTGAGTTCCCCTTCATCAAAAATAATGATGATTCCAGAGGAGTCTTAGTCACACGGATAGGCCGTTGAGCCGTCCAAGACTGGGGATGATGGTTCCCTTTTACGAGTTGATGCATGGATAAACGGGCTTCGGCTTAGTATCGGCTCGCAGAATGGGTTTCTTGACCCAATCTTGGCAGTTTAACAATATTATCCTTGATTATCTTATATTTTCATTTGTTTTAATTTTTCCTTTTAAACCCAGCATGCATTCATATAGGAGTTTGAAACAATTTTTGGAAAATCATTCTGATAAGCTGATTTGGAGAGTCAAATTGATCTTAATCTTTCCAGATATGAGATATTCATTGCTGATGGAATCCTCAGTTCGTTTTGTCACTGTTTTGGATCATTTTCTTGAAAGCTCTTTGTTTGGATTTCTATCATCTTATCTCAATCCTTTTACTTTGATCCACCTTGGCTGCAGCACATCCACATTGGCTGATAACTGCTCCCTAATGGTGAAACCTACAGGTTTGTGATCTGGGGTACTTTCACCACGCTGGAAGTTGATCATTCTCCGTCGTGCCCGCGTGCACACTCCTCCTCTTATCCAAACATCGTTGATTTCATTGAATTTCCTGAGATTGCTTCATCTCGAGCTTTTGATTTCATTCTCATCAAGTGATGTTGATTGCGTGTCTCATCACACATTGGCATCTACTTTTCAGTTTGCTCTGCTCCCTTGCAAAGCAAACGCCAAGGCGGGGCAGCTGTAGACACGCCAAAATTGACGTTACTGTGAGTGCATCTAGTATTACCTTGTAATGCCCCAATTTGACCCTCCAATTAACTTTATTTGAGTTATTTTCCCTAATTTTCTTGGATTTCTCCCTTTTTTCCCTCTTCTTATTTTTCCCTTATTTTCTGGATTTTTTGGGCAGTTTTCTCTATTTTTTGGATTTCACGACTTGAAGTGGGGCGTGTTTTAATTAACGGCCTGGTCTGAGGTGCGTTTTGAAGAAAGGACGACTAGAGGCAAAGCCGTCAGTTTCTGGAATTTTCTAATTTCCAAAACAGAAAAATAAGAATTAACGACCCTCCTTGGGTCGTGTTTTTAAATAATGCCTCTCCCTCAGGCGTCTCTTCATCATTTTTAAATATAGAAAGTTTTTATTGCTAAAATTAAATCCATGAATTAACGCCTTTGTCCCAGTCGTGATTTCAATTAACGCCTTGACCAAGGTCGTCAATTCTTGTTCAATTCCGAACTCCAGCAGCACCCCTTCCTTTCCTCACTTACACTCCTTTTTCACTTGCGAGAGGGTTCCTATGGCTTCCTAATATTGAAAGGACACTTGGAGGAAGGATCCCCCTTTCCATCCTACCAAAACTAAGTTTTCTAATTTTTTATGGAATTAATTCCGAATTTCCCTTCCTTTCCTCATTTAACCTCCTTTTCCACTTGGGAAAGGGTTCCTATGACTTTCCAAGGTTGAAGGGACACTTGCCTAAGGTTTATCTCTTCCAAATCCAACTAAAACATGTTTTCTTATTTTCTCTTGGAATTAATTCTGAATTTCCCTTCCTTTCCTCATTTAACCTCCTTTTCCACTTGGGAAAGGGTTCCTATGACTTTCCAAGGTTGAAGGGACACTTGCCTAAGGTTTATCTCTTCCAAATCCAACTAAAACATGTTTTCTTATTTTCTCTTGGAATTAATTCCGAATTTCCCTTCCTTTCCTCATTTAACCTCCTTTTTCACTTGGGAAAGGGTTCCTATGACTTTCCAATGTTGAAGGGACACTTGCCTAATGTTTATCTCATTCCAAATCTCACTAAAACACGTTTTCCTAATTTCTCTTGGATCTAATTCCGAATTTCAACCCTATAAATAGAATCTCTCTCTCCCTTGTGAAGAAAAAAAAAGATCAATTCAAGAGGAGGTGCTGCCGGACCAAAGGCTCAAGGAGGAAGACTCCCATGCACCTAAAAGCTTTATCCATGGAGTTCTTCTTCCTCTATTGAAGATTTGAAGCCTCTACATCCATGGAGTTCTACATCATCTTCTTCCTCCATTGAAGATCTTCATCCTAGTTTGAAGCCAAATTGGAGAAAATCACTAAGCTTTCACCCTCCTATCTCTTATTTTTGCTTTAGTTAATTGCATGCATCATATCATATTTTTCATTTATCTCTTTTTATCTCAATATTGAGATCTTCCCATGTTGTGCACTCTAGCACATCTCCATAGTGCAACACTTGCACATCTCCCTCTATTCTTCATCATACATCATCTTTTACCTACCCTTTTGCATAGGGGTTTTAAAGGCCAAACACCAATAAGGTGTGTTCATATCCATGCTTTCTATGTCCATATTTACATTTAGATTTGATACTACACATCTTGGTTTCTAATCCATGTTTGTTTATTGGTGTTTGTTAATTTTGCAAGGGTAATCAATCAAGGAAAACTCTCTTCATCGGCCGGCCGATAGAAAGAGAAGGTGCACTCACAATCTCTCCCGCATTTAAGGTATTTATATCGCGATCCCTCCATTGATTATTTGTTATATCCTTTGAGGCCCTCGCGTCTCTGGCGATCACATTCCCCTTAGCATCCTCTCATGCTCCCCTTTTCTCCCTCTTTTCCCATTCCTCTATTCATTTTCTTTTTCCTTTTAATTGTTCTAAGTGGATTTCTTAGAATCTACAGACTCCTTCAGCAGATGTGTCGACACTGCACCCATTACTCGGTAGACCAAGAAGTACCAAGGTCGATGCTAGTACGCCAAGGAAAGCGACTAAGGTCTGTGCATGTCTTTATTGCGGTACAACCAGTGCAACACCAAGTCAGTGCAACTTCTACCTAGCACGCTCTATGGTCTGTGCACGTTTGCCTCAAGGTCCGTGCACATCTGCAGCAGGGTCGGTACACACTCAAGCCAACGACAGATAAGGTCGGTGCACATATGCTATGAAGTCGGTGCACATTTTTCCCTCATGCCTTATAAGGACTACACACATGCTGCAAATCAAGTCCGTGCACATCTACCATAAGGTCGGTGCACATTTGGCTCGTATACAACAAGGTCGGTGCACATTCTTCCTTCAACACCAGAAGGTCTGTGCACATATGAAGACAAGGTCTGAGTAAGATGATGAAGGTCGGTGCAATGGTTGCTTCAACATATCAGGCATGTGCATGTTTACCTTATGGCAAGGCAAAGTCAGTGCAAGTTGCTCAAGGTCTAAACATCAAGGTCTGAGCATACTCCAATCAAGGTCCATGCATACTATTCCTAAGTGCCTTCTATTCAAAGAAAGGTCAAAGGAATGTGTCTCCCTGCCCCTCCCAAGAGGTCGACACCCTTGCCACTCCTGAAGGCGTAACATTGGATGTCTCACTAAGTAGTGTCAACACTTACCACACAGGAGGTCGACACCATTTATCTTACAAGAAGTGCTCTATTGACTATTCTACTAAGAAGTGTCGACACTTACCTCGCAGGAGGTCGACACCCTTGTACTTCCAAGAAGTGCTCTATTGGATATCCTACTAAGATGTGTCGACTCTTTTCTTGCAGAAGGTTGACACCCTTGTTCTTCCAGGAAGTGCTATATTGGCTATTCTAATAAGATGTGTCGACCCTTTTCATACAGGAGGTCGACACCCTTGTTCTTCCAGAAATCCTCAAGCCAATATACTGTCAGATCAGTGGGCCACCCAAAGAGAGAAAAAGGAACCGTAAATCACTAAAATTAGGGATTTGGGGGTCTGGACCACGTCCCGAGGTCTGACCCTTGCTCTACCATCTTATCACTCATTTGTCTACCTTTTGGAGATGGTTTTGTCAGAAATCCAGCTGGAAGAGACACTTCTGTCCGCCGCGATATAATTCTTCACTGTCTGCCTGTCCATACTGTCTGCTACTGAGAATAGGACATTCCGCAGTCTGCCACCATCTTACTGTCGACCAATGGGCTGTCTAACCCGCCATTGTCGCAGAAGAGTACATTTGAGCAGAATGAGAAGACTGCATATCTGAGGGAAAGTTATTGTAAATATCTGATGCTGTCTAAAGGGAGATCTGGTCTGCTCCTTCACACTGTCTGCCATCGTACCTATCCTTGTACCTAAAGCTGCGACTAGCCAATAGGGAGATCACAGCAAGCAGCGCATTAACTGTTATGGGATATGGTCACCTTCTTCCTATTGATTACCACCATCACACTTGGCATTCGCTCTAGAAGACGTTCTAGCTCTCACCTTCTAGCGCACGCTTCAAGGAAGCTTTGGAGGGAATACTTCGCGGATCCACTGGTCCAAAGGAAGACCTCTTGGCGTGCAATATTCCCAGGGTTTTCAACTTGTCTTCTTATTTATACCAAGCTTCCTCAACTGAAGAAGCTGCTATTACTGCCGTCCACAAAATGCCACGCCCTAGACCAATCTACGAAGAATATTCCTAAGTAGCGTGAGAGCAGCCCCAGCACCTATTGGGCTCAGTCCAGTGCTGTGAGAGAAGAAGAAGAAGAAGAAGAGAGAGAAGCCTTGAGAGAGAAGAAAAATCTTGCAGTCTACCGGTGCTTGAAAAAAAGGATCCTTGGATCGAATCTTGTAGCTGCACTCACCAGTTCTGATGTCTTGATTCATTCCTTCAGCTGGTGTCCACATTGTCTCTACTGATTCTCCACTGCACTTGTAGTATTTAATTTCTATTTGTTACGGTTCGTCTATCACCAATACATCTAGCTTCTCCGATCCCCTATTTAGGGATCGGGTTCCCTCTGTGATTTCAAAGGAAGAGAGGATCAGATCCTCTGGATGGTTCAAACTGTTAGTCAGCAGAAAGCAAGTTGTGCTGCTTAGCTGTGTTGCTCAGCTGTGTAAGCAAGCTGTGTTGCTCTGCGGATCAAGCTGTGTGTCAGCCGGAAAGCCTCACCGATTTTGGTGAGGGGTGGACGTAGGTTGTGGGATAACAATCGAACCACCTTAAAATCTTTGTGTTGTGGGTTGTATACATTGTGAGCTTGTTCCATATCCTCTATCCCTATTTCACAGGTTCGTGTGCTCCTAATCTTGGTTATCTCATTTGCACACATAAGCATTCTTATTTGCTCCTTCTGTTTTATATGTGCTTTAATTGGCCTTAGCACTTTGACTATATCATTTGGGCGGCCTACTGCAACCTTGCATACAGGCATCAAGGTAAAAGTCTTGCTAAGAGATTCCCTTGCTTAGACTCGCATACACCTTGGTTGATCACCACTACATTCACACACATATGCACTCTGAGTGATCAACATAGCATACACACACTCATGCTTGTTGCAAGCCATCTCATGTTCTAGTGTTGTGCTTCATGATCCCTGCACTCCAACGCTTATACCTCCCAAAGGTCACAAATGTGTTTAAAGAAGTGTCGACCTCTCTTCAGTAAAGAGTCGACCTGTGTTGCCCTGATCTGTTAGAGGTGTTGACCTTACTGCCCTGAAGAGCAGACCCCAGCTCATCTCATAGCAGGATCCTGCTGAAGAAGTGTCGACCTGCCCACTGGGAGTGTCGACCTATCTGAACTGGACATTGGGTTTATCATTATTACTTGTTCCATTCCTATCTATTCCGCTGCACTGTGTGCTTATGTGATTCATTTACCTTATATGAGTGGTCTATGTTTTCAGGAGTCAAGATTTAAATAGGCCAAAGTTATTAATAGGATCTATTCAACCCCCCTTCTAGATCTGATTGCACTCCGTGAGACCCAACAATTGGTATCAGAGCTAAGCTCTACTATTCTCAAATCTTATGATCTGCAGGGAAAGATCCCAGTGCTTTTTGAGTAAATGGCTTCATCTGCTACACATGCTTCGAAGGTTTCTCCACCTATTTTTGATGGTTCAGATTTTTCAATATGGCTGAGAGGAATGTACATCTATGTCAAACTCACAGATCCACAATTGTGGAACCTTATATACATTGGTCCAAATGAGCTGGCATCAGATTCAAATGTATAGTCAACTGAACATAAGACCAAACATGACAATAACCTTGATGCACTCAATTTAATCAAAGATGTGGTTGATGACAGATTACTTGATCTTGTGTCTACCTGCAGCACAGCTAAGCAAGTTCTGGAGGTGTTGATGAACATCCATGAGAAAGAAGATCAAGAGCATCAATGCCTTATAGCTGACCGATGAGAGCGGTCAAGCAATCCATCCTCATCTCAGGTAAGCTCTGATTCTGAAGACTTTACTTTTGAAGAGCTTACGGGTGCATATGATCAGTTGATCGAGCAGTACAAAAAGATGAAATCTGAAAACAAAAGATTGAAAAAGGATTTGAAGAAAAATAGTCAAGGTAAGAGTCATGCTTGTGAAAATTGTTCTAACCTTGAAGAGCTCAACAATACTCTTGCTTTTGACTTGGATCTAAACAAACAAACCATCGTGTGTCTAAACGATGAAATCAGAATCCTTCAAAAAGAAATCATAAGGTTGGAAGAGACTGTTCGAAAATTTAAAATCCAACCAATCCGTCACAATGAAAGTCCTTTCTGTAACAATTGTTCAGCTTTTGAAGAGCTTGAAGAGGCGAAATCTCGCGCTGCGTCCTGAGTGGGCCGGGGATCACCAGAAGATGAACTGTAAGACAGGGAAACGCATCAGAGGGCCCATGGGATTTCCCCGGGGGGAAACCCTCCGATGGCTAAGTCAATAGAGCTGTGGTGGAAGCAATGAAGGGAGGAGGAAAGCTGATGCGCGAGACTCCTCTCCACCAAAAGGGGGGGGTGAAGCGGATTGCTCAGGAGTTTTACCTTCCTTTTTTCTCTTACCTTCCATCGGAGGGTAGCCCTGGTTTTAAGTAGTGTGCCGCCTTCAGGAGTCCTGTCAGCTGGGGGATCTCCGGCGGGAGTTACGTCCTCAACGTGGGCTTTCATGGCCTTTATCGTGGGGGCGTTATCGCCTTGAAAACCGGTGGCTGGTTGATTCCCCTGTCCGTTGGGGACTCTTAAAGGAAGCGTGAACGGCTAGCGTCTAGTCCGAGCTCCTGAAACGCCAGCCCTGTCCGGGCGAGGAGGATAGCTCAGTCAAAGGAGGGGTCGGATAGGTCGGCTGGCGCCTGTCTCTCCGGAGCGGAAAAATGGCCTAGGCCGGACCTTCCTTGTGACCTGACCATCACTCGGGCCCTCCGAGCCTAGGGGCCGCCGGGGAGGGTTAGTTCCTCGAGTGTCTGTTTATTGGGCTTTTCTTCCCTGAGTGGGCCCCGTGGGCTATCACTCGGGTGAGCTTGCCTCGTTGGACCCTGTTGAGTCTTGTTGGGCTGCTCTTTGGGTGGGCTACAGAAATCCCCCTCTCCACTTGTCCCCCTCCTACTCCCGAGCCATGGAGGCTCGGTTGAGTAGTTTTTGAGGCTCTGGACCGGCGTGGCTCAGGTGGGTGGAATTCCGTTGGCGTTTATGGTGCCACGGGGAGTGGTCGCCTGGGCCCGAAATAATGATCCTGACGGATTTGAACTGAAGGGGCCCCCCTTTTTCTCGGAGCACGGAACGACGCGTCGCCTTCCTCCAGGGTTTTCACTACCAGAAAAAGCAGGATTTCAGACGGAATTTTCAGACGGAAATTTTAGACGGAAATTTCCGTCTGAAATTTGTGACGGATTTTTTTCCGTCACAAATTCCGTCTGAAATATGCAATTACCCACCGAATTTCAGACGGAATTTGTGACGGAAAATATTCCGTCACAAATTTCAGACGGAATTTGGGACGGAAAATTTAATCTGTCAGAAATTTATGACCAAGAATTTGTGACGGCCACATTTGTGACGGATCCGTCTGAAAATCCGTCACAAATGTGACTTCTCACGGATTTTCAGACGGAAATTAATCCGTCACAAAATTTTTGCGCCCCCAATCCGTCGCAAATGTGCCTTTGCGACGGATTGGGGGCGGAAAAATTTTGTGACGGATTAATTTCCGTCTGAAAATCCGTGAGAAGACACATTTGTGACGGATTTTCAGACGTATCCGTCACAAATGTGGCCGTCACAAATTCTTGGTCATAAATTTCTGACATATTAAATTTTCCGTCCCAAATTCCGTCTGAAATTTGTGACGGAATATTTTCCGTCACAAATTCCGTCTGAAATTCGGTGTGTAATTGCATATTTCAGACGGAATTTGTGACGGAAAAAAATCCGTCACAAATTTCAGACGGAAATTTCCGTCTGAAATTTCCGTCTGAAAATTCCGTCTGAAATCCCGCTTTTTCTGGTAGTGTTTATAGGCGTTGGGCGCTGTTCGTCGTTCTAGGCTTCCAGGGTTTCGGGCTTTCCTTAGTTTCTTGGCTTTCGGAGCTTCTTGATGCGTCGTGAGGGCACAGTGGAGGTGCGAAGTCTTGCGGCGGCGTTCGAGGAGTTGGCGAGGACAACCGCGGAGGCGGTCCGGCAACTTCCTTCCCCTCCGGAGTCTTCGAGTTCTTGCGAGGGGTCCTCTTCCGGCTCGATGGCTGATCCGCCGCTGGAACTCGGGCAGGTGAGGCGGGAGCCTGTCTCCCGCTGCAGCGAGTTGGGGGAGGCAGAGGTGAAGAAGCTGGAGCATCGCTTTCGCTTGCCTTTCAGGTATAGCTTTGCCGCCGCCACCCCGTTCGAGACAAGTTTGGACGACCGAACGGGGCACATCTGCACGTTTCTTCTGGCATGGAAAAGTGGGTTCCGCCTTCCCTTCGAGCCCCTCGTACTCCAGATCCTCGAACTTTTTCGGTTGGCGCCCATTCAACTGGTGGCCAACTCGTACCTCCTCCTCTCTGCCTTTCGAATCCTCTGTCGCCAGCACGACATTTTCCCTTCCTTGGACCTCTTTCATTACTTTTTCGAGTTGAAGGCGCACCCGTCGGTGGGGAAGGGCTTTTACTTTATCCAGGCAAGGAGGAACAGGAGTTGCATCGCCCTCGCGGTGAAGGACTCCTCGCACAAGGGGTGGAAAACCCAATTCTTCTGGGTGAAGGCGGAGGCGACGGATGAACTCTGGAGATGCCGGATCTCGCCCAATTTCCATCCGAACATTCCTCCTCGCCAGGAGGAGTTCCCTCCCCATGTGGAGCAACAGGCCGCCCGTCTGCTGGAGAACCGCCGGTCGACCGAGGAGCTGGTGACGCCGGAGAACATCGAACGGTGCCTGCTTACGCGGTTGAAGTCAACAGGTACCACCCTTTAGGTTGTTCCCCTGGGGTGGTAGTTACTTTTCTTCTCCTGACCGGGTCTTCTTTCTTTGCTGTAGACGTGAGGCGGGAACCTCTGGAGGATACTGCTGAGGTCATCGATCTGGGAGAAGATGACTCGGCGGCCGACGAGCCGGAGGCTCCTGTGGGTCGCGCCCAAGCCCGGGATAAGGGTAAGGGGGTGACCCCCGGGGGGTCATCACGGCCGACTGGCACAAAGCGCAAGGATCCCATGGCGGGAAGGTTGCGGGAGGCCGCGAAGGCCAAGAAGGCAGGTCTCCCTCCTATCGCCGGGGGCGACTTTGGCTCAGCGGCACTCCCCTCCCGGGGGTAAGATGGGGCCGACCCCTCGAGGCCAGCTCCCCCATCTGCCGGGCGAGAGGGGGCCGAGGAGACCGGGGGCCCTTCAGAGGACGGCGATAGGTCGGCTCTCCCCCCCACGGGGGTAGAGGGGGCCGATGTTGAAGTAGCAGTCACAGAGGCCAGGGGGTCGGCCGGAGGCGATGACGTCCCGGTCGCCGAGGTGCGGGCCGAGACAGGCGGGGCTGGGGGTTCGCCCGCGAGGGCGTTACAGCCCCAGATGCTGGGAGCTTCCGGTGCGGTTGGACCTGCGGCATCGGTCGAGGTTGGAGGTTCACCCGGGGAGGCGTCGCAACCCCAACCGACCGTGGCGCGCGAGGTGGCCGGTCCCGTTGCTCGAGCAGAGCCCTCTGGCGGAGTGCCCCGGGCGGAGCGGTCTCCTTTGCCGGAGCCCTTGGAAAGGCTTGGCATTACGGGCGACCTATATCGGGTCTGCCGATCGATTGCAGCGAGGACAAAGGGGGGAGAAAGGCGCAATACCCCCCCAGGCTCCTCGATGTTCTGATGGAAGGTGGCCTGGTCATAGCTCGGTCGGCGGCTTTGATGGCGGAGGCCCACGCGCGGACGGAAACGGAGCGGTCGAACCTTGCCTGGACCCTCGGGGAATGCGAGAGGAAGCTGGCCCGACTCAAGGGGGAGCATGAGGGACTCCGGCAGGAGTTCTCTGCGTTTCGAGAGGTGGTGCGGGCGAGCCGACTGGAGGCTGAGGTGCTGACCGAACAGCTCGCCAAGACCCGAGAGTCTCTTGAGAGGGCAAGCCGATCCTTGGAGGAGGAGCGTCTGCGTCGCCTCGATCTGGACAATCACTGGGAGCTCGAGCGTGCCGAGCTGCTAGATCGGGCGGAGATGGCGGAGCGTCTCCGAGCTGAGGCTGAGGTGGATCGGGCCCGGGCAGAGGAACGTGCGTCCGAGGCGGAGCGGGCGCGGGTCTAGTTCGTCGGTAGGGCGGGACAGATCGAGGCGGAGGCAATCGAGCGTTACAGGAGCTCGGATGCTTACTCGGCCGACCTGTTGGAAGCCGCCCTACCTTACTACGAGGTAGCGCTACGCCGAGGTGCTCGAAAGGGGTTCAAGCAGGGCTATCGCCGGGCGGTAGGCTGCGCCCATGAACAAAACTCCGCGATCGAGTTCCCCTTTGGCCAGCGTTATGACTCGGATGAGTCGGTTTCCAACTCTTCTTCGTCGGTCGGAGAAGATTCGGAGGGATCGCCTCCGTCGGGGTCACCTACTCCGGGCTTCTCAGGAGGGCTCACGACTGAGACAGTTCTCGCACAGGCGAGGTCAGTGTCCGAGCCGGCCGTCACCGAAGGCGCCGGGGGTGACGCGTCTCCTTCCGCCGGTCTCGAGCGTCAAAGTGGGCCCGAGGACTGATGTATTGTGCCTCTTTCCCTTTTTGTCCCTCTTTCCTCTTTTTAGAGGGTTTCCTTTTGGTACGATAATAAATGACTTGCTCTGTTTGGGTACTATCCTTGCCGTGATTTGGTTGGCGAATCTTGGGTGGTTGAGACCGGCCGATATGTCCTGCACGGTTTTCGCACCCTATTTTGGTAGGCTTCTGACGGGGCGTTCCTCCGTCCCCTCACGCTTTGAATGTCAGGCCGCTTCGTGAATCCCGCGAGGGTGGGAAACGAGGAGTTGGAGGTGACAGTTCAGGGGAGAAATCCTTCGGCGTGCTTCCGAGGGGGGCATTTAAGGCGTGTAGCCTCCTTTGGCCTATAAGAAGGACCGGAAGGCGCCCTTTCCTCTCCACCGCTTGGGATTGTCTCTAACAGTCTTTCCTTGCTCCTTCCTTTTCACTCCGCGTTGTGCCTTTGCATCCGGAGCATGGAGGATCCTTCGGAGGGCGATGCCGCCGACGACGGGAGCGGTGGGCTCCTGCTGTCTTGTGAGGTTGAACGGATCCCACGGTCGCCGCGCGTGCACGAGACAGGTCCTACGGTCGCCGCGTGGATCTGGGGAGGACTTTGGCGTGTGGAAGCACGCCGTTGGCCTCTTCTTGGCTCCGGCGAGGCTTCCGGGTGGACGCCGAGGCGGAGGACGGATGGGGGCATCAGGGGAGTCTGCCGTCACTTCCCTCCGTGTGAGGGGAGGAGGCGTATCCGGCTCCCTCCCCACCGAGGCCCTCCTCCGTCTGCAGCCTCTTTTTCCCTCTTCTGCTCTTCATTTCTTTCACTCTTCAGGGGCTGCTTGCTCTCTCCTTCCTTCCAAGGAGTTGGCAGTTTGGAAGAGGGGGGGCCTTCACAGCGCTCCTTTTTCCTGGTTGTTGCCAACTTGGGAGGTAGCCTTCCTCAACGTTTAAAGGTGGCCTTCCTCCTGAAGTCCCTCTGTCACCTTTGTCACGGGCCATCCGAGCCAACTGGCTCGACCACCTCTTGTCCGAGCCAGTTTCCGCACGAGGCAGAGTTAGTGGCTGGATGCGAGGAGATCAAGACCGAGTCAGTCGAGCGATGACCCCTTGAAACGATGTTAGACGGACTTTTACTTTGTTTTTGCTATGTGATGTACTGGCATTTGCCTACCTGATGTACCAACGGTTTGGAATGAAAAGAACAGAATTTTATTCTGTCCATCTCGCTGTACAATTTCAAAAGTAGAATCTGCGTAGTGCGGCTGCATTCCACTTCCGAGGAATAGGCTCCCCTTCCATTGTCGCTAACCTGTATGCACCTTTCCCGAGCATCTCGACCACTCGGTAGGGACCTTCCCAGTTGGGGGATAGCTTGCCCACCGCCTCCAGTGGTCGAGAGGCTTCGGCTTTCCTGAGGATGAAGTTCCCCGGTTGGAAACGTCTGTCTCGGACCTTGGCGTTGTAGTATCGAGTGAGGCGGCGCTGGTACTCCGTTGCCCGGACGTTCGCGATCTCTCGGAATTCGCTTGTCAGGTCGAGGTTCTCGAGCAATTTTTGCCCGTTGGCCTCGGGTGAGAAGCTGATCACTCGGAGAGACGGGTTGGCGATCTCCAACGGAACGACGGTCTCGGTGCCATATACCAACCGAAAGGGGCTTTCACCGGTTGCCGTCCTGGGGGTTGTTCGGTGCGACCACAGTATGCTAGGCAATTCCTCGAGCCAGCTACCCTTAGCCTTGCCGAGTATGGTTTTTATGCCTTTCAAGATAGTCTTGTTGGCATTTTCAACCAGCCCGTTGGCCTGAGGGTGGGCGACCGAAGTGAAGTGGTTGCGGATATTTAGGTCGGCGCATCTATCTCGGAAGTACCGAGAGTCGAATTGCCGACCGTTATCGCTGACTATCACTCGGGGGATGCCAAAGCGGCAAATGATCGATTTCCAAACGAAGCCCCAAACGACTGTCTCGGTGATCCTTGCCGTAGCCTCGGCCTCGATCCACTTGGTGAAGTAGTCGATGGCGACGATGATGAACTTCTTCTGGGACTGGGCCGTTGGGAATGGCCCAAGGATATCGATTCCCCACCGAGCGAAAGGGTAGGGCTCGGTTAGGGTGACAAGTTCTGTTGCCAGCTGATGGACCAAGTGGTCGAACCGCTGGCATCGGTCGCACTGTTGAACATAGGCTGAGCAATCGCGCTGCAGGGTGGGCCACCAGTACCCCTGTCGTAACAGGATTCGGGCTAGCGACCGGGCCCCTGAGTGCGCTCCGCACATGCCTTCATGAATCTCTTGGATGGCTCGGCCTGCCTCGTCGGGACCGAGGCACTTCAGGAGGGGACCGGAGAACGATCTTCGGTAGAGGGCGTTGTCGAGGACGATGAAGCGGCGAGCTTGATACTTCATTCGGCGGGCTTCCCGAGGGTCGGAGGGCTCTTGGGAGTCTTGTAGCCATGACAGGTAGGGGGAGCGCCAGTCACTTGGGGTGGCCGAGTCAACAGCGAGGAGCTCCGTGTCGATGCTCGGGCCCTCTAGCTCTTCTAGGAGGACCGATCGTGTACCTTCCGGGTCTAGGGAGGAGGCCAATCGAGAGAGGGCGTCCGCCCGGGAGTTTCGCTCCCGAGCTATCCGGACTACCTCAAATCCCTCGAACTGTTGGGCCAGGCTCGGACCAGCTGAAGGTATTTGATCATGGGTACCTCCCGAGCCTCATACTCGCCGTTGACCTGACCTGCGACTAGTTGAGAGTCAGTGTGGATCCTGACTCGCTCGACCCCCAGCCGTCGGGCCATGCGTGCTCCCGAGATAAGGGCCTCGTACTCGGAAGCGTTGTTGGACGCCTGAAAGTTGAATTTTAAGGCGTACTGTAGCTCTATCCCTTCGGGGGACCTTAGGAGGATCCCCGCACCACTGCCTGCCGAATTGGACGACCCATCGACGAACAGTTCCCAGGCTGGCTCGGTCGCGGTCGGAGGCCTGTCCTCGGCAGGGATGGTGCTTTGGGCAATGAAGTCGGCGAGCGCTTGGCCTTTGATTGCTGATCACGGCTGGTACGAGATGTCGTAGGCCCCGAGCATGATGGCCCATTTGACGAGTCGCCCCGAGGCCTCGGGGTGGGCCAGAATCTTCTTCAGCGGCTCGCCGGTTAGCGCGGTGATGGGGTGCCCCTGGAAGTAGGGGCGGAGGCGCTTCGCGGAGGTGACCAACGCTAGCACGAGTTTCTCGGTTGCGGGGTACCTCCGTTCGGCCCCACTTAGCACCTTGCTGGTGTAGTAGACTGGTCTTTCGATTCCCGAGTCATTTCTGACCAGGACCGAGCTGACCGTGGATGGCGTCGCCGAGAGGTAGAGCAGCAGGACTTTGCCTAGGACGGACTTGGAGAGCACCGGTGGCGAAGCCAGGAACTCCTTAAGCTCGGCAAATGCTGCCTGGCACTCCTCATCCCATGCAAACGTAGCAGATGCCAGCTTGGGCCCCCTTATTAATTTGAAGAAGGGCAAGCATCGTTCGGCCACACGGGATAGGAAACGGCTGAGAGCGGGGACACGCCCCGTCAGGCGTTGGACGTCTTTAATGCACGTGGGCGGGCGCATGTCCAGGATGGCCTGGACTTTGTCGGGGTTGGCCTCGATCCCGCGCTGAGTGACTAGGAAACCCAGGAACTTCCCGATTTTACTCCGAAGGCACACTTGGCGGGTTGAGCTTCATGTTGTACTTCAGGAGGGTGCCGAAGGTTTCAGCAAGGTCGGCGAAGTGGTCTTGGGCCTTGGGAGTCTTGACGAGCATGTCATCGATGTAAGCCTCGACGTTCGACCTAGCTGTCCCTCGAACACGTGGTTTACCAGCCGCTGATATGTGGCTCCGGCATTCTTTAACCCGAAGGGCATCCGGGTGTAGCAGTACACGCCGCAGTCAGTGATGAAGGCTGTCTTCTCGACGTCTTCTGGATTCATTCTGATCTGGTGATAACCTGAATAGGCATCCAGGAAACTGAGTATCTCGTTGCCCGAGGTTAATCAACCAATTGGTCGATGCTCGGTAGCGGATAGCAGTCCTTGGGGGTAGCCTTATTCAGATCGGTGAAGTCCATGCACATTCGCCACTTGCCTGTGGTTTTTGGCACCAGGACGACATTGGCTAGCCACGTAGGGTATAGGACTGGCCTGAAGAGGCCTGTCTCTTATCCCTTGGTGACCTGCGCCTTGATGACCGCCTATTTCTCGGGCGCATGCTTCCTTCTCCGTTGCTGTACGGGCCTGACGGTGGGGTCAAGGCTGAGCTTGTGCATCACGGTCTCCCCTGGTATGCCAGGGAGTTTATCATCAGCCCAAGCGAAGACCTGAGCGTACTCAGAAAGAAATTTCTTGTATTGTTGCTGTTCCTTAGGTGGTAGGTCGGCTCCGATCCTTACTCCGAGGGCCGGGTCATCGTTTAGGAACACCGTTAGCAACTCGCCACCGGGCTCGACGGTTACGGTCTTCCCTTCGATTCCCTTGGGGCCCTTATCCCCTCCGTCCGGCCTTGAGGCTTCCACCGAGATGTTGTAGCACCTTCTAGCCGTGGCCTGGTTACCTCGGACTTCCCCCAACCCGTTTTTGGTGGGAAACTTCATTTTTTGGTGATAGGTAGATGGTACGGCCTTCATTCGGCTGAGAATTTTCCGGCCGAAAATGGCGTTGTACGCTATCATACCCTTGATCACTATGAAGTCCACCATGACCGTAACGATTTTGGGTGGGGTGCCGATGGTGACCGACAGGCTTAGGGCTCCCTCGGGGTAGGTGGCCAGGCCGTTAAACCCGCAAAGGGGGGTTCGGATTGGGCGGAGGTTGGATGGGTCTTCCCCCATCTTGAGGAAACAGTCATAAGATAATACATCGGGGGCGCTTCCATTGTCAACCAGAATTCTATCTACGTTACAATGGTTTATTGTGGCCGAGATGACGAGGGCATCATCATGCGGGGTGCTTAGCCCTTCCAGGTCTTGGTCGGAGAAGACTATGACCTGGGGCTCCCTCGGCGGGCCCCCTGAGGGCTCTGAGACCCGGCTGGCCCGCTCGGCATGGCGCTTCCTTCCTCGGCTGGTGTCTCCGCCCGATGCCGTTCCTCCGGAGATGACGTTGATGTGGACCCCTCGGGGGGCGTTGTCGATCTCCTCGGCGGCGTCTTTGTCTTCTTTGTGCCCAGCTGCGAACCGGGCTAGGTGCCCCTGACGGATGAGGCGTTCGATCTCGTCCTGGAGCTGGTGACAGTCGCCGGTGTGGTGCCTGTGGTCGCCGTGGAACAAGCAATGTCTGTCGCGCTTGTAGTTCTTCGATCTCATTGGTTCGGGCTGGCGGAGGAGTCCCGAGTCTTTGATGTCTTCATAGATCTCATAGACTGGCATGGTCAACGGGGTGTACCGCTCGTACCTCCGTTTGTGCTCTCCTTCCCGATCACGCTTCTTGCCCGAGCCAGGGTTTGACTCGGGGGCCCGCTTCTTGTCCCCCTCCCGACCCGAGCCGGTTGTGTCTCGGCAGGCGCTGAGCACCTCTTCGCACTCGGCGTGGCGCAGAGCCAGAGTCACTAGCTCGGCAAGGGTTGAGGGAGGGTGGAGGACCAGTTCGCGACGAGATTTTCGTCCCGGGTGCCCTGGTCAGAGCAGGTCGTGGCTGAGGCCACATCCAGGCGGGGAATTCTGAGGGCTTCCGATTTAAATCGGTGGACATAAGCCCGGAGCCTTTCCCCTTGTGCCTGTTTGAGGGCCAGGAGCCCCGCTACTGACCTCGGGGGGCGCTTCCGGCGAAGCTCTCCTTGAAGACTCGCCCGAGTTGCCTGAAGTCCTGGATGGACCCAGGGGCGAGGGCCCGGAACCACGCCTAGAGCCTTGGACCAGGGTGGCCGCAAAGGCTCGGCATTTAATGGGATCCGGTGTTCCATGCAGAGTCACCAGGGCGTCGAAGCTGTCGTAGTGGTCGGCTGGGTCACCCTGTCCATCATAGAGTCTGAAGGTAGGAATGGAGGTCCTAGGAGATACCTCTGCCTTTAAGATGTGCTCGGAGAAAGGGGATTTCTCCTCCTCCTCCTGGAGGGAGGTCTTCTGCAGGGCGCGGAGGGCGCGCTCTTGCTCTGCGAAGCGTCTTTCGAAATCCCTCAGCCGAAGGGATAGTTCCGGCTGCGGTCGCGCTGTGGGGCTGGGGGGAGCGTCGTGGCGATCCTCAGGACCGCCGGCGCTCGGGCGTGGAGGCCTCGCCCCCTATTTCCCTTTCCTGGGCGTGGAGGAAGCCTCTTGCTCCGGGGGTGGAGCTTGCGAGGGTCCTCCCGCGTGGTTGCGGATGAGCTGCTGACCGCGGAGGGTGAAGCGGCCTCCAGCGGTGTGCTGGGACGCACTTCGATGGGGGGGGCTCCCAGACGGGACGCAAGACCTGGCATCCCTCGCCGCCTGGGCCCTCATGAGCTCCACGAGAACGTCAAGCTTCTTACTGAGGGCCTGGAAGATCTCGACGCCGCCGTTGGGGGCTACCCCCGTTGCCGTCGGAAGGGGCGGCGGCCCGTTGGTGGGGACGCTGGTGTTGGAGGGAGGGCTCTGTGAGGCCCTAGAGGGGTCTTCTCCCGCCGTCACCACGGCCTTACCCTTCTCGACGGCGGATCTCCTCCCTGAGCTTCTTCTCACCATCTCGGCTCTTCGTGCGTTTCCCACAGACGGCGCCAGATGAAGAGGTGAAATCTCGCGCTACGTCCTGAGCGGGCCGTGGATCACCAGAAGATGAACTGTAAGACAGGGAAATGCGTCAGAGGGCCCAGGGGATTTCCCTGGGGCGAAACCCTCCGATGGCTAAGTCAGTAGAGTTGTGGTGGAAGCAATGAAGGGGGGAGGAAAGCTGATGCGCGAGACTCCTCTCCACCAAAAGGGGGGGGTGAAGCGGATTGCTCAGAGTTTTACCTTCCTTTTTTCTCTTACCCTCCACCTGAGGGTAGCCCTGGTTTTAAGTAGTGTGCCGCCTTCAGAGTCCTGTCAGCTGGGGGGTCTCCGGCGGGAGTTACGTCCTCAACGTGGGCTTTCATGGCCTTTATCGTGGGGGCGTTATCGCCTTGAAACCCGGTGGCTGGTTGATTCCCCTGTCCGTTGGGGACTCTTAAAGGCAGCGCGAACGGCTAGCGTCCAGTCCGAGCTCCTGAAACGCCAGCCCTGTCCGGGCGAAGAGGATAGCTCGGTCAAAGGAGGGGTCAGATAGGTCGGCTGGCGCATGTCTCTCCCGAGCGGAAAAATGGCCTGGGTCGGACCTTCCTTGTGACCTGACCATCACTCGGGCCCTCCGAGCCTAGGGGCCGCCGGGGAGGGTTGGTTCCTCGAGTGTCTGTTTATTGGGATTTTCTTCCCTGAGTGGGCCCCGTGGGCTATCACTCGGGTGAGCTTGCCTCGTTGGACCCTGTTGAGTCTTGTTGGGCTGCTCTTTGGGTGGGCTACAGAAATCCCCCTCTCCACGTGTCATGAAAAATCGCCATCATAGCCCTCTGGTAGGTGGCTGCAGCATTCTTGAGTACAAAGGGCATGACCACATAACAGTAGGTTCCCCATGGTGTTGTGAAGGATGTTTTCTCTTGATCTTCTTCAGCCAAACGAATCTGATTGTAGCCTGAAAAACCATCCATAAAAGAGAGAGTCTCAAATCCTGCCGTATTATCGATTAGAACATCAATATGAGGGAGGGGGAAATCATCTTTAGGACACGCCCGGTTGAGGTCCCGGAAGTCTATGCAAATCCGAACTTTTCCATCTTTCTTCATGACCGGGACGATGTTAGCCACCCAGTTGGGGTAGAGGACAACTCTAACAAATCTAGCCTTATGGAGTTTGTCGACCTCTTCTTTCATCTTCAAAGCCATATTAGGGTGGAAACGTCTCAACCATTGTTTGACCGGGACAGACCCTGGCTTAAGTGTAAGGCGGTGTTCAACGAGCGCAGGGTCTAATCCAGGCATATCCTCATAACTCCACGCAAACGTGTCCTTGTATTCTTGAAGTACCAAAATAAGCGCCTCCTCTTCGGAGGGCGGCAAATTCTGGCTGATGAGGACGATCCTAGGGTCTTCCTCGGTACCCAAATTAACTTCTTTGGTAGGCTCTTCTACAGAGGCTGATGGTTCGTCGAATCTTCTCATGCCACTAGCAAAGGCATCAGCCTCGTCCTCACATTCTTCATAGCTTTCATCCCCCTCTTCAATAGGGTCTTCATCATTCATAATCTCGTAGACACCCAAACCCTCATAAGAAACAACAGTATCCTCATATTCCAACTCTGGCAGGATGATCGGATTTTCTACAAATTCAGGAAGAGATAAACAAACCTGGCATCTTCTAGCTAACTCCAACAGAAACCTATGGGGAATCTGCTTACCCTTGGATTTCTTATGAAAATCTATCCCATGAATTTTAGAAGAAGAAGAACAACTAGCTTGATTGAAGGAAGGAGGTGAAAAAGTGGATACAGAAGGTGATACAGATGGAGACCCCTCATCGGAGGGGGAAAAGAGATTTATCAATGAATCTTGAAGGAGTGGCCCCTGGGTCGGGACACACTCGGGAGAAAAATAGGAGGTCTCCTCAATAGAGATGGAGGATTGGAAAGTTGGATTTTTGGCATTTTTTTCATTTTTATTTTTATCTTCATTTTTATTTTCTTTTTCTAGAAGAAAGCAATGTGAAGGGAGAATAGCAGGAGGAGTGGAGATTGAAAGTTTGGAGAAAGATTGAATCAGTGATGGCCCATGCGGGGGCGTAATGGAGAGTCTGGAGAATTGCTCGAGGAGCAAAGGAGGAATGGGGAGAGAAACTTGAATTGAACTTGGAGAGAAATTGATCATAATCGGTGGCGGTCTCGGCACGCGACCAAACCAGTGGGAATGTAAGGAAGCAAGAAGAGACGGATGCATGGAAGTGAGGGAAAAGAGGTCGGCCCACAGCCTGTCTACAGTGAAACCTTCTTCAAACGGAATATCTGGCTCCCCAGTGTCTGTGTAATCACTCAGCAACTGTCTCTTGTCTGTAATCATAGCATGTTTCTCAATCAAATCATGAATGAGCGACGGTCATTCCGGATCAGTCGGCATAAAGAGGCGGCTCAAGGAAATAGTAATGTCCTGCATATCGAACCACCTGTACCAGTCACATTCCGGATCCTCCATTTTCCTTCTTTTATCAGGCCTTAGAGATTCCAGGGCTTTATAAATGGCCAGCGGGGCAATATGACGAGCAAACTGTCTTGCATGAACATCTTGATAGTCTAGAATGGAGGTGATTTTAGTAGTTTGCTCATTATTCTGAACGCCACCTGTGACAAAATGTGTCTTTAATGTCCAGGTAAGCGGCTGACGGTCAGTCTTCAAAGTGGATGTCATAACTGCCCACGGTTCATCTTCATTTTTGCCTGGCCCTCTGTAGCCCAAACCACCTTTTGCAATCAATTTCTGAGGCTTTACAGGCCTAATCCTGCCTTGACAATTGGCACCCAGACCTTTGCCATTTTGATACCCCATTTTCATTAAAATGTTCCAGCCATGGGTGTTCATCACCGTTTTCTTCTTCTTCCCCTTGGACGGCAGGGGTGTCATAGCAACTGTTGTGATAGTCTCAGATGGCATCGACTGTGGGCGAGGGACGTCCAATATAGATAACAATGGCTTATTGGCAGGCCAAATAGAAGGAACTGATGAAGCCACATGAATATCCTCCTCTGGCAAAATCGGCATACTAGTAACCTTTTCAATGCGGCCCTTGTGTGGAAATTTAAGGCATTGGTGATTTGTTGAGGGCACCGCATTGAGTTGCTGGATGTAGGGGCGGCCAAGAATGCCATTAAATGTCGGATCCATGTCCAAAATATGAAAATCAGCTGTGATTGTTGCTGGACCCAAGCTTACTTTTAGTGTTATCATGCCTAGAGGAGGCTTCTTCGTGTTATCATATGCAGTGACCGTTATGGTGGACGGCCGAATCAGATTCTCGGGAATGCCGCATATCTTCAAAGTGCTCGGCGGCAAGACATTGATGGATGCCCCAGTGTCCACCAAACACTGTTGTACAGCCACTTTATTGATATCAACTGTGATGCATAGAGCATATTTTCTTGCTGAGATTGGTGCCAACTCATGCTCATAAAAAGTGATTGCTGGTTGACTGCCAGTAGGTGTTAAGACTGCGGTTATCTGCTCGACCGGAATGTCCTCATTGACCATGACTTTCTGCAGATATTCCTTTAGAGCCATCTGATGAGTGGTCGACCTCTTGATCAGTTCTAGAATTGAAATTCTTACCGGAGTCCGGTCCAAATGCTTTAACAAGTCGTATTCTGTGCCTGGTATGGACTCATGTTCTTGTTCCTGTTCTTGCGGCCCCTGCGCGGGCTCTAACCCTCTCTGTGAAAAAATGCGGTGGAACATCCGTCCACTGCGGGGCAGCGCCACGCCTTGACGTGCCTCTGTCGGGGCAAGTGTGGGAGGAGGGTTAGAAGAAGAAGAAGGTGTGTTGGTGTTGATAAGCGGGGGAGGAGTGTTTGAAGAAGGATCCCCCACAGGGGGTGTTGATGAAGAGTTCAATAAAGATGCCCCCGTAGGAGGCGTAGGAGTAGAAAGGGATACCCGAATGCGGGGGGAATTGGTGGGTGGAACGAGGAGAGATCTGGGCATAAAAGGTGGGGGAGCCGATGGTGGAGGGATCCCTGTCGGTGGAGGAGTAGTGGGTGCAACAGGCGTTGGCGACGAGCGGTTAAGGAGTGGCCTAGATTGCAGTGGTGAAGGGTTGGTGGTGGATGGGGTTTGCTGCGGTGTAGGTTGTGGAGGTGGTAAGCGGGTAAGAAGGGGGCGAACCGGCAAGGTTGGAAAATAAGTGGGGGTAGGTGGATTAACGGTGCGCAGAAGGGATCAGCTCAATTGGGTGGTAGAAGAAGAAGAAAGGGTGCGCAAGAGGCGCGGAGGTTGGTTTTGATTGTGATTAAATGCCTCGACAGAGGCGTTTTCTTCATGCCACCCCTGCCCTCTCTCCACCTCAGGGAGAGACGTGACAGGGTTTACGTGCTGGTTTGGCGGGTGCTCCGGCAATGGATTGTGCACAATCCCCATATCCTGCTGAGGTGCTGGAGCTTGTTGTTGCTGCTGTGGAGCTGGTTACTGTGGCTGCTGAGCCTGTTGCTGCCGAGGAGGCCTTCTTTCTTTCATGGTGGCAATAAACTGCCTCATCTCATCCCAGTTGATGCCGCCCTGGTCGTTTTGATCATAAATATAATCTCTGAAGTGAAAGCAACGATCAAGGTTGTGACCAGGTGCGCGATGGAAAGCGCAGTAACGGGATGTGTCAACATTAGCGGGCCACGCTGTTCTTTCCCTTGGTAACATGAGCAAGTTGGCGGCCATTAAGGCGTTGAAAATATCCGGGAGACTTTCTGGTAGTGGAGGGTAGTGGGCTCTCTTGGGGCCAAGTGGTGGTCTCTGTTGTTGTTGTTGGCCATAGGTGGTAGGTGGTGGTACCTGGTGGTACTGTTGCGGAGCTGGAGGGTTAGCGCGGGGCGCTTGGTTTTACGATGGAGCAAAGGAATGTTGGGGTGCGAATTGGTGTTGTGGAGTGGAGTTGAAGTGGGGGTTTTGTGGTGGAGGTGGGTTAGGCCGTAGGTTAGATTGATGGTGGGGGTGGCCAACTACACCAACCTGCTCGTTTGCAATTGTGCCCTCGGTCGTGGGCCCGCTGTTGTTGACATTTGTACTTCTCTTAAATAGCCGTGGCTTCGGCTCAAACATGCCCATAATGGGCGAATCCTTCATCTGTGTCTGAATATAACGAGCTCTTTCATAGAGCTCTTCCATGGTTGTTAATCTGTTCATGGCCAGTATGTGCCGGAACTGAGGAGTTGCATTGGAAATTATCATCTTAACTTGTTCTTGTTCCGCCAAAGTGTCTTTCAACTTCTCGGCCATTGAACGCCACCTATCAGCAAATATGATGAAGTCCTCCTCGGGCTTCATTTTTTCTGCGACCAGATCTGTGACTGAGAGGGAGGGTCCGACCCGGTCTCTATACTTCTGCAAGAACTTCTTTTGAACAATATCAAAATCGCTGGCATCAGCGGGATCCAGCGAATAGAACCACTCAAGGGCTGGCCCCTCTAAAGATCTCCTGAATAAATAGGCCAAAGAGGCCTTGTTGTCTTGCCAGAAAGAGGTCTCGTACATAAAATCCTTCAGATGAATAAAAGGATTACCGGTCCCATTATATCGCCAAAAATTTGGCATCTCAGATGGTGGCAGACGGAAGACTGGTAGTGTGGGGAGAGAGATTTTCGGGGCATTCTTGGCCGCAGTGACTTTCTTAAGTTGCTCTTCCATGCTAGCCAACTTCTGAAGTAGTAGAATATTAGTATCAGACTCGACTGGGGCCGGATTTTGAATGAAAGAATGTGGTATAGGCGTCCGTAGAATTCGGGGAGGTTGGAGAGACTGGTGCCTAACCGCAGAGTAGCTCGCCTGTTGGGCCGACATGGCCGCAGCGGGCGTTGGTGGACGGGAAGGAGGTTTGTGCAAGACCGCCTGGTCATTAGTGAGGTGATGGCCACTCTCGGCCGGAGGGGGATTAGAGGAGGAAGAGGGAATGGACTTCCCTTTCAAAGCGGCCTGGACAGCCTGCCGCTGGGAATCATCTAACTGAGACAAAGCTTGAATTAAATCGGTGACATTAATGGACGGGGAAGGGTTCCCCGAAGTGTTGGAGGGTAAAGTCTGAGAAGAGGGCACAACCTCTTGAGGAGTGGTATCAACCACATGAACCTGAGGGTAATGAGACTGAGGAGGAGGGTAATTTCCCTCGTGATAAATGGAATCTTGAAGGGGGATTTCATATTGACCAAAAACATTCTCCTCCTCCTCATCATATGAATACCCGTAGCCTGCCATGTTGATGATCTTACCTGAACGGAGTTTCATGTTTAAGCAGGGGGAAAGCTTTTATGAAAGGGGTTATCACACAAAAAGCACTCAATCCAAGCAAACTTTAAGCAAATTAATCCAACCAAATTTATGCAATAAAGTTGAGATGAACGTAAAATTTTAGTGTTGTGCTTGAGATTAGGGTGGATTCATTTGCAGAATAATTCACTCCTTTTACAAAGTGAAACCTAGTTTATCCAAGTGTGACTTCTGGGTCAACTAGGTTCTTTCTCTCTCTTCACCAACGATGGGTTCTCTATACTCCGGGTACTTCAAAGGTACAACCAGCCCGGCGTCCGTGAGGGAATCCACGGGTGCGGGGACTTACGGAGGTCTTGGAAAAGGGATTTCTGGTCCAAAGAGACGGAATGCTCAATGGAGGGTTGTCCCGATCCCAAGAGAGATGTGTGGAATCCTAGTGTAGAGAGAAGAGGTCTCTCAACCAAATGCCACAAGATGCAAGCCAAGATATGCAGATCACACCAATATAGCTAAATAATCAATATAAGAATCAATGCAGCATGAATAAGCAAAGGCAGCAGGGTTCTGTAAAATCACAGGAAAGAGACGACCTAGCCACGGTCGCTATCAACAAAAAAGACGACAGTGAGGCTGTCGTGAATCCCTGGGGATCCCACATGCAATGGAGAAAACGTGCCTTGGTGTGAGGCGCTATATGTGAAAATGACGCCTTTGTCAGAGGGCGTCAAATCTGGTAACGCGCCTTGATGTGAGGCGCTAATCAATAAAGAGACGCCCTGGGGCAGGGCGTGAATCCACAAACAACGTAATAAAAGCAGGGGATATGATGAAGCACGCCTTATCAGAATACGTTAAACATAAATAAGACGCCCTGGATGAAGGCGTTAAATTAAAATGCGCCTCTGGGTGAGGCGTTAATTCAGATCACAAACTGGCTGATCCCGGGAGTGTGCAGTGTGCACGGTGGAGGGTGCCCGTGGGGCACAAAAGGAGGGGTACTGTGGGTACCGAGGGGAAAGGGCACACGTGGGTGCCGAGGGGGAAAGGGCACACGCGGGTGCCAATAGGAAAGGGCACACGTGGGTGCCAATAGGAGATGGTAATCAAAAGAAAAACAGTGGACGTCCCACCGTGATCGCCAATTTGTAGATCGTGATAAATCCACACAAGTGGAACAAACCACTCACATGAGATATGTAAAAGGGTGGAGATGATAACAAAGACAAAAGAAAGCACGTGGTGCTATAAAGGAGTGTGATCGCCAGAGGGGTTACCTCAATAATAAGACAAATGATCGCGAGTACCTGGTGATAAGTGGGATGCGGGATGGATTGTGAATTCCTTCCTCCTCCTTCAATCGGCCGGCCGATGAAGGGGGGTTTTCCTTGTTGATTACCCTTGCACAAAGACAAAACAAACAAGCAAAAGGAAGTGGATCAGCCGAGTGAATGTAGTATCAATCCCAATAAACCATATGATGAAAAAGAAACATGACATGCGCACCTTTTTTTGTTTGTTTTAAAACCCCTAAAGAACTAGGGAGAGGAGAAATATGATACTAAACTAATGCAAGAAAAGAAAACAGTGGATGATGACCGATGGAAAACGCAAATAGATAAAGCAAAAGACCCCTGCTGTCCCTGACGACAGTAGAGGGGAACTGAGGCTGATGCCGCCGGGAGGAAGAAGAGGAAGCAGAGAGCTCTTCTAAAAGATCGTACAGGAAGAAGATGAAGAGAGCCTCTGTGCGCCTGTGTGTTCTCTGCTCTCTGCCTCTTGCTGCTAACCTCGCGCGAGGTCGATCAAGACATCCCTATATAGGGTTCCAGATCCAAGATAACCTCAAATTTTGGGAAGATAAGAACGGGCAATGATCAAAAGAAGGCAGGACTCTAGTTCCAATCGAGCAAGGAGACCATTGGAGGTAAGGAACTATTCAGGAAAGGCATACTCAAACACGACTCTGAAGGATAAAACACGACCTTCAAAAGGGCGTCAAATTCTAAATTGACGACCTACATCAAGACGTCACTCAAAAACACGACCCTAACAAAGGCGTCAACTCTTGGATTTAAATTTGGCAATAAAACTTTCTTTATTTGAAAATTATGAGAAAATGCCTGAGACAAAGACGTTACTTGAAAACACGCCCTGAGGAAGGATGCCAATCAGTAATTGGAATTTATTTTGAAACCGGATAATACCAGGAAGTGACGCCCTGACATTTGGTCATCCTTTCTTTTGAACACGCCCTAGGTAAGGTCGCTTTTAAAATAATGCCCCTCTTCAGGTCGCGAATCACAAAAAATGCAAGAACAAACCAAAAAACACACAAAAATAGAAAAACTTCATATTATGAATGTATTGAAGTTCACTTTGGGGCGTCAACATAGTGACATGAGATTTGATCAACATAGCGTCAAGTTTGGCGTGTCTACATATATGATACAAGAATGGAAGTTGCTGGAGAAATTCTCAGAACTCAATGTAAGCACGGATAAGATGAACAAGTGTATCACTCTATCCCATATGAGTCTACATCCAGATTTGCTACCTGAAATTAAGAAGCTACAAGAAGAAGATCCCGCACTAGTAGAGATAAAAGGTAAGCTGGACGAGAGACTTGATTTCAAGCTGGCACCTGATGGTAGATTGCTATTTCATGAACGGACATGTGTACCCGACTATCCCGAGTTGAAAAAGAAGGTTCTGGAAGAAGCTCATCGATTGAGGTACACGATCCACCTTGGAGCCACTAAGATGTACCAAGACTTGAAACGAACTTTCTGGTGGCCTAATATGAAAAGGGAGGTAGCGGACTTCGTGTCTCGTTACCTGACATGCCAACAAGTGAAGGCGGAACATCAAAAACTCGCTGGAAAGCTGCACCCACTAGATATTCCCAAGTGGAAGTGGGAAGACATTGACATGGATTTTATTATGGATTTGCCCAAGACTAGAGGTGGACATGATGGAATTTGGGTAATTATCGACCGCCTAACTCAATCGGCTCATTTCTTGCCTATCAAAAGTCGATGGTCGGTTGATGTCCTTACTGCCTTGTATATCAAGGAGACGGTTAGATTGCATGGAGTTCCCATGTCGATCGTATCCGAACGAGACCCATGCTTCACCTCTCATTTCTGGAAGAGTCTACAACACTCTTTGGAGACGAAACTCAACTTCAGCACTGCTTTCCATCCCCAGACAGATGGACAGACAGAAAGGATAAATCAAGTTGTTGAAGACATGTTAAGGGCCTGCATTATAGATTTCGGCGGTAGTTGGCATGACCATTTACCCCTGGTCGAATTTACATTTAATAATAGCTATCAAGCCAGTATCCATATGGCACCTTTCGAGGCACTCTATGGCAGAAGTTGTCGATCTCCAATATGCTTGGACGAAGTTGGTAAAAAGTAAATCTTAGGCCCAGATATGGTGAGAGACTTAACTGAAAAGATACACCTCATTCGGGAAAGGCTAAAGATAGCACAGTCCAGGCAGAAGTCATATGCTGATAATAGGAGAAGAGATCTGGAATTCCAAGTTGGAGACCATATTTTCCTCAAGGTCTCTCCTGGTTGAGGTATTATAAGATTCGATGTTATGGGTAAACTTACACCGAGGTTATATTGGCCCATTCGAGGTATTGGAAAAAGTAGGTGAGGTAGCTTACCGTATTGCCTTGCCTCCATAACTATCCGAGGTGCACAATGTATTCCATATTTCTATGCTGAAGAAGTATGTGCACGATCCTCTCCACGTCATCGACCACACTGACTTGGTGATACAGAAGGACCTTACCTATAAGCAGAAGCCGATGAAGATCCTTGACCGAGAAGTCCGAGTTTTGAGAAGCAAGACTATCCCTATGGTGAAAATCTAATGGGATCGATGCTTAGAACAAGAAGCTACATGGGAAATCGAAGAGTCTATGAGAAGGAGATTTCCAGAATTATTCTAGTCTGTAAGTATTTTCTCACCCTCCTTGTCTCCATATATGCAATTGAATTTGGTGACCAAATTCTTTTAAGTGGGGGAGGGTGTAGCACCCCAGATAAAAATGATAAGGAAATAGACTTTTTCCCAAGTAAATAAAACCTTAGATAACTCTATAAGAAGATAACTCTAGAAGAAGGCCAAATAAAAAGGTAGAATATCCAATGAGGGCCATTATATAAATATGGAACAATTAAAGCCATCATACGTATTAGGGCTTCATGTTCCAAAAAGACTATTCACCTGAAATAGGGCCTCTACACAAGGGCGTCAATTTCTCAAGCCATAGGGCCACAACCCACGGTATGAAAGCCCACAGTATACATATATCTCTCTTTACCAACCAATCACTTACATATACATATATAATAACATCTTTTAATACCCAACATGGCATGGAACATGAAACACACCTATAGAATAATACATGTTAATACCCAGCATGGCACTGAATAGGAAACACACCCAGCATGGCTCGGAATAGGAACAGTGGGAAGGAGGAAATAACGCCCCTGACCTGGGCGCTATTCCCAATGGGGCGCCCTAACCCCAGGCGCCATTTCCTTTATGGCAATATATATATATATATGTAAGAACCAAAGGATGTAACGCCCACATGCATGGGCGCTATTTCCCTAAACAAAGACTACATGGGAGGGCGCCATTTCCTTGCCAGCAACCTGTCAAACCGAATTCCATTATGTCATCCTTCCAGAAGTAAACATGAATAGCCTGCAACGTACCCTTTTACCCGACAACCGATTGAAGCATTAATTGCTTCTTTTTCCCTGGCAATAGACCCTTATGTTTTTCCCTCCCTATATTTATACCCAACCTTCTAAGGTTAGAAGGTGATTGTCGACATCTGTTTCGTCTCCACCTGCAGAAGAAGGTCCTTCCAGGAACTTACGTGAAGGGGGATCTCCATCCTATGTTCTTCTTCCTGCTGTTGGAGCCTTGCAGAGAAGCTTAGTTTTCTTATTATTCCTTCTACGTATTCATGTCAAAAAGGTAGGTGTTATCAAGATCTAGCCCAACCCGTAGCTAAAATAAGGTAACATAACATGCTAGTATATCCATCTATCATGCCATGCAGCCTATTCCATACTCTATAGCATGTTACACGTGTTTTAAGTAGACCATACTCTATAGCATGTTACACGGGTTTTTAAGTAGAACAACTATAGCCTGTTACACCAGTTTCTACATAGTTTGTTATACTGATTTCACGGGATTCAAATATATCTCATTACACTAGTTGTTACAACCTCAAATAATCATGTTTTAGCCCTAGTATATAACCTGTTTTACAAGAGATACATACATGTTTTAAAAACCCAGAAAGTCCAGCCCTCAGGTAAAGGGCGCCCCTAACCAGGGCGCCATTTCCTGAAGGAGCGCCCCTGTCCAGGGCGCCATTTAATTAAAGACACTATACAGTGTCGTCAATTCATTTCCAGCAATTAATAATCAACGCATTCAAAAATCTATGTCTATTGAACTAAACCATAAAATTCTCGCTTGAATATGTTTCTGTGATCCTGACATTTTTCTCTACGTATACATGTCCTTACTTCCTGATTCCGAGAAACTTTGGGAATGTGAATAGTGCATGATCCAACTGAATAGGTGCCCCTAACCAGGGCGCCATTTACTTCAATTGATGACCCTCCAGAGGGTCGTCATTTAAATGAAGACCCCCTAGGGAGGCGCCAATTCCTTTTCCCAATAATTATATACACCACGTTGGAAAATTAATATCTATGGAACTAAAACTTAATAATTATGCATGAACATAGTTCTGAACTCCCGATAATTTTCTCTATCTATCCATATCCCTGGTTCCTGATTTCGTGAAACTTCTACATTATGAATAGTGTCATGAGTCCTAAACGTACATGCATGGTGTAAATAGGGGCCAAATGAATTGGCGCCCTAGCCAGGGGCGCCAATTTCATGAATAGTGACCGTCCAGAGAGTCGTCCTTTAAATAAGGACTCTCTGCAGGGGCACAATTTTCTTATCTATATAAATTTGAAAGACAGGGCAACCCCCAGGCGCCAATTTCATAAAAGATAGCCTGACCCCCAGGCGCCAATTCCCCGAGAGACTGCCTGACCCCCAGGCGCCATTTCTTGAAAGCCTGAAAGACTGGGTAACCCCCAAGCACCAATTCAGTGAGGCAGCCTGTTAGTTGCCAATTCCATTCTGATTCCTGGATTGTCTCATGGTTCATACCGACAAAACCTTAGGTCATCTCCTGCATGATATATGCCTTCGAACTCCATTCCATGATAATCTATCTTATGTTCTTACAATGGTCAACCCTTAAAATTCCATATTGGCTATAAATGAGAGTGGATGTCAAAAGAAATACATGGAAATATTGTGCATATAGGGCCCGGTCTGGTCCTAGGAGGAGCGCCCGAAGGTACTTGTGCCCATGGGAGTTTATTGACCACGGTGTTTAAGCATTGCACCGAAGTACTTGCTTGACTTGAGACATTCTACACGTACTCTCTCTACTTACTTGACTTGACTTGCGTGGCCCATAATGGGCAATACTTGACTTGCGTGGCCCTAAAAAGGGCAAGGTACTTACTGGATTGAAATAGCCAATTCTATTGACACGTACTTGATATTACTCTAGAACATGAATTTTTCTTGCTTGAACATGATTCTTACTTGCTTGTACATGAGTTCTTGCTTGCCTGAAAAGTGGCACCAACATCTATAAGTTCTTGATATCCTGCTTGTCAAATACCCGAAATCATGAGATACTCTCTCTATACAGTTCTTGATCTCTTGCTTGTTCATCATGCTTAGATATACATGTATACCTGATTTTCTTACTTGTACATCATGCATAGCTATACCGGCATTACATATAACATGTAAACCACTTAAAGATTGCTCGAACTTGAGATGTAATTCCTACTGAGCGATTTGCTCATCCAGTTACATTCTAAAATTTTTCAGGTAATTCGGATAGCGACATCCACATGAATGGGAATGAGACCGAGTGAAGAGTGCTAGAGTCACCGATCCTCTATTGTCAGCTAGTCGTGCCTTTTGATTTTCTTGAGTCTCCTTTTGTATTTCCAGTTATATCAATCTAGTTGATTGAAGCTTGTTAAGGCTTGTAGCCTAGTAATTAGATTTGAATAAGGAATGTCTTGGATTAGAATTATCACCATTTGGTTAATTGGATAATTGTCATCTTGGACATTGGTATTATGATTTAGATAAATTGCGCACTCTGTCTTTTGTCAAAAAACTATATATACTACTCTGATTGAATGGTTCTATATAAGTTGGCCACGACCCGGGTATCTTCCGCGCTCGGGACGTGACAATGATAAAAAGGGTGAAAGAAGAAGAAAGACCAAACAATTTGCATTTGCATGATACCATTTGTATATAAAAAAAGAGATTTTGTCAGGTTGCATGAGCATGATAGAACTTTATTGAGTTTTCATGGAAACGATCACATAAGGCATACTTCTATTGAAATAGCATTTACATCCTCACCCATGCATTGTTTCATGAATAAATTCCAAGCGCAAATGAAGCATCATACGCATTTTAATTTCATACTTTGGAGTTGCATAACTTCTTTGCTGCAATTCCATGCATATTGTTCTTCTTCAAAAAAAAGGGGGGGAGGGTTTCTTGCTTGTTGCTGCAAGGGTCGACCCCAGGGGTTGACTCCTCTAGGGCTCTACCCTGTCTGAGGCCTCCCTGTGCAGACGTCTGTACAGGGGTCGACCCCCCCCTTGGGGATCCAGTTTGCCCTGCAAAAAAGAGAGGAAGAAGACATGTGCACATTGCACGCTTGCTTTTGCATAAGAGAATTCTCTCAGGTTTCATGGGCATGATAATGTTTCCTTAAGTTTCCATGAAGATGATACTGATTAGTTCTGTTTCCGGGCAAGGGAAGAGAGAGAGCTTAGGGGGCATTATCCCTCGGACGCGGGCTTTCTACCGTTCGAGGACGCTTACCCTTCTTTCAATCCCCGGACTTCCCCCGATCAGTTATGCCTGGTCGACCCTTTGGCATTCCCCGAGCGATAGGAGGTATCGTTACTCGGGCCCTCTAGCCAGAAATCTTGAAAGCTTCGTGGGCTCTATCGGCCAGAATGAGTTGGACCTCTCGATGAGTGGGCCCAATAAGGGGGCTGTCACTCGTTGGGCTCGGCGGGTTTTGCCGGGCCATATTGGGCCACATATTTTTGGGGCTACAAATCTACCCTTCTCCACACACTAATATAGGGGATTTTAATGTCCTTCGACACACATTTCACTCATTTCATAAAAAAAATTTGATTTTTTGGCCACGGGGCCCTTTATCTTGGCGATTAATCAATGGTTTTCCCCTCGAAGGATGTAATTAACATCGTAACCTTTATGGCACGGCGGGTTCTAGTCCCGACCTGATACCCACTTTCATCTGATTAGTCATATGGCGCGCACCACAAGTTTTGGACCACTCCAGTCTCGGAGCCTGAACATATCGTCACTATGTGACTGGCACACCCACGCACTGATAAATCGATATAAAAGATGAACGATATGAAGATATGATATATTTTTTAAAACAATAAAAACTGCGTCCACAGAGCCCAACTCTCCAGGCCTATTACGCCGCTTGATCGGCCTGGCACGCCTCCTGCCCTAGCGCAGACCCAGCTAGGCTTTGTACTTGCGTGTGCACCTTCTACTACAGTGGTCACGGTGCATGATTGCTGCAGTGCATTAATGACGAACAGCGCTCTAGTCTGGCGATGAGGTGAGGATGCTACCCGCGCCACTCTCCTGTTAGCGCAGGCTCACACCCTCTCTGGAGAGCCCTGCCTCATTAATGACCGACGAACCTGTCGCATTAATAGCGGATTTATCCCCCGACGGGAGACGATGAATCAACACCCATGCCTCCCTGTCTCATCAGGCACGCAAGCTGGACAGCTCATGTGTCTCCCAGTCACGACAACCCAATGGTCAACTCCTCCGATAATAGTATAAGTAGGACCCTAGCCTAACGGCTAGGAGGTACGTAGACTCTTCCCTCGAGCTCATATATTCTCTCCCTCACTCTGTGATGCGAGACGGACAGTAAACCTGGGACTCTAGCTCGCGGGCGTCCCTAAGCGAGGGAAACACGAGATCGTGCGCGGTTGAGGAACCGACGATGAGTCGGGTAGTCGGCTCTCTTTCATGCCCGGATCGGGTCACGGGATGGGTTTCGCTTTCTCTCTCGCAGCGGTGATTAAATTGAATCGAGCTAGTAACCTATCACTCACAGCGGCATATACAAATAAATACAAAATAAGCAAATTCGATAGAGAGAGTGGCCAGTTTACCTCCACGCTCCGAGTGTGGGGAAGACGATCCTGGTCAAGACCGTAACACCCGGTACAAACAATTACAATAATTACAGAATTGAATTCTTTTATCCACTCCACGTAGGGAGGTAACGGACTACAAGTGGGGCCCGGGAGGACCGATCTTGGGTTGACGGGTAGCAATTTGGGCCGGAGACGGGCTGCTGGTCGGCACGGTTCTGCGGGGCCCGCGGGATGGCAGGTGGGCCCGGCTGATGGGACTACGGTGCCTGGGTGTCTCCTTGCTGCGGCGGCATGCTGGGACGCTGCTGCTGGGTGGCCGAGTGATCTCCGGGAGCGGTGGCGGCGGAGAGTGCGCCGTCGTATTTTTCGAGGAATTAATTCCCGGACTGAGTTGCTGGCCTGTCCTCGGATCTGAACTGCGCGCCTCCACGAGAAGAATTTCTGCGGCCAGATCCGGTGTCGGATCGACGCAAACTTGGTACCGATGGATAGAGGACTCAGAGGGCAACAACATATAATTTTTTCAGATCCATAAAGTGAATGGATTGAAAATGAAAACGACTGTTCCACAAAGATTTTTGCTGGCTCGGACTGACAGACACACAGGACAGATTGAGTTTCCCCTAAAATTAAATTTTGACTGAAGGGAAAATAATAGATCTAGACTCTAGAAATATTATGGTGGAAGGGGGGGTATGTAAGGGACACGTATGAATTTTTTAAGGATTTTAGGATATGTATAAGGGGGTGGGAAAAATACGGGATCAGGGATCTATCCTGCAGATCTGCTGATTGGCATACTGTCAGGGGTGGAATTAAAATAGCAAGAAAAATACCAAACGGCATCTGAATGTGGCAAAATCTATAATGCTAGAAAGCTAACACAGAGAGGAACAAGCTCTCAAAATCTCAGCTTGATCAGAGCTAGGATCTGGGAGAACCGACCTCTTCTTCAGCTTGCTGTTCTAGAACTCAGAGTTCTGGACAGCAGGAGGGATGGTGACTTGTGGCGGCTTGATGGCGGCTCCGACGATGGCACGAACGGAGGTGGTGGAGCTTCACACTCCAGAGGGAAGATAGAAATTGGATTCACTCCAATATTGAGGGCTTCACACCCTGGATATAGAGGGTAAAGAGAAAGAACATGCAAGAACAAGAGAGAGCTAGCGAGAGAGAGGGGCGTCCATGGCAAATTTCCTTCAAATTTTCATCATTAATTCCATCAAAATGGAAATTACATGGGATTTATAGAAATGTAAAAAAGACTAAACATATCCCTAGATCTAATATTTGGGAGGAGAAAATGGGGTATAACACATTAATCCCCCATGTGGTCAAATGGCCATATTAAATAAAAATACAACATGTAATATAATATACTAAATGGGGGGCACCCCCTTGACTATGGGGTACCCAAATTTAAATTTTTATTTTTTTATCCTCCCATGGTCTAAGTGTAATTTTTGACTTTGAACTAGTCCCACATGGGCCCTAGAACCTAGGTGGACCAATGAGAAAGAGGGTGGGGGGCCCTGCTGGACCTACTGACATATTACATAGAAACCCAAAGACTTTAAAGACTAACCCTTTGACTTATAAAACCTTACAATTGCAAACCCAATTAGCCAAGGGTATACATACAAATAAAATGATATAAATACAAAAATAAAATATACGTGCCCTGAGTTGATTCCCATCAATTCTCCCCGGGTGGGAAGAAATCGACCCCGTCGAGTAAGGGGTGCGGCTACTCGTGTCTCCTGCGGATCTGTCACTGAACCTGGAAGCGCGGAGTACACTCCACTCCAAGTATTCGTCACCTGCTCATCCCGTATATATTCGATATGCACATGCTGCTATGGGAATGAGGCTAGTGGTGGATACTCCGGGATGGGGTCACTCTCAAAGGGGAAGAGACGACTCGAAGACTCATTAGGAATCACCGTTGGGTCCCTTTATGTGACTAGATCCGATATGTTAAGGTAGAGCCGATCCCAAATTCTGGCAAGTCTACAACGTACGCATTAGATCCGACTTGCCTCGCACTCGAAAGGGACTGACAACGCGAGCGTACAAAAGACCGACTCGACTCGATGCATGCAGACTCACTATACACTCGACAATCTTGACAAAAATAAAGAAAAACACGGACTCACACATGACCCTAAATAAACCTACTGTTAGTCCGACCCATACACATGTAATGGTGGACCAGGACATCCGAATGTGTGCCATGCATACACTAGATGCAATCGATGGTTGGCGGAATGGGGAACTCCTAAACATCTTAGTATGCCCCTAGCATGTGGCTGCCTGTTGGACTTGGGAGACTCGGGAGGGCTAGGAGATCCAAAGTTTTCTTCTTCCTTCCCCCAATGAACGGACTCCTTGCGGAGTGTAGGTGGACTAGACGGTGTGGAAGGGGTGTGGCAGTGGACTCCTTTGAAGAAGGGGAGTATATATGATGGGTCAAGGGGTTCACTAAGGAATGGGTCGAAGGGATCAAAGAAAGTATGACTCCTCGAACTGGGCTCCCATAGGTCACGGTCCCAATTTTAGAATTCTTGAAGGTGTAGGTGGTCACCTTCATCCGTAATGGTAAGTGGGACGGCGATCTCATAGAGAAGGTATGATTCCTCCCTCAGGACAAGTGGAATGCAATACAACTCTTCAGAAATGGGGAAGAACAATAGGATCTCGGAGGTGATATGACCCAAGGTGTACACCGAGATAATAGACCCCAAAGTCGGGAGAATGAAGCTATGACTATAGGGTTGGTCAGACCCTAAGGCCAACATGTATGTCAGCTCCCATTGACATTCTAAACTCCTTAGCAGATCCTTCACACTTTCTATGAAGCAAAAGGACCGGAAAGTGGTGCGAAAGGAGTTAATGTGGACTACTGGGAGTGTTGGGTTCATGGGTGGGTAGCAAGGCGGTCTAGGGACCAAGCCTATCTTAAGCCAACTAAGTAGTGGCTCGGCGATGAAAAACTTTCCCGTTAGAAATACGAGTGGCTCCACAGACGGTAACTCCGAATGAGGTGGCTCCGGATGAGGATCGGACGTGGGTGACAACGGAGCTCTAGGGGAAGGGTTCCCCGACTGGGGTGGGGAAGGTCGTGGGGTAGGCTGTCCGACCGGTTCGGGACTCGACTGAGAGGTAGATGCTCACCGAAGGGCGGCATCAAACCTTGCCTCGAAAGGCTCAACCTCTAGAGCGACCAGATAAGACTGCGCCAGAGTGAACGCGTCGCGGCAAAGACATTCAAATTGGAAGTGAAGCCGCAAACCTCTCCGGAACTGAAATGCGGTCGTGGTGCTCTCCTCTCCAACTCCATATTCTAACCGGTACTTATCATACTCCCGAATGTATTCAAACACGGACTTGTTACCTTGGACGGGTCTGATCGGGGTGCATTGGTTGGCCATAGTTGCACATAAGATGGGAATTGGTTCCCCTAGGAGTGGACATGCATTGGAACACCTTTTTTATTTTTTATTTATTTATTTTTATGTAAAACTTTTATGCAAGACTAATGCAAGCACCTAGACACGACTCCAAAATACGTTGTAAAGTTGGAATGCCGACTCGACTACAAACCTAGGCTTAACCAATAGACGGTACTTGGCGGAGTTACGGGATCCGAAGATCCTCTCTCGCAAATGTGCGACCTTCCTGATAGGCGTAACCTAACGTTCGGGCAATACCTTTTGATATATCGAATAAAGGAATATAAATACAACCTTGGACCGACTTAGACTCTTTTTTTGTTTTGTTTTCAAGCAAAGACTACCCTAGACTCAACCTTCCTCTCTGATACCAATTTGATGCGGGACGGACAGCGAACTTGGGACTCTCGCTCGCGGGCGTCCCTAAGCGAGGGAAATGCGGGATCGTGCGCGGTTGAGGAATCGACGATGAGTCGGGTAGTCGGCTCTCTTCGTGCCCGGATCGGGTCACGGGATGGATTTCACTCTCTCTCTCGCAGCGGTGATTAAATTGAATCGAGCTAGTAACCTATCACTCGCAGCGACATATACAAATAAATACAAAATAAGCAAATGCGATAGAGAGAGTGGCGAGTTTACCTCCACGCTCCGGACGTGGGGAAGACGATCCCGGTCAAGACCGTAACTCCCGGTACAAATAATTACAATAATTACAGAATTGAATTCTTTTGTCCACTCCACGTAGGGAGGTAACGGGCTACAAGTGGGGCCCGAGAGGACCAATCTTGGGTTGACGGGCAGTAATTTGGGCTAGAGACGGGCTGCTGGTCGGCACGGTTCTGCGGGGCCCGCGGGATGGCAAGTGGGCCCGGCTACTGGGACGGCGGTGCCCGGGTGTCTCCTTGCTGCGGCGGCATGCTGGGACGCTGCTGCTGGGTGGTCGAGTGATCTCCGGGAGCGGCGGTGACCGAGAGTGCGCCGGCGTATTTTCCGAGGAATTAATTCCCGGACTGAGTTGCTGGTTTGTCCTCGGATCTGAACTGCGCGCCTCTACAAGAAGAATTTCTGCTGCCAGATCCGGTGTCGGATCGATGCAAACTTGGTACCGATGGATAGAGGACTCAGAGGGCTACAACATATAATGTTTTCAGATCCATCAAGTGAATGGATTGAAAATGAAAATGACCGTTCCACGAAGATTTTTGCTGGCTCAGACTGACAGACACACAGGACAGACTGAGTTTCTCCTAAAAATAAATTTTGACTGAAGGGAAAACAATAGATCTAGACTCCAGAAAAATTATGGTGGAAGGGGGGGGGGGGTATGTAAGGGACACGTATGAAGTTTTTGGGGATTTTAGGAGATGTATAAGGGGGTGAGAAAAATACGGGATCAGGGATCTATCCTGCTGATCTGCTGATTGGCAGACTGTCAGGGGTGGAATGAAAATAGCGGGAAAAATACCAAACGGGATCTGAATGGGGCAAAATCTATATTGCTGGAAAGTTAACAGAGAGAGGAACAAGCTCTCAAAATCTCAGCTTGATCAGAGCTGGGAGCTGGGAGAACCGACCTCTTCTTCAGCTTGTTATTCTGGAACTCGGAGTTCTGGACAGTAGGAGGGATGGCGGCTCCGACGACGGCACGAACGGCGGTGGTGGAGCTTCACACTCCAGAGGGAAGATAGAAATTGGATTCACTCCAATATTGAGGGCTTCACACCCTAGATCTAGAGGGTAAAGAGGAAGAACAAGTAAGAACAAGAGAGAGCTAGAGAGAGAGAAGGGCGGCCATGGCAAATTTTCTTCAATTTTTCATCATTAATTCTATCAAAATGGAAATTACATGGGATTTATAGAAATGTAAAAAAGACTAAACTTATCCTTAGATCTAATATTTGGGAGGGAAAAATAGGGTATAACACATTAATCTCCCATGTGGTCAAATGGCCATATTAAATAAAAATACAACATGTAATATAATATACTAAATGGGGGGTGCCCCCTTGACTATGGGGTACCCAAATTTAAATTTTCATTTTTTTGTCTCCCAATGGTCCAAGTCTAATTTTTGACTTTGAACTAGTCCCACATGGGTCGTAGAACTTAGGTGGACCAATGAGAAAGAGGGTGGAGGACCCTACTAGACCCACTGGCATATTACATAGAAACTCAAAGACTTTAAAGATTAACCATTTGGCTTATAAAGCCTTACAATTACAAACCCAATTAGTCAAGGGTATAAATATAAACAAATTGATATAAATATAAAAATAAAATGCATGTGTCTGGAGTTGATTCCCATCACTCTGTCTCTCCCTCTCTCGACTACTCATCTCCTTCTTCGTTGTTGTCTGACTTGACCGTCGAGAGTTCTCTCTTAAGATAACTCCTAAGACTCCTTCTGATCTTCCGTCGATAATTGTAAATCTCTCTTTGAGGAGACTCTTCGGAAATCATTAGGGATGTGTTTCATGAAATAGATAATCATTTTCCGACTGCTACGACACCGGTGACAAAATGTCTAGTTGGACGTAGACCCATCGTGCTTGTCACTCCTAAGTTTCGAATTTGACGAAACACTCGAATAAACTTTTGCAATCTATCCACATTTCTATGGACGGCGGAAGAAACCCACAGATCACGGACAACTTGATGGGTAGCGTCGTGAAATAAAGAGGCGCATAATGTGTCCAATCCTAACTATGGCATCGTTTCGGATAAGATTGAAAGCCCCCATTGACTAAAATAAGAGAAATGTGCATCTGAATTAAAATTTATTTTTCGTTTGACGTGGATGCGTGGCTGTGGCCATGTTCCTTCCTATCTTTGCAACAGATTTTTATATACTTGTGCTGGGTTTTCAAAACAACCCCATTCCTGGTGACGAAACAACTGTGCATCACATGTTAGGTGACGGTAGAGATTGGTATATATAAATCAAATAGTCTTTGGCAAAAGAGTCATGGAAAATGTAAGATATCAAATAAAACACACCCATTATATTCGATACATTTATATCACAATGTACTTGGTTTTGGGTTATGTCATCGAAGTAAATGGCAAAACTTAAAATTAGCAGTAAATGAAGTAAAAATTAAAAAGGCATGGGTTCCGAGTATTTGATTTATATCTTAAAATTTATCAGATTTGCTATCATATCCTTGTAACTAACCAAATTGTGTACGTTCACATTCTTACAACCATCGTTCCTCTCCCCTTCCTTAATTCATCCGTGGAATGACAAGCACATACCTTAATGTTGGGCATTCAGCCCATTCCGGTCGACCGGCCGGGATTTTCGGTCGACCGGAACCGGTCGACCGCCCGGACACTACCGGTCGACCGGTTTTCCCAGGGAGCTAAGTCCCGGTTGTCTGAGAATTTCCGATCGACCGGAAATGTAGGTCCGGTCGACCGGTAGCCCCGAGACAGCCAAAGTTGACCTTTTGTTCCATGTCCGAAATGGAATCCTTTCCTTGGTTTATTTAATCCCAAAAGTCATGGGATTAGGCAGGTTTGGTGGATCTGGTCCCTGGGTTGTCCCTTGACCATCCTAAATGTATAAAACATCCTATTGGGGGTCTAATACCAAGATCGAAGGTGTTTTTCAAGGAAGCCATCAAGAGAGAAAAGAGAGGTTACTGTAGCTCCGGGAAGAAGGTGTTGTAGAAGAAGAAGAAGAAGAACAAGGGAAGATCTTCATCAGCTGAACATGTTTCTCACTACAGAGAAGATCAGGTTTGCAAGTGTGCTAAGCTGTGATCAAGTAGGAGAGTTTAGTTTGTTGGAATCCCAGTTGTTCTCTTGTAATCAAACTCAAATCTTGGCAAGAGATTTGAGTTATTTGTACTTTCATTATTGTTCATAGTGAAGTTTTCTTCTGTGACTTGCCCGTGATTTTTCCCCTTCGCATTGGAGGGGTTTTCCACGTAAATTCTTGGTGTTCATGTGGTTGTGTTCCGATTGATTTTTCCGCTGCGTTATTTGGTCGTTCTAGATTTGTTCGTACACATAGCTTTGGGATTCATCACCATCAACTGGTATCAGAGCCACCCTACAGATTATTAGATCAGTTTTGATTATTTGTGTATGAACATGGAGGCCGGTAACTCATCCCGTATGATCAGTTTAAACGGAAATAACTGGATGATATGGAAACCAAGAATGGAGGATCTCTTGTAATGCAAGGATCTGTATGGTCCGTTGCTAGGAGATAGTGGAAAGCCCGAAACAACGACACCCGATGCTTGGAAAATGTTAGATCAGAAAACTGTCGGGTTTATTCGACAATGGCTTGATGATAGTGTTTTTCATCATGTTTCCATTGAGAGTTCTGCACACTCTCTATGGAAAAAGTTAGAGGGTCTTTATGAAAGACAAACAGCTGGAAATAAGGCTTTCATGATTAGAAAGCTTGTCAACTTGAAGTTTAAAGAGGGAACTTCTATTGCCGAGCATTTGAATGAAATGCAGAGTATTACTAACCAGTTATCCTCTATGAAGATGTCTCTTGATGATGAGTTGCAGGCATTGTTACTTCTCAGTTCGTTGCCAGAAAGCTAGGAGACACTGGTGGTCTCTCTCAGCAATTCTGCACCAAATGGAGTTGTCTCCATGAGTCAAGTAACAAGCAGTTTGTTGAATGAAGAGTTGAGAAGAAAGAATTCAGGAATTTCTCACAGTGATTCACAGACACTCGTCTCAGAGAATAGGGAAAGGTCAAAATCCAGAGGGAGAGGAACTTCACAGAAAAGCAGAAGTAAGTCTAGACCAAGAAAGGACGTTACTTGCTACAACTGTGGAGAAAAGGGACATTTCAAGAATCAGTGCAGGCAACCGAAGAAGAACAAGAAAAAGGGAAAAGAAGTAGAGAATGCAGAGTCAAAAGAGAATGTCACAGCTACAGCACAAGGTGATGATTATCTGATTTTGTCTACTTCTGATAATATTTTTTCTTGCGTATGCCAGGACCTCGAGTGGGTAATCGATACTGGTGCTTCTTACCATGCTACACCACGGAGGGAGCTCTTTGCCACCTACAAGGTTGGAAACCTTGGTGTCGTCAAGATGGGAAACCATGGGACGGCAGACATCATTGGCATCGACATTCATATAAAGACCAATCTTGGTTGTAAGTTGGTACTTAAGGATGTGAGGCATGTGGTTGATTTGAGGCTGAATTTAATTTCAGTTGGAAAATTAGATGATGAAGACTATGATAGCAGATTTCACAAGGGTAAATGGAAGCTTAGCACGGGTTCTCTTGTTGTTGCTACCGGAAAGAAATGTCACACCTTATACAGGTTGCAAGTTCAAGCTTGTGGTGATCAGTTGAATGCTACTGAGAAAGATTCCAGTATGGAGTTGTGGCATAGGAGACTGGGACACATGAGCGAGAAGGGATTGCAGGTTCTTTCCAAGAAAGAAGTCTTACCAGACTTCAGAGGTACACATCTGAACTCATGTATTGATTGTTTGGCTGGAAAACAACATAGAGTTTCTTTTACCAGTTCTGCATTGTCTAGAAAGATGCATGTCTTGGATCGTGTCTATACAGATGTATGTGGTCCTTTAAAAACAAAAACTCCTGGTGGATCAGTTAATGTTCCAGGTATCAGTGGTGCACTTTACTTTGTCACCTTTATAGATGATTTTTCAAGGAAAGTCTGGGTTTATGCTTTGAAGATAAAAGATCAAGTTATTGATGTTTTCAAGGAGTTTCATGCCAGGGTTGAAAGGGAGACAGAGAGACAGCTGAAATGCATAAGGTCAGATAATGGTGGTGAGTATACAGGGTTGTTTAATGCTTATTGCAGGTCACAGGGCATTCAACATGAGATGACAGTTCCTGGTACACCTCAGCACAATACAATTGCAGAGAGGATGAACCGCACCATCATGGAAAAGATCAGATGCATGCTCTCACAAGCCAAGCTACCCAAAAGATTTTGGGATGAGGCATTGAGGACTGCAGTTGATGTGATCAACTTGTCACCCTGTACAGCTCTAGATGGTGATGTTGCTGAACATGTATGGTCAGGAAAAGATGTCTTCTACAAGCACTTGAGAGTGTTTGGCTGTCGTGCATTTGCACATGTCCCAGACATTGAAAGGTCCAAATTGGATGGTAAGACAAAAGAATGTATTTTTCTTGGGTACTCACGTGATGAATTTGGTTACAGGCTTTGGGATCCAGTAAAGCAGAAATTATTCAGAAGCAGAGATGTGATTTTCTTTGAAGATCAAACCTTTGAAGATTTCAAGAAAAAGGTACCAGCCAAGGCTTCTGAAGAAGGCTTAGCAGATTGTGATCCAATTTCCCCTCCAATATGTCAGGGTGATGGGGGAGATCAGCAGGAAGATGATGCAGAGGCAGATGTTGACTTACCTGCAGAACATGTGCAGCAGGAAGTAGAAGAGGAGCAACCTCCTATAGAACCTCAGTCGAGAAGATCTTCCAGAGAACATCAGCCTTCCAAAAGGTATCCTACAGATGAGTATGTAATGCTTACTGATGCAGGTGAACCGGAGTGTTACCAAGAAGCAATGCAAAGTGAGCAGAAGAATGAGTGGTTAGAAGGTATGCAGGAAGAGATGGATGCTCTGCAGAAGAACCACACCTATGATTTGGTGCAACTACCAAAGGGGAGAAAGGCATTGAAGAACAAATGGGTTTTCAAATTGAAGACTCAAGAGCATTGTTCTCAACCAAAATATAAGGCCAGATTGGTTGTAAAAGGCTTTGGTCAAAAGCAAGGTATTGACTTTGAAGAAATTTTTTCTCCTGTTGTAAAAATGTCTTCTATTCGTGTTGCTCTAGGTTTTGCTGCTAGCCTGGACTTGAAGGTTGAGCAGCTGGATGTGAAGACAGCTTTCCACCATGGTGATTTAGAAGAGGAAATGTATATGGAGCAACCAGAAGGATTCGAAGTCATGGGTAAAGAGAATTTTGTTTGCAGATTGAGAAAGAGCTTGTATGGACTGAAGCAAGCTCCAAGGCAGTGGTACAAGAAGTTTGATTCATTTATGGCTAAAAATGAATACAAAAGAACGGCTTCAGATCATTGTGTATACATCAAATGGTTTGGTGAGAATTTCATTATTCTCTTATTATATGTTGATGACATGCTTATCCTTGGGAAAAATATGTCTATGATTGACAGGCTGAAGAAGGAACTTAGCAAGTCCTTTGCAATGAAGGACATGGGGCCAGCAAAGCAAATACTAGGCATGCAGATTTCTCGTGACAGAAAAGCCAAGAAAATATGGTTGTCACAGGAGAAATACATTGAGAAGGTATTGGACAGGTTTAGTATGAGCAATGTAAAGCCAGTTGGTTCTCCTTTTGCAGGTCATTTTAAGTTGTGCTCAGAGCAGAGTCCAACAAATGAAGAGGAGAAGGAGAAAATGCAGAAAGTCCCTTATGCTTCAGCAGTCGGAAGTCTGATGTATGCAATGGTATGTACGAGGCCGGATATAGCGTATGCAGTGGGTGTTGCTAGTAGATTTCTTGCAAATCCAGGAAAGGAACACTGGGCAGCAGTGAAGTGGATATTTAGATATCTCAGGGGTAGCTCCAAAGTTTGTTTAAGTTTTGGGGGCGGGTCACCTGTTCTCACAGGTTACACAGATGCAGATATGGCGAGAGATATTGATACAAGGAAGTCCACATCAGGTTTTGTTCTTACTTTTGCAGGGGGGGCTGTGTCATGGCAATCCAGGTTGCAAAGGTGTATTGCGCTCTCCACCACAGAGGCGGAATATATTGCTGCTACAGAGGTTTGCAAAGAGATGCTGTGGATGAAAGAATTCTTACATGAATTGGGGCTGAAACAAGAAAGCTATGTGGTGTACTGTGACAGCCAAAGCGCCATCCACTTGTGCAAGAACCCAACTCTTCATTCCAAGTCAAAACACATTGATGTCAGATATCACTGGATTAGAAATGTGTTTGAAGAGAAACAACTGAAGCTTCAGAAAGTTCACACAGATGACAATGGGGCAGACATGTTGACGAAGACTTTGCCAAAAGAAAGGCAAGAGGTTTGCCGACGCCTGGTCGGCATGCCTACACACTGAGGAGTCACGGGGCAGCCTCCCTTATGGGCTGAAGGGGGAGGTTGTTGGGCATTCAGCCCATTCCGGTCGACCGGCCGGGATTTCCGGTTGACCGGAACCGGTCGACCGCCCGGACACTACCGGTCGACCGGTTTTCCCAGGGAGCTAAGTCCCGGTTGTCTGAGAATTTCCGGTCGACCGGAAATGTAGGTCCGGTCGACCGGTAGTCCCGAGGCAGCCAAAGTTGACATTTTGTTCCATGTCCGAAATGGAATCCTTTCCTTGGTTTATTTAATCCCAAAAGTCATGGGATTAGGCAGGTTTGGTGGATCTGGTCCCTGGGTTGTCCCTTGACCATCCTAGATGTATAAAACATCTTATTGGGGGTCTAATACCAAGATCGAAGGTGTTTTTCAAGGAAGTCATCAAGAGAGAAAAGAAGGTTACTGTAGCTCCGGGAAGAAGGTGTTGCAGAAGAAGAAGAAGAAGAACAAGGGAAGATCTTCATCAGCTGAACAGGTTTCTCACTACAGGGAAGATCAGGTTTGCAAGTGTGCTAAGCTGTGATCAAGTAGGAGAGTTTAGTTTGTTGGAATCCCAGTTGTTCTCTTGTAATCAAACTCAAATCTTGGCAAGAAATTTAAGTTATTTGTACTTTCATTATTGTTCATAGTGAAGTTTTCTTCTGTGACTTGCCCGTGGTTTTTCCCCTTCGCATTGGAGGGGTTTTCCACGTAAATCTTTGGTGTTCATGTGGTTGTGTTCCGATTGATTTTTCCGCTGCGTTATTTGGTCGTTCTAGATTTGTTCGTACACATAGCTTTGGGATTCATCACCATCACTTAAAACATGCGTGGGTGCGTGTGTGTGTGTGGGGGGGGGGGAGGTGGAGAGGTTTCAAAATTTCATATTGAAATTATAATTTAGTATTTTACTAATGCTGTCAAAAGATATTCTTGAAATAGAGAGAGAGAGAGAGGTGTGATTATATTTTTTCTTTCATTTAGGGGGCCAATTTACAATTCAGGTACACATGATTTTCAGGGATATTATATTAAAGGTGATTTTCACTTCCTAAATTCTCCTGTACTTTTATTTCCCCAACCAACTGTTATAGATTTTGTAAACTCATGAAAAGTCGGTTAGGAATTTTTTTTCTCATATACTTGAAATATTCTCTTTTTTCATTGGATCTATTTTCTCGTAGGGAGAGGTGAAGAAATAGATCCTAAGAATTTTTTTTCCATAAATTTCTCTTTCCCACCGCAATCAAATGCAAACACTAGATTTTATTTTCACAAATATATATATATATAATTGCTAAAACTTATTTATCATTAGTTTTATTTTATGAAAAAAATATTTCCACCATTCATTTTCTTGGAAATCTTAAGAATACGGAACCCTCTGGCCAAAAGAGAGGACCCGTTGTCGTTGGAGAGAAGATCGCGTTTGCTATCTTTATCTCCCGTGCCCAATAAGACAGCTGAGCGCGGGCTCAGGAAGCCGCGTGGGAGCCGAGCGGAGCCAGATATTTAAAAAACCGGCGATCAGATCGATGCCTACCGTGGACCCCACGTCTTTACCCGTCAAAATCCTTTTTCCCTCCTTTAAAATGACCTTCGAAACCAGTGCTCCCACGGCGGAACCGCATCTTTCCAGCCTTCCTCTCCTGCCCTCCGCCTCCTCCTACTCCTCCGGTTCCTCCTAGCGCCTTCGGCGGCCGGGCTGCGAGGAGTTAGTACCATGGGAGAGGCGGAACCTGCGGCAGAAAGGGCGGCGGAGGCGGGGACCCGGCGGCTGATTTGCGCTGTGCAGACCTACGACTGGGGGAAGAAGGGGGAGGACTCCACTGTGGCTCGGCTCTTCGCGAAGAACTCCGGGTCGGCGGTCGACGGCGGGAAGCCGTACGCTGAGCTGTGGATGGGCACGCATCCGTCCGGGCCATCCTTAGTGGCGGCGGCCGGCGGCGAGGCTCCGGGGGAGGAGCAGAAGAGAGTGACACTGAAGCAGTGGATCGAGGAGAACCCTTCAGTGCTGGGGAAGAAGGTGGCGGAGAGGTGGGGTGGCAACCTCCCCTTCTTGTTTAAGGTTCTTCCCCTCTCGCCCTTTTTAATTTGAGCTTTATGAGGAATTTTTTGTGCAAGATGTTTAAGTTCAGAGCGGAAATTGTGGTGGGTGTATCCGTGGACCAGGTGTTGTCGGTGGCCAAGGCGCTGTCGATACAGGCGCACCCGGACAAGGTGTTGGCGAGGAAGCTGCATGAGCAGCAGCCGAGTGTGTACAAGGACGACAATCACAAGCCTGAGATGGCGCTCGCGCTCACTGAGTTCGAGGCGCTCTGCGGATTTGTTAGCCTCGAGGTATGAGTAATGTGCAGAGATTCTGGCCGGCGAATTTATTGAGATTTTATTGAGCGTTTAACTTTTGTGCTTATCTTTCCTCGTCATTTTAAGTTTTGAAAACTTCGATAAGGTCGCGTGGAGTCTGAGAATTAGGACATTGCGCACCCTTTTTTTTTGTAGTATTTGTATTCTTTCTGGAAACAGGACAAACTTCTGGATGATCATCGGGGCATGGATGGATGATTAAATGGATAGTCGTCGTCAGATCATAACTATCTCTCCTTCACTCTTCAATTTGTCAAACATAAACGTAGAAACATGATGTCAAATTCTTCATTTAAGGAACTAAAATGAAGTTCATGAAATAGGCTGATTAATGGAACTAAATGAAATTTATGATTATTGATGAAACAGTTGTATTAATAAATGGTAATCGTGGAATATCTTCACGTGGGTTGTGACCTTCTCACTCTATAATTGACTTGTAGAAGTTATACAACATAGAAACTAAATGCAGTTGTGAATTATGTTTATATTCGTTTCTTTTACTGATGCAGAATAAATGTAATTGTTCTCTTGGTCTTGTTTTTTTTTTAGGGTGATCATTCTCTTGATCTTTGTTAGTTGTGTTCATGAATTATTTATTCCTCATTTCTGGTTTTTCTGTTTCTCATGTTTCACACATGAATAAATGACCTATGCGGTCTTATCCTTTCCTACTTCTTTAATGCTATGGAGATTTTGGGTTAATTTGAAATTCAGTGTTTTTTTTGAAAATCTTCCTATCACTTGGTCATATACTTTGTACAAGTAACGGTTCAATTGTGGCTTCTTAGATCAAGAATTGGGAGGCCCACATTCTAGGCTTTAGTGTTGTTCTTCCTCTCCTTTTCAATAGCTATATGTCCTTGGCTACATGGCAATATGATCAGTTTCCTCCCAAACTCGAGATTTCTTCCTAATTCACATCTTCATATAACAAATTATAAAGAATTGGATGATCATGTGCACTATCATCTTTATCCCTCCAACTAATGTGTATCTTTCTTGTTTTCGGATGTCAGTTTGTCCACAGTGCTTCAAAATTCGTCATCGGCAATTCTCATCTGAATATTGAAAGTGAGGCTTTTAACAGCTTTGCCTTAAGACCATGAGGATCAACTGAACACATCATTTAACATCATGTTACTCTCTCTCTCTTCCTCCACCCCCACCAACCCAAGTTCCTGCCATAATAATGTTCTTACTTGTCATTATTTTTCTTTGGCCTGGAATTTGTAACTTTCGTGTACAAGCATGCAAAATTTGACAACTTGAACTTTCTTTGATTGAGATGTGAGGCAATGATTATCATTTTCTTCTTCACATATTCTGAAGGAATTGATAGATCTCTGTGATCTTCACTGATGCTTATGCACGTACAGGGGTGTGTGGAATTAGTTACCCATGGGTTTGCAAGGAATGGTCTCAATTTGGGGATATGTTTTTAGCTGAAAATTTCTGGACTAATATTACTCTTTGTCTAGAGCAATAACTTGTTCTAGTCAGATGAATAGCTTGATTTGTTCCACTCATTTTCTGGACCATCCAGTTGCTTGGGAGTCCGATCTGTAATTGACTGGTTAAACAAGAATACATACTATCTGTATGACAAATAATAGTGACCTCATCCCCCCCCCCCTTTTCCCATGTATAATCAAGCAGCTTTATTGGGATCACCCATGTGAAGGTAAAGATGCCATCCTCGCATTCATTCCTGCCACTGGCATTATCTTATTTGTGGCAATAACTTGTCAAAGTTTTGGGGAAACTGGGTACTGAGTTGGACAGACAGCGAACAGAAACTGTTCATATCTCTTTGGATCTATAATCAGCATACTAACAATGGGATGAGATGACACTCCATTTTGGTGATGTGTGAAGTATTTGGGAAGCAGAATCAATGATGGTCAATTAGACTTCTTGTGTCCATAGGCTGTGTCTATGTGCATTGAAGCACTGGAAAAGGTCAAACAATCCTTTTTTATTGGGGTCAAGGTTAAACAATCCTTGGTATGTATCTGTGCATAATTTTATTTGAACATTTAAATTATTACTTTTGTCTATCAAGGACTTGCATATCTATTTGACATTCTTTGTTTCTTGTTTTTTTTTTCAAATGCATCTATTGCAGTTTGTACTTATTATTAATATTAATAAGAATAATATTATTTTACAAACCAAGTACTTTGTAGCTCTTTTAAGAGAAATGCTGGATGAGTATCTTTTCATTTTACTTTAGAAAATCTGACCACATTTTTGAACAAATTTGAGAAAAAACATTTGGTTCTTTGTTCATGATATGCTTTCTCTGCCCAGGAGCTAAAGGATGTGCTAACAAAAGTGCCAGAGATTGCAGAACTAGTTGGTAATGAAGAGATAGCCAAGGTTCTAGGTGTCAAAGAGCAAGATGAAAGTGATAAAACTATTCTGCGGGCAGTTTTCACAAAGTTGATGTCTGCATCTAAAGAGGTTGTATCAGATCTGGTGTCCAAACTGAAAAGTAGACTGAATACAGACTCAAAGGTAACTTGGAATTGTGAATCTTTGTGTTTTCTTATATGGATATGTTGTTTATCAGTGTTGACAACCTGTTATTATTTCTCCTAGTGAACTGTCTTATAAATTAGTTTGCTTCCCTGATGCTTGCCTAAGCTAGCTGCATCTCATTAATTCTTTATATAAGAGGTTTCATCTCTCAACCAAAAAGGTTTATGCTGCTTTGCTGTTTACCTTTGTTTATTTTCCTTGGTCACCAGAGAATGTACTTGTGCAATGCAAGTTTTATTTTTGTGCTTTTTCCTGATTTTAATATGGGCTTCCTTATGGGTTTATATCTTTGCTTATATTTGTATGGTTGCAGCCCCTACATCAGAATTCAGCTTTGATCTCTATTTAGAAGGTGAACAAAGGCCATAATTCATTCATATAAGGAGGGGCAAAGATACACAATTCATCCCATACACTGAAAGGAGAGATAACTCTATCAAGGTGGTGGAGTCATCATCCACTCAAACCTCTAACTTCAGCCCCAACTCTATTACGGCAGAAGCTTTTTCCAATCACATTGCCTATCCATGATGATTGACTCCCTAACTTTGATATCCGAATGCCTGAAGCTCCATTCATGAAGAAAGAAGATAAATCTCTTAAAAACTCTGCCAGTTGCATACTTCCTTCCTGAAAATTCTCTTGTTTCTTTCTTTCCAAATTGCCTACCGTATTGCAGGTAGACATCTGTTCCATATATCTCTTTCCTGTTTCACTGGATTGAAGTTCTCCCATTGTTGGACCAAGGTTGCAGTATCGGAACAGTGAGACCCATCCTTTTTCAAAGCCTTGAAGAACTCCATACCACAACAATAATTCCGCATTTGATGAATAGGACTTTTGGATACTCCAGGAATCCTGTGTTAGATCCTTTTTTTATTTCTCTTTGACATTTCTGAAGGGTTATGAGAAAAGAAAATTTTCTCATGAATTCTCTTTCTGCATAGGCTTTCAGATTGCACTTATTCTTACCTTTTCACTTGGATCCTCTTGGGCATATGGCCACATTACTTGTTTTGACATGTCCAGGATTAGTACCTTTTGGCTCAATTTATGGGCTTCATGTTGTGAAGCCATTGGAGATTGAAGATAGTTCAACTTTTCAAATTGTAAATTCAACTGACTTTTCTATTGGATGGTCCAAATTATGATTTAAGCAGATTTTAGTCCAAATCATGTTCATCCCAAGCTTATTTGGAATTTTCATTGCTTCTTTTAATAAGATCTTTTTTCTTCAAATTTTCAATGGTTTTCCTTGGGACGATCTATCCCATCCCCAGTCCACCTTTTAGGATTATTGTTTACCTAGTTAGATTTTCAATGGTCTGTGGTATACTAAGTATCCACCTCAGTCTGAGAGGATTTTGCAATTCATCCTTTGAGCGAGGAAATTAAATGAGATTGAATAGTTGAATGGGCGACTGTTGTTTCATCTTGATCTGGTTTGGATTGGCGAGGATTGCCCTGAGTTGGTGGGTCATTTTGAATTGGAAAGGAAGAATCACATGGGATCAGATGCTATCGATGTTTGATCCGAACTTATCACCGCCAAGTTCACTCCATCCCAACTGATCACTCCTAACATCTGATAAGCTGGAGCCAATTGTGATCCTGATCTGCCAGTCCAGGTCCAGATTATCCTGCTAATTCTGCACATCGTTGTGTGGTGTCCAACTCTCTTTACCCTTTAGAGTCCATGAGTGGAAGTATGAATTGACTGACTGCTGGCTCAGAAAACCCACATTTGATCGTTATATAAGCTTGTGGATTGCTTGCGTGTAGGTATTTATCCTGTATATTTTTAAGCATTATGTTTGTTTTTCTCTTTGTTCTTACTGTTTCTTCTTCTGGTTGTTTATGGTGAATTCATTGCGCAAATTTTTATCACTGATTGACAAAGTTAAACAGTGAATTGTACAGTTTCAATATCTTTTGGCAGCAGATTATACGGACAGTACTAGAGCTCATGTGGTTCCCTTAAAAGTTAGCTGCCAGTCAGGCACTTGCAGAGTTGTGTATGCATCTTTGATGACATGCTTGCCAGCCTGGAGAAGGGGGGGGTGTGTGTGGAGCGGGTGATTAACATGGGTGGCTCCTGGTTCAGATTGTGTGAGCATCACTGGAGACAATTTCATTTGAAGGTGCAGCTTTGCTGCAGAAATGCCACCCCCTGGCTATTCTGTGGAAGTGATACCTGTGGGACAGTGTGTCGAAATTAGGGGAGGGGTACCTTAGGCTCTGCCCTCCTTCGGAATGTCATGTGAAATATGTATATTTTTGGAGGAAATGCAAGCTGTAGAAGTAACCCCGATGCCTACCCCCCCCCCCCCCCCCCTTTGATGAGTTGGATATTGGCTTTTATGTGTTCCTTTAATAGTTTGGTTCTGCTGCAAACCAGTGGGGCAGTGACAGAAGATAGTTCTTCCATTTGAGAGGATTTGGTAGCAGACATCACACCTCCCTCTGAAAGAATTCTGACTGCAGATTTTACTGAGAAGTTCGTGTTCGCCTCCCATTTCCATGTTCGGACATCACACCTCCCTGGTTCAAATGTCTGCTTGTGTAGTGTAGCTGTAGGTTCCATGAATTCAGAATTTTCTACTTCCGTGAGATTCTGGCAGAACTCGAAGTCCCAAAACTGTTGTTGTGTACCTGTCAACATATTACTAATTCTATGATTTGCCGAACAAGAAACAGCATAGGGATTTGGAAACCTCTCTGCTAGGGATCCATCCTCCACCCAAGTGTCTTCCCCACATAATGTGCACTGACCATCCTCCGCCTTGATACCGGAAGAGCATCTAGAGAGCTCCATCTGGCTGCATATTTGTCTCCACATGCGAGATATTTTCCCACCTGAAGTTTCCAGTGCATCATTGAGATGTACCCTTACATATATTTTTTGTTTTATAATTCTCCCCCAAAGTGAGTGTTGCTCTCTTTCTAATCTTCATAACCATGTTGCAAGAAGTGCCTTGTTTCTACTGTCAACAGAGGTCAGTCCTGCTCCCCCTTTCTCCTTCTGCATACACACTTCCAGTTAATAAGTGACAATCCCTCTCCTCTGGGCTCTGGCCCTCTCGCTCTTCAGAAAAGAGCAGCTCGAGTTGACTCCAAGTCTCCAACACTCTATGAATTTTTGCTTCTTCTCTATGTTCTCTATTTGAAAGTGGATAGTGCTGCTTGTCTATTAATATCTGAATCAGACGATACTCCATGCATAATAGTCCATTCATTCTATCCATGTATTACAGTCAAATTCAATGCACAATCATTTGGCCGGTGCTTGTGATGTCAAGGAAGAATTTGGGATATCAATTTGCCATACAAGCCTAATGAGATTTTGATGGATGGTTTTATGTCAGTGAAGTATGCAGAAGATTATGGCTAGAGTTAAATTTTGATTTATATTATATGATATGGACATGGAACATCTATTTAGTGGACAATTTTTTGGGCAGTTCTTTGCCATTACTTTTGAGGTTTTGATGACTGAAACATAGGCCTTTATTTCAGGATGAGGCTGCATTCAAAGAATAAACTTGAAAGACAATCATACTATGTGTTCTATCATTCTTTCTGTTGGCATTCTTTCTTATGGAAATGAAAATATTTCCCATAGAGAGCTGTGTACTATAGATACCTGGTATGAAATGAAAAACAGGTTAATATTCAGATATGCTATCCATGTTCTGATGCAATGACTGTCGATGAGATCATATGCCAACAACTTTAATTCCTTGATGGGTGTGGATATTCCTTTTGCATGTTATTTTGCTTGCAAACGTTTTGACACTTATTTCCTCTTTATGGAAGCATCATGAAGTGACTAAAAATTTACCATAGCTTGTAAACTTGCTACCTTACCTTCACATGTAAGTATTCATCAGATGGCCTGGGGAATACCCTGAATGTCCATGGACTTTATCCTGTTGGTCTGGCAGGGGTCAAGGGCTTTAGAAGCTTGTCCCCTCCCAACTGAGCCCCATTGGCATGGTCCCGTCGGGTAGGGCTACCTGGGTGTCCATTGGGAAGGTGCAAGGGGAGTTTTCTCCCTCATTTAAATAACCTAAAAAGGTTTTTAATCTCATGATAACTATCCATTGTAGTGTATTCTTCCTATGAAAGCTCTGTCCAATTAGGACAGATGCTGAAGAAAGATGGCACACCAAGTACTAATTAAATTTTCTATTTCTACTTATAATGGTCTTCTGACCTAGATACCTGTATCAGTTTATTCAAGTACAACTGTGCCAATAATTGTTGCAATGCTGTTTGCCTTTCTTTTTCATTGCATGAATGGGCTTCCAAATGAAAAATGAAAGAGAGTTCATTTAAGCTATTGCCTGCATTCCTGCTTATACATTTTTTAAATTTTTTAAGATTTAAATTGTACCATTCTACTCTGATTTTTTGATGCTCCGTTTGATCTTTGTTTTTTTGGGGAAAGTGCCATTTGACCCTTTTTAACATGTCAATTCAGGTTAGGACATTAACAGAGAAAGAAACACTAGCACTTGTGCTAGAGAAGCAGTATCCAGCTGATGTTGGAGTGCTATCATCCTTCTTCCTTAATTATGTGAAGCTTATTCCTGGTGAAGCATTATATCTCGGTGCTAATGAACCCCATGCATATCTTTCTGGTGAATGCATTGAGTGCATGGCTACATCAGACAATGTTGTCCGTGCTGGGCTTACTCCTAAATACGTTGATGTTCAAACTCTTTGTTCCATGCTGACGTACAAACAGGTGTGCATATCTTCAGTCTGTTGTAGTTGTTCTGAGTAGAAGTGGGATTTTGTCAAATGCTCTGAGTAGGAAGACACAAATTGATGAGCTTGTTTTCTTTCACAGGGATTTCCAGAGATTCTGCGGGCGATTCCATTGAGTACTTACATATCAAGATATATACCACCCTTTGAAGAATTTGAAGTTGATCATTGTTCTCTTCCTTCTGAGAAGTCTCTGGTGTTACATGCAATCCCAGGTCCATCGCTTTTTGTTGTTGTGGCTGGTGAGGGTAAAATGGTGGTGGCTCCCAGAGTCAGTGAAGAAGAGATTACGGAGGGCCACATTTTCTTTGTTCCAGCTGGGATTGAGATCAGTTTCTCTGCTGGATCTGCTGGAGCATTGCAAATATACAGGGCTGGTGTGAACAGTAGGTTTTTTGAATAGTCAAGTCGAATGCCTGAACCATTGTCAAATGCATAGAGATGGGCTACCCACTTGAAGTATATGGAGAGGCATTAGCTTCCTCTGTGTCATGCCCAGTCCATACTCAGGCCCGGTTTGATACTTTACTTACACTCGAGTATTATGCTTGATCCAAAGATTCACAGATGAAGCGCTAAGCTCTCTGGGCATGCACGGTTTCTTTGCTTTTTGGTCACACTTTCTTTGGTTTCTGGGTGTTCAGAAGCTAATTCAGGTTTGTGTCCAAGAGTCAAGGGTATCTTACAGTTCAGCATGTTTGCCAATTAAGTGTTAGTGTTATCCGACAACACCTTTAATCATCTTATGTAAATTAGACTTGAGAATGTATATTTGAAAGAATAAATAAGTCTTCGCCTTCAATTGCAAGTTTCATGTTTGCCGATGCAATTTTTGGATGCTATCCTTTTGCTCTTCGTTCTGCTCCATGATCTCATTGCAAACTGCATTGCTCTTTCACTAGTGCCATTCACTTCATCAGCGAATAATAACCCAACCATCCATCAGTATCCTTACCTCCTCTTTCACCAACTGAATCTTGCTGCCTGTCCCGTGCATATTGACAAGGACATGCCTTTAGGCTGTATGTCAACCCAATGAGATACCTCTTGGTTTCCAAAAATTTGCGTATCATGGAGTGGCTTGTGGATTGTGATACATGACAGAAAGTGCTTAGCTCAGCTCATCTGGAGCAGCTTTTCTCCTAGCCTCACTTTGATATGGAGTTAGGTTAAAGGTGGGCTAACTCAATCCGATTAAAGTAGTCCGAAGTTAACCCATTTTTGGTTTGATAGGAGGGTAGTTAATCTTGGAATAAGGAGGTGGGGTAACCTATATTTAATCCAATGTGGTTTGATAAGAAGTAGGTTAACCCAGTAATGATGGCAACCAAAATATTATATTTATGTCTCTTTTTAATTTTTTAAATATATCTGTCATCCTCTCTCTCTTGCTCTCTCCCTCTCTCTCATGTCACTCTCTCTCTCTCTCTCACACACACACACAAACATACATTAATTACGAGTTTAAGTATATATTTTAATTGAGAATTTTTTATTTTATTATAATTTTAAATTATTTTTAATATATACTATAAATTGAATATATCATAAAAATAAATTTATTTTTATAAGTAATATCACTAATTAAACTTTAAAAGTCAAAAACAACATTAATTATGGGTTTATGTTACAGTTCATCTTTAAAAAGTTTTATTTTGTCTTGATTTTTAAATATTTTAAATATATTATATGAATATAATATATCATGAAAATAAATTATATTTGATAAATAACTTCAATAATATCACTAATTAAAATTTAAAAGTTAAAAATGAAATTAATTACGAATTTTGTGTTACTATTCATCCTTAAAAAATTATTTTATCTTAATTTTTAAATAATTTTAATATATTCTATAAATATAATATACTATGAAAATAAATTTTGTTTGATAAATAACATCAATAATCTCACTAATTTACATTTAAAAATTAAAAATGACATTAATTACGGTTTATGTTATTGTTTATCGAATAATAAATTTTATTTTATATTATTATATATATATATTTAATAGATTTTATATGCTAAATATATCGTTACAATAATAAATTTTTTGATAAAAATTATCTGTAATATTATTAGCTAAAAATTTAAAGAAAACAAAAGTGTTAATAATTAATTGTTAAATATATTTTAATTGAGAAATAAGAGAGAGAGAGCGTTGAGAGAGAGAGAGAGAGTGAGAGAGAGAGAGAGCATGCGGGAGAGAGCAAGAGAGAGAGAGAGGAGAGAGAGAGAGAGGAGAGAGAGAGAGTTGCATTTAATGAGAGGAGAGAGAGAGAGAGCATGTGGGAGAGAGCAAGAGAGAGAGAGAGGAGAGAGAGAGAGAGAGTTGCATTTAATGAGAGGAGAGAGAATTAAGTGCATTTAATGGTGGGATAGGGAGAAAACCCACCTTTAGAGGTGGGTTTCGAAACCCATGGCCAACCATGGGTTAGCCCACATATAAACCAGATTACCCATATTCCTCAATCAAAGCATAAAAGGGCTTAATATGGGATTAACTATGGGTTAACCTATGGATAACCCAAAACCAAAGTGAGGCCTACGGTTCTTCTATAGGATCCTAGATGTTGTCATGTTTTTAGCTGAAGAAGCTTGGCTAATGTTGATGATGTTGCAGAGAAGTTAAGCAATAACCCCCGCTCCCGCCAAAAGGGGAAAAAAGCATTTTTGTATCATTCTGAAACCAGAAGCTAACAGGTGTTTTCTCAGTCCATAGGGTTCCTCTGCATCAATTCTGGTATGACCTGCTTTCTAAGTAGGTGTCATTTTCAATGCAGATTTGTTGTTACAGTTGCCAGCAAATATTCTTGCCCACGAAGGATTTTTTTTGCAGTCTGCTTACTATTTTAGTAGTTTTTGCAGTGCGTAAACCCAGATGGAGTTACCGGCATGCATGAGATCTGAAAACCTGACCTGAATTCTAAATGAAAGTTGGATTCAGACAATAGATTTACAACCCAAAAATTATATTTTTTGGATTTCGTGTGCCTCAAAATTACATGGACACAGTTTTATGTGCCCAAACACATTAGTACTCAAAATCAAATCTAGAGTTCCTTTGCACAGTGAAATTGGGGCTTTCTCAGCCCTGCACAGGAGCCTTTCATCTTCGGTGTCGGTGGCAGATTCAGTGCTTCCTCTTCCATCGTTGATGGTGCTTGATTGTGACACTTGATGGCACTGGACAGCACAGCTATTTCCTCTTCCCCACTATGCAGCCTGTTTGATAGGGTGGTTTATTTTGATTTTCTTCTTCCTTTGTTCCATTCCCTTCCCTCTAGTTATTTCCATTGTTTGTCGATCCCTCATTCTTCATATATTCGTAGTTTATTCTGATATTTGCAATTTGATGTATCTTGGATTTTAAATTTAAAGTGCATACAAAGGTTAGAACTTGATGCTGCTTAGCAAGTATAAATCAGTAGTGCCGTTGAGAAATGCTAATGTCTCTTTCTTTTGGTTTTCGGGAGTCTGATAAGAAATATTTGGAAGCTGAGCACAATGTTTGGCTTAATTATTTTCAAAATTGGGAAGCCTCAGTTCCAACCCCTGCAGATCATTTTAGAAGTTATCAATTGATGAGATCTGAATTGGTATTTCAGATTGAATTTTGGGTCATTCATGCCATCTTTCCCTTAGCTAGGTGCATTCATTTGTTTGTTTGGTCTGTATGATGCTACATTATGGGGAAAAAATGGGTTTGTATCCAAACGGCTCACACTTCGAAGGACACGGAAAAGCTTCATCATAGCTGTTATCTTAAGAAAAATCTGGTTGACGCTTGCATGACATGCTTGTGTTACCTATTTTTGACCTTCATGAAAATCTTCTTGTGTATATTTTGTGTTCCTTACAGGTCAAAGTCAACAGTGCCCTCAATTAGCAGTTCAGTTGCTTTCTTTTGCATTTTGTAGCTAGATTGTCCCCCATCTGTGCCTAAAACACTTCAATAGATTTCCCCCTTTCTTTCTTCTGTATGAAGATATGCAGTTGGCTGATGGAAAATGAATGCCAGAATGAAAAGTTGATAAAACTGATTGTGTAAGATCTAGAACAACTTCTAACTTTTATAATTGTCAATCCAAATATTTTCATATAAAATGTAATGCACAAGTCAATAAATGAGAGGGAATATGACCACCAGAGAAGAGGACAAAACTTTTGACCTACAACAGTTTGACTGAATTTGTTAAGTGCTCAGTCCACTATAAATTGAGGAATTAATTATTCATGTATGGGTATTTGATTTGATGTGACAGTTTCCTTGATTGTGGAGGCTCCATCTGGGCTGGTTCATTTTGAACTTAGAAGATTTACAAGCCCTCACCTGGCATTCCAAATTTGATTGCCTACTTTTCTATTCATCCAGTTTATATTCCATGTGTGATGTGTGGCTTGGACCAACTTGATATAAGCATGCATGGAATGTTCAATCGTTTATATTCCCATCTGGGTTTGTATTCATCTACCATTATTTTCCCTATCTAGGAGGTCTTGTTACTCCGTTCTCAGATGCAAAGATATTTGTTGGCATATAGGTCATCTGTGGCTCAGCCTGCTCTTGGCAACACTTTGTTGTGTAATTATTACGCACACTGAAAACATATCAATGGTAATGTTTGAAGCAACTAGCTACATTCCTTGTGCCAAATTTTGGATCATTTTCATTCCTGGACCACACAAAGTTGCGGACCAACTGTCACATAGGCCAAGTTGTCCACGATCATTTTGCCTACAATAGGCAAGGATTTTGCCCTCCAGCCCTGTAAATTTTGGAGGTACCTTGATAAATTGAGTTAAGGGCCCTTTCATGGAAAATGGGCTGTCCCAAATACACTGGGTGGACTTCCTTTGGCATGACTCTCAGCTGGTTTCAGGTTCTTGTTGATCCACAACCCTGTTAACGAATTTACTGATTTTAATACTAGGTGACCAGTTGGAATGTGGATCCACAAAATCAACTTCAACTCCAAAACCCGGTGGCAGTCTTTCCAATCTTGCTAATGAAGCTGTCCTTAAATGGGATTCCTCTCTTACTTCTTGGTAGCTAAATTGACAATCCGAAGCACTCTTCAAAAGAAGCAAGTTATATTTTTAAATGTGTCCGCTATGGGAATGAATTACTGAGTATTGTCTGGCTTTATTCTAATAGCTTGTTTGTCCTCTGTGACCCAGAGAGTTGGAGTCTATCAGGGATAGGGAGATCTACTCCTGCAGATATCTATGAACATAGATGTTTGTGAGACACGGAAAAATCTAATCGGTTTTTTTATCGTAGATAAAGATATAGATTTTGTTCTTTTTGAAAAGAGACATCCCCCTCTAAGTATAGAGGGTGATTCCGTGTGTGCGCATAGTATCAGACGATTTGGGTTCGAGTGCTGGACCTCTCCCCACTGACCGTAGTCAGTGTTGATTTATATCGGCCTAACGTCCGAACACCTTTGTTTGACTGTCAAAGAAATCCCCAAAATCCTTTACAAGGTTCTGATGTTGAGGGCAAACTCTCTTGAAGAGCTCATGATGTCCACTCACTCACCACCGACCAACAGAAATAATTTAATTAGGGCTAGGTCTGAGCAAAATCCTAGGATTTTGGAATGGAAGCGCAAATATGCGGAAGCCATAGGCATTTTTGAAACAGAGAGGAGTTTTCTGGACCCCGAGGGTATTTCGGTAATTCTACCACCCCAGGGGTATTTTGGTAATTTTACCATACCCTATACCTAGGTTTAAAGTGATACCCGAGTGTCGGACTGAGTTGACAATACTCCCAGACCGAAGTAGTGACAAGGGGCTTCATGGAAGGCACACATCTGTCAATTTGATCGAAGGAGGGGTATATATGCAATTTTCAGAAGTCGGGGGTTTTCTTATAATTTTTCCACCCGAGGATACATATAAAACATGCCGAGTGCTTCTATAGTTCAAATGAGTACAAGGGTTGTCGGCGAGTTGTCGACATACAAAAGTCCGCATAAGAGCAGGAGATAGGGGCGTAGTCCCAATTACAAAAGTCGCAGGGTATAACTGCAAATTACAGGACTTGGGTCTTTTACGATCCCGGGGAGGACATTCTTGTAATTTCGTCATTATAAGGGCAGAAATACATGACTTAGTCATCCCGGGACGTAAAGACTTACAAACATGGCCCATTGAGGGGCATAATTACAAACACGGCCTGCTGGGGGGCATAAACGTAAATATACCCCGTAGGGGCATAAGTACAAGACCCGGGGACTTACCCCACACGGGCCGAAACAAACGAACAAACGCTTCAAGTGTGCTCCGTAGGTTGTAGCTTGTGTGTCGTCGATCGTCTCCTCTAGGACTTAGAAACAACAACACGGCCCACTGAGGGGCAAAATTATAAATATACCCTCATAGGGGCACATACACAAGACCCGGGGACTTACCCCTCGCGGGTCAAGACAAACGAACAAACGAACAAAACGCTCTGAGTGTCTTCCGTAGGTTGTTGAGTGTAGTAGATCATAGATCTTCCCTTTTTTTGGATCTCCGGGGGTCTATTTATAGAAGTGGGGAATCTCCCCGGGAGTGTTCGACCCCGTACGGGTCCAACGGGATGAAAATGACCCCGGGGAGGTCACTTTTTGATTTCCGTGCGCGGGAGATGGGACCTCCCCGGGGTGGGAGGTCCCCGGGCCGGTCCGGGACCTCCCCGGGGTCGCGCGCCCCCGGGAGGACCTCCTCAGGGTCGCGGACCCCCGGGGGGACCCGTCCGGGGTCGCGCGCCCCCGGGGGGGACCTGCCACGGGTCGCGGACCCCCGGGGGGACCTTCCCGGGGTCGCGACCCCCCGGGCGGGCCTGCCTGGGGTCGCGGGCCCCGGGTGGGTCTGTCCGGGGTCAAACGACCCCGGACAGTTCCTGCCCGGGGTGGTTTGACCCCGGGATGGTCCTCCCGGGGTCGAATGACCTCGGGGAGGTCACCTCGGGGGCCGCGCGGCCCCGGGAGGCCCTGCCCGCCTGCGCGCCAACCCACCCGGGGCCGGGCGACCCCGTACGGGTCCCCCCGACCCCGGATGGGTCCCTCTCACCCCGGACGGGTTCTTTCACCCCGGCGGGTTTTTTTTGCGCACAAAATTTGCTTCCAACAAATGCCCCCCACGGAACGTTCGTCAAAGCCGGGGCGGAGGCGGACGGTCCGTGCCCTCTGTAGAGCTGCACCTTACTGCTTCATTGCTTTCCAGAAAGCTGAGGGTTGATGCTGGCTTGCCTCGGAGAGGCTTGTTGTCCCGGAGTTGACGTAGGCCTGCTTCTGAGAGACTTGTTGGCCTAGAGTTGATGGGGGTTTGCTTCTGAGAGACTCGTTAGCCCGAAGTTGATGGGGGCCTGCTTCTGAGAGACTTGTTGGCCCGGAGTTGATGTAGGCCTGCTTCTGAGAGACTTGTTGGCCTAGAGTTGATGCAGGCCTACCTCGGAGAGGCGCATCCATCTGAGTCGTCGTTGATTGACTATTGAGCTGTGATAGTTGGAAATCAACATTGGCCGACCCTTAGGGGTGCGTTGACCAAAAGTCGTTGTGTCGGCTGATCACTGAGATGCCACTGAAGACGTGTCGGCTAACCACTGAGGTGTGTAGCCGCAAGTTAAAACTGGCTCACTGCTGAGGTGTCGCCACAGATGTGCCGGCTAACTTCTGAGGTGTAGCCGAACATGTTGATGTGTCGGCTGACCGCTGAGGTATGTCGCCGAATGTTGAAGGTGGTTAATTGCTGACTTGTGATAGCCAAGGTTGATGTAGACCAGCCCTTAGGGCATGTTGGTCTGGGTAGATGTCGGCCGTACATGGGCTGAGGCAACTCCTTTCTTTGTTTTAGCTTCAGCTAGTGAGGCTTCAAAGCTGCTTCAGAGTTTCCTGGCCCTTGTGATGGAGTGGCCGAATGGTCCTCCACTTGGTGTAGCATTGCCAGATGCATGCATTTGGTCTCCCTTGGGACGCCTGGATGGCTGAGCTTGCGTCTTTATGGGAGGAGTTTGCCTGCCTTCGCGCTATTCAAGAACGAAGGCGGAGGACTCAGCTGATCATTCAGCAGGAGCAGCAGCAGCTTTGCAAACTTCGGGCGGCCCAGGCTGAGGTGGACACCCTGGTCGAGGTCGCTTACGAGCGCGAGCAGGTGGCCTCCCACAGAGAGGAGGCACTTTTGTGAGAGGCCCAGGGGACCGAAGAAGAGCGCAGTCTTGCGCATGCCGATGTAGATTTTCCGTCATAGGCTTGAGGGGCTCCAGAAGGAAGCTCTTTAGAGTGAGATTCGCCTTGCTAAGCTAAGGAGGAGCGAGTCTGATGCTTGATAAGCCTTTTCTCTCTCTCTTTTTTTTTACTTTACCAACCCTACCGCCCTTTCGGGTTTTCGCCAGGACTGGCCCCCTTTAGCTTTTTCCAGTGCGCCCTTGCGGGTTTTCACACTGAGGGGTACCCATTTTTGCCTAAGGCGCCCTTTCGGATTTTCACCTTAGCCGGGTTAAAGCCTTTTTGCCCCTGATTGCTCTTCTAACAGAAACAACCAAGTCCCCTGGGGCCTCAATATTTTTAACCCCGTTTTTTTTTTTGAACCTATAATGCCAAAAGGCAAGGAGCAGGTGGCACTCCCGTAGGGACGTGTGTGCCGCAGAGGTGGGACAAATGGATGGCTTCGGCTGCCCTAGCGGGACGTAATTGGGCAAATCCAGAACCGAAAGTTGAACGGGTTGGCAACCCAAGAGAGGTGTGTATGTGCCAAGCCCGGCTGGGATAACAAAGGAGAAGATTTAACAGTCCGAGAGGGACATGCGAGTTAAACCTGGAGGCCGATAGGCGGGATGGGTTGGCAGCCAGAGAGAGCATACATAGGCCAAACCCGAAGCGATGAAAGGAAGGGATTTGACAGCCCGGGTGGGACGTATAAGTCAAATCCGTGAGCCGATAGGCAAATAGGGTTGGCAGCCCGACGAGGGCATGCAGAGGCCAAGCCCGTGGGGACAAAGGAATAGACTTGGCGATCCCGGTGGGATATATGAGTCAAGTCTGAAGCCAAGAGGTAGGATGGGTTGACAGCCCGAAAGGGGCATGCAGAGGCCAGACCCAGAAGAAGAAAAAGGGTGGATTTGACAGCCCTAGTGGGACGTGAGAGTCAAATCCTAAAGCCAATAGGCGAAGAAGTGGGTTGGCAGCCCGAGAGGACATGCTGATGCCAGACCCGGTGCGACATCTGCCAAAAGGCATGATGGATTGGCAGCCCGAGAGGGCATACTGAGGCCAGATCCCAGAAAGGTAAGATGAGCCGAAAGGCATGGTGGGTTGGCAGCCCGAGAAGGCATATTGAGACCAATCCCAAGAAGATAAGATGAGCCGAAGGGCGAGGTAGGTTGGCAGCCCGAGAGGGCGTACTGAGGCCAATCACTAGAAGGTGAAATGAGCCAAAAGGCAGGATGGGTTGGCAGCCCGAGAGGGCATGCTGAGGCCAGTCCCAGAAGGTAAAATGAGCCGAAAGGCATGATGGGTTGGCAGCCCGAGAGGGCGTACTGCGGCCGAACCCAAAAGGGTAAGATGAGCCGAAAGGCATAATGAGTTGGCAGCTCGAGAGAGCATACTGAGGCCAATCCAAGTGGGACAAAAGAGTAAGTGGGTTTAACTGCTCGGAAGAGACACATGAGCTAAACCCGGAAGCCGATAGGCGGAAATGGGTCGGTACCCCGAGAGGGGCATACATAGACCGAGCCCGATGGGACAGAGTATGACAATCTCAGAATGTCGGTGGGACTAGGTGTCATAGGATGACATGTAAGGCGTAGCCATGACATCAATATGATGTTTTGGTCGAGATGGGGTGGAGTCATTGACTTAGAGCCACCCTTAAAGTAGATAGGGAGAGGATTTCTTTTTTTTTTTTTCACATTACCAACCTCACCGCCCTTTCGGGTTTTCGCCGAGGCTGGCCCCTTTAACTTTTTCCGGTGCGCCCTTGCGGGTTTTCACACCGAGGGGTTGCCCATTTTTGCCCGAGGTGCCCTTTCGGGTTTTCACCTCGACCGGGTCTATGGCCTTTTTGCCCTCAGCCAACTGTTGAAGGCTGACTGAGTCCGCCGAGGTATCAGTATTGTTAACCCCATTTTTTTTTTTTTGAACCTTCACTGAGGAGAGGTACGGTCCTGTGAGGACTGCTGTGGAAACTCCTGCGGTGGCGCATGGTAGAGCTTCATATGCTTGCCGTTGAGAGGAGGGAAGGGATTGTCCCCCTTGTGGTCAAGGACCGTATAGGCCCCTCCTTCATAGACTTTCTGAATGACATAAGGTCCACGCCAATTAGGCTGGAGTTTGCCGTTGGATCTTCCCGCGAGAACCTCCTTTTCTTTGACCATGACGAGGTCACCTTTCTTGAATGCCCTTTGCTTGACCAGCTTATCATAGGTACGTGTCATGCGGGCTTGATACACTTGTAAGTGCTTGTAGGCTTTGAGTCTTTGACCTTCAAGACTAGACAATTCTTCGAGCCTTCTTTCAGTTTTAGATTGGTCTTGGCCTGGCAATCCGGCGTGCACAGCAACGCGGTAAGATTCTAGCTCGATCTCCACAGGGACCACCGCCTCGGCTCCGTAGACCAAAGAGAATGGGGAACATCCCGTAGGGGTTTTGTAAATAGTCCGGTAGGCCCATAGGGCTTCGTGGACCTTCTCGCCCCAATCCCGCTTACGGCCACCTACTATCTTGGACAACAGCTTGCAAAGGGTCTTGTTGAAAGCTTCGGCCAATCCGTTGGCTTGGGGATTGTAGACTGATGACGTCCTCCAATCGATATGGAATTTGGCCGCCAAAGCATAAACAGTCTTGTTCCTGAATGGCGTGCCATTATCGGATATAATTCGACTAGGGGTGCCGAATCTGTATATAATGTAGTGCCTCACAAAACGGGCAACTATCTCTCCTGTAACTTCCCGTAGTGGGACATCTTCTGCCCATCTGGAGAAGTAATCAGTGGCCGCCAGTATGAACTTGTGCCCTTGGGACGATGGTGGGAATGGTCCCACAATATCCATACCCCACTCTGCAAATGGCCAAGTAGGAGCTGTTGGATGGAGCGGGCTCGGTGGCCGCCGAGGGACTGGGCCGAATGTTTGGCATTGATGACATGTACGAGTATATTGATTGCAATCTTCGTACATGGTAGGCCAATAGAACCCTTTAAGCTTGATGCTATTCTTCATCTTGGCTTCTGCTTGGTGAGCTCCACACAATCCGGAGTGAACCTCATGCATGACAGTCTTGGCCTCCTTGGATGAAAGACAACGGAGGAGGACCGATCGGTCTTTTTCATGGACGAGTCTGAAGAGCAGACCGTCAATCAACTGGTAGGATGTAGCCCTGCGTAGCAGTTGCACCCTCTGAGCCCGATCAGGAGGGAGCCAGCCGTTCTTTATCTTTATGATCGGCTCACGTCAATCTTCTTCTTCGGGAACATTCTCCTCTTGAATGTTGTCGACCTCGTAAACAGTGAGGTCGGATTCTTCGTCGAGCACACTTGGCATGAGCCTTCGGTGTCTGACAGTGATATTTAACTCTCCTTCAGGCGGGAATTTTAAGGCCGCTGCCAATTTTGCAAGAGCATCAGCCTGCGAGTTGCTGCCTCTGGGGACATGGCCTATTTCAAATAGGTAGAATTTTTCCTTGAGCCTCATAACGGCTGCATGGTAGGGAATGAGCTTCTTCTTCCGGACATTATAGACGCCCAGTACTTGTCGGATGACGAGCTGAGAGTCCCCGTACACTTTGATGCACTTGATGTCCATCTCCAGTGCCAGTTGAAGCCCGATAATAAGCGCTTCATACTCTACCTCATTATTAGTCAGGGACTTCATGAGCGCACAGGAATTGTGGAGGATGCCGCCTTGTGGAGACACAGAGACTACCTGAGACATAGTCTGTAAGGTCGCCGGCCCTTTTGATTGTCCGAGAAGCACCATCAAAATATAACTCCCAGTGTGGGAGGTCGAGGGTGAGGATGCCTGGCTCCATCTGTAGCGGGACTTTTTTAGAATGCTCCCCAATTTCTTGAGAAGGCACTAACACCTCCTCATCGGGTAGCTCGAAGTTGAGCGGCGAATCTTGCGGCACAGGGTGCGCTGCTAAGAACTCCGCCATTCTTTGTCCTTTGATCGCTTTGCGTGGGACGAAGGTGATGTCGAACTCCACGAGGATAAGTGCCCATTTACCAAGCCTACCAGAGAGGACAGGCTGGCTGAGCAGAAACTTGAGTGGGTCACATTTTGAGATGAGCTCCACCCGATGGGCTAGGAGATAGTGCCTTAGCTTCTTGACGGCAAAAACCAGAGTTAGGTACACCTTTTCCATGGGCGTGTACCGATGCTCGGGCTCGATTAGTTTTCGGCTGAGGTAGTACAGCGGCTGCTCCTTGCCCTCTTCATTAATCTGGGCTAGGAGAGCCCCCAAAGAGGCATCCATGGCAGCAATATATAAGATAAGGGGCTTCCCTCTGACAGGTGCCCCTAAGACAGGAGGAGTCAGCAGATACTCCTTGATTTACTCGAAGGCCTTCTGACAGTCTTCGTCCCATATGAAGGGTGCCCCTTTCTTCATCAGTCTGCCGAAAGGTGGGCATCTTCCTGAGAGGTTAGAAATAAACCGCCTAATATAGGCGAGTCTTCCTTGAAGAGATCTGAGCTCTGTCAAGTTTTTGGGCGGAGGTAGTCCTCTTATAGTCTTGATTTTGTCAGGGTCGATTTCCATGCCCCGGTACCTGACGATGAAACCAAGGAACTTGCCGTTGGAGACGCCGAAGGCACACTTCATCGGGTTCATCTTGAGCTGATATCGCCGGAGCCTTTCAAAGACTCGACGCAAGTCAGTCAAGTGATCCTCCCGCTTCTTCGTCTTGACGACCAGATCATCGACATAGCATTCGACAAGGTCATATAGGATCTCGTCAAAGATCTTGGTCATTGCCCTTTGGTAGGATGCGCCGGCATTCTTCAGACCGAACGGCATCCTTTTGTAGTTGAAGATCCCCTTAGGAGACCGGAAAGCCGTATGGTCTTTGTCCTTGATGGCCATGCGGATTTGATTATAGCCCGACGACCCGTCCATAAAAGACAAGGCTTCGTGACCGGTGGTCATATCAACCATTGTCTCAGTGATTGGGACAGGGAAGTCGTCCTTCGGGCATGCTTTGTTCAAATCCCTGAAGTCGATGCAGACTCGGACTTGGCCATTCTTCTTCTTGACGGGGACGATATTGGCGAGCCACATAGGGTACATGCAAGGTTCTATGAAGTCCACGTTGAGCATCTTGTCAACCTCAGCATTGACCTTTAGCTCCAGCTCATGGCGCATACGCCTTTGAGCTTGCTTGACTGGCTTGACTGTTGAAAGTATTGCCAGCTCATGTTCAGCCACAGAACGGTCGAGCCCGGGCATTTCTTTGTAAGTCCAGGCGAAACAATCCCCTGAACTCTTCTAGGAGCTGTCGATACGACTGCTTTTCTTCCTTGCTGAGGAGAGCACTTATGAAGGTGGGACGATGGTCGCTTTTGCTTCCGAGATTGATCTCAATCAACTCGTCCACAGTTGCTTGACCCCCGTCTTCGAGCTCCGGTGGAGCTGGTTGGAGGTCGACGAAGTCTCCCTCATCATCAGTGCTGGCTTCATGGACTTCAAATTCTTCGAAGCACTCTTGCTCGTGGCTTGAAGTCGAAGGACTGGTTTCATCATGTTGATGGTTAGCAGGCTGAGCTGCTCCTTCCTCTGAGGGGTGGTCGTCATCGACTCCTGGTGAAGGTGATGGTGTCATTGATAGCTCACCGGACTCCCTTACAGAGTCGCCGATATTGGGCTCAACTTCAGCTTGCCTGTTAGGGAGTGGCAGTAGCCCTATGGCATGAACTGCATAATGGACCTCGAAGTCCGTTTCCTGGTCGTAGCCAAGTCCCCTTGTGTCTTTGCGAGAGAAAGGAGGTTGTCCACGGACCTGTGGAGGGTTCCACAACTGATGGAAGTACGTCGCTCGCGCGGGGTCCAGAGTTTGCGAGATGTGCTGCTTTTTACACATCTCCTTGATGTAGCTGGGCATGTCATCTATCTCCTGGACTGGCTCTGGCGCCACATCGGTGGGAGTATCCCAGCCAAAGTCATCTTCAGGAGGACACGGTGGGACTAAATCACCTTTGTAAAAGATGATCGGCTTGTTCCCCTTGCCCTTGTTGCGTCTCCTTCTTCGTTGATAGGAGACTGTAAAGGTCTTCAACGACTCCACCTCGTATTCTTCCCGTTGGGACGAGAGCTGGAGGCACTTGGGCGGTAAGGAGATACTCCCGTCAATGACCCGGCTGATGAGGTTGGCTTCAAAGTCAAGATTCTGCCTTTCTGGTTGAGTCGGCTTGGAGGCGGCACTGAGGCTCAGCCTGTGCAGCTTTACCATGTCTTGGTTAACAGTGAAGAGCTGTCCTTCCTCAACTTCATGGTCCATCTTTTGTTTCCCTTTGTCTTTTAAAGACTCGGGGATTGCTAAAGTGGGCTTCCCAAAATATAGCGAAGCATCGGCCAGATGGCACTCATTGGGGTGGAACGGGGCTTGATCTGCGAAGACCGTATGTTGTTCCCCTTCCTTAGCATATTTAATGCACTGGTGCAGAGTTGAGGGAACAACCCAGTTTTCATGCAGCCAGGGTCTTCCAAGCAGCATCTTGTAAGATGTGTCGGAGTTGATGATATAAAATGTCGCTTGGGTGATAAAATCGTCCAAGGCTAGTTTGACCACAACCCGACCAAGCGCCTCCTCGGAACCCTGATTGAATCCCGAGATCTTGACATCGGTCACCTTTTGTAAATAAGGTGCCAAGTATAGAGACTTGAAAGTCTTCAAAGGTATGATGTTGACGGCTGCTCCGGCGTCAACCAAAATGCGATTCACGTCATGCCCATTAATCGTCCCCTTCATATATAAGGGGCGATTATGACACGGAGAGGACAGCAACATGTCTTTGTCCGTGAAGGAGATGTTGGCTGTGAGTGCTTCATATGCCTGGGCTTGCAACTCTGCAGCATGGGCTTCATATGCCTCTGGATCTTGAAGTTTCTTGATAAGAGCCTCTCTGAGGTCTTTGCTCCAGGTAATGGCTTCCCAATGGTGACATTTGTTGGGAACCGCTTCATATGATGAATGATTTTGCGGTCCGCCCGAGCACGGGTCTTGTCAAATGGCGGGATGATCTCCGCCCGGGTCTTTGATGCCTGGCGAGGTTTCTCCCGCTTAGAAGGGCGCTCCTCCCCATCCTGACCCTCCACATTTTCTTGGAATAGCGGTGCCAAGGATTCCTCCGGAGGTGGCAAAAGTTCCTCAGGCTGGTCTTCATTAGAAGGATCTGCTGGGCCTGCGGGCTCGCCCCCGTTGGAGGGGCCGGCCTGCTCTGACGCCTTCTCGCATTTTGGCGATTTGGCTGGCTCCTCTTCTTCATCGGAGGATGTGATTGTGAAAGAGACGCCACCCGGCTTAGCCGTTGAGGTAGGGCCTGAACCCTCTGAGGGGCTGAGGATGAAAGGGATTCCCCGAACTTGGGTTTCTGGGACAGGACCCGGCTTCTCCCCTCTGAATATTATGACCCGATCAAGAGTCGGGGGACCTTTCCGTCCACGTCCTCGGCCACGACCTCGGCCACGTCCCCGGCCATTTCTTGTCGAGCGGCGCTGATATGTCGCCATAGGAGCCTTGCCTCCAGTGCTATCGCCGTGGGACAGTAAATGTTGTCAGGCGGCGGATCGCCACCATGTTGCAGGAGAGCTCTTGCAGCATTTCCTCGAGCATCTCGACAGTGAGCTCCTCATCTTTGTAGAATAATGAGAGCTCCTCGGGATTGGGAAGTCTTCACCCTCTTCAAGGCGGTGGGCCATTTCCTGGAGCCATTGCAGAAGACGGGCTTTGCGCCCAAGCTTGTCCCAGGGAATATATTCGTCTAGAGTGATAACCTGGTGGGATGAGGGGGAGTGTACTCCTCCAGCTCATCTATGAGCTTTTGAAGTCTTTGTAGAGAAGTTGGCTCCTTAGGAGCCTCCATAGTAGCGGCTTGTTCGGCTTGCTTCTTCAACCTCCTCTTCAAATTCTTCCTGCGATTCTTCTTCTGCTTCTTCTGGCAGGCCGCTTCCTGAGAAGAGAGAGGAGTTTGCTTTGGCGGTGGGACTCGCTTGCCCCCAGAATTTTGCTTCTTGCTCGGGCTGGCTCCTTAGGGGCCTTACTGCCGCGGCTTTTTCTGGGGACAACCTTAGTCCAAATGGCCTCCTCCGGCTGAGGCTGGAAGGTGGCATTGATTGCCTGAGCAATTATTTCAGGAGGCAACTCCTGGAACTCTGCCAGTCCATAGTGGAGCCTCTGGGGACTTTGTAGTCCCACCGACTTTGCTTGGGCTGGTGGATTGGCTTGCTTGAGCTGCTGAGGCCTTTCTACAATTGGCGGCCTCGCTGAGTTGACAGAGGCCTTAATTGGGGTCTTCACGGGCTCAAGAAGTCGAGTCCTCTCTACGACTAATGGCCTTACTGACTGGGCAGGAGCTTTGGCTAAAGGCTCTGACGCCTTGGCTTTGTCTTTGTTGTCTGGCCGAGAGTTCTCTCTTACGATGATGCCAGGCTGATTGGACCTGGAACGGACCTTGGAACTCTCTCCCGCGGCTTGGCTTCCTGGGTTCTGGACCTTAGGCCCTTTGTAGGTGGCCTTGCCTTTAGTGAGCAATGGGAATTCATCATTTTCCGCAGGCTTACTTGGTCGGGCTAACCGGGAGAAAGCCTCAGCTTCTCGTCGAACCTGCTGAAGAGTTTCCCTGGCGGCCTCTGCAAGACGCAACCTTGTCATGGAGTTCCCATGAGTATCGACAACCCCTCTCTGGATGAGGGCTTCAATGAAGTCTTGAATCTCTGGGCATTGCCGAGTGGGGTGAGACACCCTTGCATGATACTTGCAATAGCGGGGGTGACTCTTGGCCGTCTCATTGTAATAAGACGGTAGGTCATGTGTCAGCACCCAGCCATCCTCCAGAAGTTTATCAAAAATCTTCTCAGTGTCTTCCTTAGGAAAAGAACATTGATGAGAGAGTCGCCACCCTGGGTACCACAATGTGGATTTAGGTGGCTGAGAATTGACTCCCTGGGAGCTGACTCCCTCCTCCTGTGGCTCGGGGAACTGGAAGGCTGCCGAGGCATGTATGACGTTGACGGAGAAGTGAAGGCTCTCCCGTGCGTGCGGCTGCAGTGGATCGACCAGGAATTCACCTATGTTGACCTTTTCTCGCCTGATTAGGTCCTCGGCGAGGTCCTTGAACGGCTCACAGTTGTGGATAATATAGCCAACAACTTCATGATATGGGCAATAGCCCTGATGAAAAGCAGCACCTGGCGTCTGCTCCACGGGTGACGGGCTAATCAACCCCGCCCGCTGACATGCGAAGAAGATATTGGGAGTTTTCTCCAAAGGGAAGGAGTATAACTTCTCTGGGAGCTCGACTTGAAGTGGAGCCTCCACGTCTTCCGGTGAGTCCTCCTCGTCTTCAGATGAATCCGAGGACTCTTCAGAGAGCCAACCCCTGAGCGGGGCCCGACCCGTGGGTGATACACCCGCCTCCCGTATGTGGGCTGGAGCTAACCCCCTGGCAAATGGGCCAAAAGGGAAAGTGGACAACTGCTGATCAATGCTTTCTAGGAACTGCAAGCAGGCGCCTCTGTTCTAGTTGCAGCTGCCGGACTTCCCCTCGGATCTTCCGGATGGTCCTCCGCAGCGCTAAACATTCTGGGAATGAGGATGAGTGGCTCTGGGACCACCATTGGGCTGTCGACTTGAGGGCCCGGCTTCGGAGGCATTGGAGCTTGAAGCCATCGCCACCATATGACCACGTTAGCTGACCGGTTCGATCGGCTCCAGGGATGAGGCTGGGGTGGGTCGACTGCATGGCCCAGCATATTTACCAAGCCCTTTTGAATGAGCTCTTCTGCTATATTCTTGAAAACATAGCAATCCCCAATGGTGTGACCCAACCTTCGGTGATACACACAATAGGTAGGATCCTCTGTCTTATCCACCTCCGCGGGCTTCCGCGGATCTGGCAGGGTGATGAGCTGCTCTTTCATGAATAGATCAAAGAGCATTTTAGTATGCTCTTTCCTGAAGGAATACGGCGTCTTCATGTTCTCCGCCAACCGAGACGCGCTTGCCTTGGTGGCTTCTTGCCATTGCCTTTAGACTTTCCTTCCCCTTTATCTCCATTCGTCGGGGAGAAGTCAACGGCATTTACCTCCTTGTCGCTAGCTAGACGGTCTTTGGAGGATTTGCCCTTGGCAGAAGCTTGTGTAGGGTGGTCGGCAAAGAACATCTCAATCTCCGCCACCACTGTATTCAACTGGTCAAAGCTTCTGATGCTGGAGCCCAGAAGCTTTTCACTGACTTCTGTTGAGAGACCCCTGCGGCAGATGGTGATCGCATCTTCAGGCGTCGGAGGGTTATCGCAGCGCATGCTGACGTCCCTCCATCGCTTGATGAAGTCCAATGCCGTTTCACCTTTCTTCTGTCGAAGGGAACAAAGCTCTGCTAAGGAGACTTTGCGTTCGACCATTTGGAAGCGGTCGACAAACTTCTTCTGCATATCAGCCCAATCAGATATTGAGTTGGGCTTCAACCTTGAATACCACTGGAAGGCGGTGCCAGTCAAGGACGTGGCGAAATACCCTAGCAAGTATGCCTCTTCCAGGGCTAATTCACCCATGGCCGTCATGTAATAGGCCAGGTGTTCATGCGGAGAACCCTGCCCGTTGAACTTCTGGAGTTTCGGGGCTTTCGGACAATCAGGCGGAAGCTTCTTGAATTGATGATGGAGGGGATATGGCACGCTGTACAAATCAACGGTAGCCACACCCTCGCCATGTTGAGCGAACTTCGCTTCCACGATGTGCTCGATCATCTACTCCTGCGCCATGAGGCTTTCTGCGGCAGGAGTAGCAGATGACCGCGCATTGGCTTCATGCGGCGGGGCTTCGAAGTCCACCGCCAGTGGGAGTCTTGCAGCAGTGGCGGAAGCGTTGGCTGCTACTGGAATGGGAGAAGGCTGTTGATCCGCTCCAGCCGGTGTCGCCTGAGGCGGGGAAGAGACCTCCTTTTCGCGCAAAAGCGACTGTAGCAGGTTCTTGAGCTCTTGGTTTTCCCGTCGAAGCTCGTCCAATGTGGGGGCCCGTGGCTCTTCCCCCAGCTCTTCTTCGTGCCGGGAGTGACTGTCCCCATCAACACTGTGGACATCTTCTTGGCGCTCTTCTTGCCGTACCAGCTCAGGCTGAGATGTACCGGCGGCCGGCGCCTGCTGCGTTTGTGCTAGAATCCGGGAGACCGGCCTTGACCTTCTTAAATATTGGATGGGTTGGTCAAGCTCTCCCGAGGTGTTCTCGGGTTGTTTGTCGCCAGAGGTGGCGTAACAGGTGAACACTTTGACGGTGTCATCGGTCACCTGGACCACCCGCTTTTTCTTGGGCGGTTGTCGCTCCGGCTTGGGCGGCCTCCCAAGTCTGTCAAAGACGGACACTCGGGATGTGGATGCTTGAGGGGAGCGATCCACTTCCGTGTGCGTGGAACTGGCCCACGGGGAAGTCGGCCGCACCTTCTTGCCAGGTCCACGGCGCTTCTGCCCCCGTAGGGGCTGATTTGTAGATATCGGAGAGATTGAGGCCTCAGTGTTTGTCGGACTCCGCATTCGTCGTAGATCCGACATGCGGAAAGGCTCTTCCGCCCTGGCACGTCTTATAATCCGGGCCTCCTCCTTGGTGACCCAGATCTTCTTTAGATGGAGCTGGTGCTCCTCCACTTGGTTGCCCCCTGTTCTCGGACGGGGAGCTCGTCGCTTGGGCCGTTGCAGAGGGCCCTGGGTTGTCGCTGGTACGGCAGACTTCTTCTTCTTCGCTCCGTCCCCCCGGACTTGCCGGAGGGGCTCGAAGCGGTTGGAGGTAGAGATAGTCGGGACATGACGATCCCGTGGTATGATCGGCTCGCCTCCATCGAGCCGGATGCGAATATCTCCGACGATTACAGTCTTGCCGGAGCGCGAGACAGCCGCTTCGGGCCTTGCACCCTTGCGGCTACGGCGTTGTCCCCATTGGGCAGGGGCGGCGGTGGTGGCACCCGCCATAGGCATGGCGTCATCCTGACGGCGGCGGCGTTGCCCCCGTTGAGCAGGGGCAGCACCTCTGAGGGTGGCCGCAGTAGGTTTGGCGCCGTTGTGGCGGCGGCGTTGCCCCCGTTGAGCATGAGCGACGCCAGCAGTGATTTGATTGACCGAGAAAACTCGGCCAACAGCTGGGGCAGAAGGCCTGACACCTTCGGCCGTTGACGTAGCAGCCAAGGGAGCTCGGCTGGTTGTCGGGATGAAGGGCTTGACACCCTTAACAGTTGGAGAATTGACCGGATGGACCCGGCCAGTTGATGAAGTAGAGGGTCTAACACCCTCAGTGATTGGTTTCTTGGCCAAGTGAACCCGACCAATCGACGAAGCCGAGGGCCTGACGCCCCCAGAGACGACCTTGCTGACCGGACTAACCCGGCAAGTTGTTGAGACCGAGGGCCTGATGCCCCCGACAGTTGTCTTCTTAGCTGAGCGGACTCGACTAGCAATTGAGGTTGAGGGCCTAACACCCCCAGTGATGCTCTTGTTGACCGGACTGACCCGGCCAGTTGCTGCAGTAGAGGGCCTAACACCCCCAGTGATGGTCTTGTTGACCGGACTGACCCGGCCAGTTGCTGGGGCCGGAGGCCTGACGCCTCCGACAGTTGTCTTCTTGACCGGGCGGACCCGGCCAGTTGATGAAATAGAGGGCCTGACACCCTCAGTGATGGTCGTCACAGTCGCGGCTGAGCTGACCTCAACCACGGGCACAACGCCCAGGAAGAAGGGCGAGCCGAAGACCGCTGGGAAGTCGCCGAAAACAAGTGGCGTTGTCAGGTAGCCGACCCTGGCATGGTTGGCGACGATCTCGGGGCCGTAGGTGACGGCAGCCATCGCTGTTGCTGACGTTGGTGGTGGTGCGTAGCACGAATGGAGTGGCGTGCAGATGCACAAAGAACTCTCAAATAAACAGTGAGATGTGCCCTCCTCTTCCCGTCCTGTAAAAGGAAGAGGAGGGAAACCAGAACCTTGTAAAAGGTTTAGAGACTTTCTTTGACAGAAAGAAGAAAGGCGGGAGAGGTCCCACCGGGTGTGCCAGTCTGTGAGACACGGAATAATCTAATCGATTTTTTTATCGTAGATAAAGATATAGATTTTGTTCTTTTTGAAAAGAGACATCCCCCTCTAAGTATAGAGGGTGATTCCGTGTGTGCGCATAGTATCAGACGATTTGGGTTCGAGTGCTGGACCTCTTCCCACTGACCGTAGTCAGTGTTGATTTACATCGGCCTAACGTCCGAACACCTTTGTTTGACTGTCAAAGAAATCCCCAAAATCCTTTACAAGGTTCTGATGTTGAGGGCAAACTCTCTTGAAGAGCTCATGATGTCCACTCACTCACCACCGACCAACAAAAATAATTTAATTAGGGCTAGGTATGAGCAAAACCCTAGGATTTTGGAATGGAAGCGCAAATATGCGGAAGCCATAGGCATTTTTGAAACAGAGGAGTTTTCTAGACCCCGAGGGTATTTCGGTAATTCTATCACCCCAGGGGTATTTTGATAATTTTACCATACCCTAGACCAAGGTTTAAAGTGATACCCGAGTGTCGGGTTGAGCTGACAACACTCCCAGACCGAAGTAGTGACAAGGGGCTTTATGGAAGGCACACATCTGTCAATTTGATCGAAGGAGGGGTATATATGTAATTTTCAGAAGTCGGGGGTTTTCTTATAATTTTTCCGCCCGAGGATACATATAAAACATGCTGAGTGCTTCTATAGTTCAAATGAGTACAAGGGTTGTCGGCGAGTTGTCGACTGTACAAAAGTCCGCATAAGAGCGGGAGATAGGGACGTAGTCCCAATTACAAAAGTCGCAGGGTATAACTGCAAATTACAGGACTTGGGTCTTTTACGATCCCGGGGAGGACATTCTTGTAATTTCGCCATTATAAGGGCAGAAATACATGACTTAGTCGTCTCGGGACGTAAAGACTTACAAACATGGCCCATTGAGGGGCATAATTACAAACACGGCCCGCTGGGGGACATAAACGTAAATATACCCCGTAGGGGCATAAGTATAAGACCCAGGGACTTACCCCACACGGGCCGAAACAAACGAACAAACGTTTCGTGCTCCGTAGATTGTAGCTTGGGTGTCATCGATCGTCTCCTCTAGGACTTAGAAACAACAACACGGCCCACTGAGGGGCAAAATTATAAATATACCCTCATAGGGGCACATACACAAGACCCGGGGAGTTACCCCTCGCGGGCCAAGACAAACGAACAAACGAACAAAACGCTCCGAGTGTCTTCCGTAGGTTGTTGAGTGTAGTAGATCGTAGATCTTCCCTTTTTTTGGACCTCCGGGGGTCTATTTATAGAAGTGGGGAATCTCCCCGGGAGTGTTCGACCCCGTACGGGTCCAACGGGATGAAAATGACCCCGGAGAGGTCATTTTTTGATTTCCGTGCGCGGGAGATGGGACCTCCCCGGGGTGGGAGGTCCCCGGGCCTGTCCGGGACCTCCCCGGGGTCGCAGACCCCCGGGGGGACCTGTCCGGGGTCGCGCGCCCCCGGGGGGGGACCTGCCCGGGGTCGCGGACCCCCGGGGGGACCTTCCCGGGGTCGCGGACCCCCGGGCGGGCCTGCCCGGGGTCGCGGGCCCCGGGTGGGCCTGTCCCGGGTCAAACGACCCCGGACAGGTCCTGCCCGGGGTGGTTTGACCCCGGGTGGGTCGAGGTCACCTCGGGGGCCGTGTTGCCCCGGGAGGCCCTGCCCCCCTGCGCGCCAACCCGCCCGGGGCCGGGCGACCCCGTACGGGTCCCCCCGACCCCGGACGGGGTCCCTCTCACCCCGGACGGGTTCTTTCACCCCGGCGGGTTTTTTTTTCACACAAAATTTGCTTCCAACAATGTTGTTATTCATTGGCTTATTTAATGCTCTAAGATTGCTAAATGGTCCTCAGAAGTCTGCTTCAATCTTTAACTGTTGGTCAAGGTGCAGAAGTGGCATACAGTTGCTTCATGATAGGACTGGCTATGTTGTGTATCCTCTTATTTGTTAGGAGTTGCAAGGGCATCATGATGTTGCATGTCTTCGTATAATTGATTTCTTTCTGTCATTTCTTTTTTCTTTGTTTCTGGCAGCCAAAAAAGCCTTCTTTTGCATTGCAAAATAGACTATTGAAGCATTTACTACCAAAATCAAATTGAAAAATTCTTTTTCTTTTCTTGTGCTGCATTACTAGCTTAGTATGGGGCTTTTTGAACACTGTTTTGTAGTTCCGTTGGATAATGAAGTTTTTCTTTCCAAGGCTTAAAAGTAGTCAAAGATTCATATCGTCTTGTGGGCCTTCAACGCCCTATCCCATATCAGCATCTAGGGGAGGATTGATTTTTTTTCCCTTAAAATCAAGGGGCATTATTTTTTCCATAAAATGAAGTTCTGAAAGATACCTTGACATTAAGCTCAGGTCTAGGTGAGATACGACTTCCAGCCGTTTTGAAGTTGATGTTGTTGATCCGCATAGCTGCTAACAAAGTCGCTGATTTTGCTATACATAATGAATCCTTTTTTACAGATGATCCCCTCTTTTAGTATCTAAATTTATTTTTGTGCTTTGATATTCATATTCAATAGTTTGAGCACAAAGTTGCGACTGATGTGGTGCAAACAATTAATTCTGAAGAAGTGGACTGGAGGTGATGCAGCATCTTTAAGAACTTCTGTTGGTGTTTCATAATCTTATTAAGAAACCTAGATCGATTTTTGCAGCTGTTTAATGTCGAACTGTAGCTCTATGAAATATAGCTCTGTTCAGACATCATTGGTAGTTTATACCTGTGTTCTTCACTAAACTTCCTCAAAACACTGACCGACGTCCATGTGCCTGAACATGTTTATCCACTGGAAATTCTCCAATGTTACGGGTTGCTGCAGATGGTCTTAGAACGAAGCTCTTAAGAAGTTAATGTGACGATGTGGATGGGAGGTGGTGCGACATCTTTAAGAGCTTCTCTTGTTGTTTCATAATCTAATAAACTTATGTTGATTTGGCAGATGTTTCATGTTAAATGGTAGTTCTGCGAATAATCTCTATTTCTCATATTATTATATTTTAACAATGTTTAAACTTTACCGAACAATTTGGTAGTTGTGTTTGCCCTCATGTAGGGTACTTCTTTCACTTTCATCTCCTTCCTGCTGTTCATTAAAAATTTAAAACGCAGACCGGCTACAGATGCAGTGGGCAGACGTCTCAGGCCCAAGAGAATTTAGGCTCCCACGCTGTCGGGCCAACTTTAATGTCGAGCACGTGAAGCCTTTGTGGTTCCACCCCGAACGCCAATTGGCAGCAGCTGATTGGTTCAGATTATCTCTTGACGATTCAGCCAGCTAGAAAATGTACACTTTAATTCACCTCTTAAATATGAATTCTCACCTCTTAAACATTAACAGTTTAACCTCCATCCATCTCTTTTTTGTTCAAAATGCAATCTTGCCCATTAGCCATTAGTCAATTTGTATGCTGTAAGTCGGGGGTGTCAATGGATGTGTCGGGTCCGAAAACCCGATTCGAATCCGAAAAAAGAATGGATTTGGAGCAGCTCGTTGCATTCGAAATGAGACACTTCCGTGGATCCGGGGCGACGGTTTGTTGATTCGAAATCTCTCCTCTCGGATCGGGTTTTCGGGGCACCATAAAACCCTACCTTTCGGGGCGAGCAAATCCCCAGCGCCCATCGCGATCGGCATTCCGCATTCGGCGGCTTCCTTCTCGGCTGCTCCCATCTCCACCTCGCTCCTCTCGCTAGGGTTCCAGCGGCAGCATTTCACAACGGAGATCTCCTCGGCCACCCGCGACGGCGAAGACACCACGCTCCCCCTTGGCTCCTCTCTCTAGGGTTCTAGCAGTGGCAGCATTTCACGACGGCAATCTCCTCGGCCGCCTTCGACGGCGAGGTTGATGTGAAGGCAGCTCCCCAGCTGAGGTCAGATCTTCCGCCGTCCAGAGGGGGAAAAAAGGGTATCGAAAAAGGAAGGGGAAAGGGGGCTGATGTGCCGGTTCTCCGCTCCCAATCCACTGCTGCTAGGTTGATCCGATTGGGTAGTCCCGGGCGCTTGGCGGATGCAACAGCGATCTCCCTGATGTCGTCTTAGAAATCATCATCATCATCATGTGTTGTTATTTGTTTGATCTCCTGAAAATGGGTTCCCTTTGTGTCCGTCTCTCATTTTTTTCTCCTAAAATACCCCTCTAGTAGTTTACTGGTTTTAGATAGTTTTCGATGTGTTGTGTCACCTCCGGGAGAGCTGGTAGGGGCCCGGTAGTTCAACATTTCTGCCATTTTTACTCGTCATCGTATTTTAACGTGGTGGTTGTCTGAAATAGCATGGCATGGTTGCCGGGTTTTGTTGCCGAGTCATTTTAGTTGTCCTGCCAACTGGATTCAGTGAAATTCTAACTTGGATTTCTTTCCTTTTATCACCATGGCATTGCTTTCCTTGGGGGATTCTCAAGAACTTGTGTTTTGACAAACTATGAGCTTTGCCAGCTGGTGTCTCTAATATACTGCTTCTGGACATAAAACTTATCCCCTTAATTTCATACAACGTGTTTAGTTTCAGATGGAAAACAAAGGGATTTTTGGGTGTCCTGTAGTCTTAACATTTGCTGTGCAAACCTTTCAAAGTTTCTCCCGTGTTGTGTACCAACCATTGTCCTAATTTTCAGGAGATTATGTTTGGCCATTTTTGGCTTAGAGAGTTTATGATATTGTCACAAATCTTGTTGTATCTAGGCTCTGTTTCCTGCGTTTCTCTCTTTTTGTTATGATTTTTCCGTTTAAACATAAGATTCGTTGGCGTGGAACCCAATACTAGGATAGGGGATTTCTTCACGTTGATCTAGATTAATTGCCTTAGTCGGACCCGTTTACGATAGTCTCTCCGCATCAGAAGACCTAACAGGTTTGAATCTTTCTCTACATCTGTTGTTTGTACTTCTGGTCTGTAAAAGGAATCCAGAACCAAATTAAGTGGACTAACATAACTTCTTAGCGCTACGGGGATTTCTTCACGAATGGATCGAATGTCTTACAGGTTTGAGTTTTCCTGATTAGCAGAGGGAGAGTGTGTGAGACCCTTTCTTCTTCCAATCCTTTGCAGACCATTCCCAGACCTGTGGAGCACCCCTCAGAGCTACCGAAGTGGAACTATGATGGATCGAGCACTGGACAAGCTCCTGGAGAAGACAGTGAAGTGATTCTCTAGTAAGAAAAATCTTAAGTAATTCTCTAGCAAGAAAAATCTTACACCTCTCATGTTTGTTTATCTATCGTCCTTTCCTTTGTCTCATCTCTTTTGAAATGACATGCTCACTCCACCTGAAATATTGAGGCATTCGTCGAAGAAAACCTTTTCTTCTTTGCTGGATCTTACTTGTGTTACAAACTCTGCAGTCCTCAAGCTATTTTCAGGGACCCTTTCCGTGGCGGAAACAACATCTTGGTGAGTAGTGCCACGAACAATGAGCATTTATAAGTTTTGCTTCCATGGAATAGGACTAACAATACTACAACTATGCTCAACCTTCCATTTTAGATTGTACCATGCTTTGTGTATTAATTTATTTATAATATTGCATTGCCTTTAATGCTTGAAAAATATAACTAAACAGTTTAGATACCAGTGTAATAGACTTACGCTTTTCATGAGCAAAAGCTGATTAGCAACTAACAATGTCAACATTTGATCCTGATGTAAGCCATAACTTCTCCACATGCTTATGATGCACCAGGTTTGGGATTGAACAGGAGTACACATTGCTCCAACCAAATGTCAAGTGGCCTCTTGGCTGGCCTGTTGGAGGATATCCAGGACCCCAGGCAATCACTTTGCACCACTGCTGTTTGCTGCCCACTAAGAATTTTGTTTTTGTTTTTTAACTTCTGAAAGTAGAAAATGGGTGCAAAGAGTAAAAAGTTGAAAACAGAATATCTATGGCATGTGATCCTGTTGGATTTGGTTTATGATTGTATATAGCAGTCCAAACCAATTGATAAGATGATATCCTCCCTGATCAATTGTACTTCTGTGTCCATGACATGAGAGGAGTACCATTCCATTTTAAGGATTCTGTCTTTTGCCATTTCTAAAACTACAATACACCATATATTCCAATTGTTCTAAATCTCTTAGCTATTCCCAGGGTCCCTACTACTGTTCGGCAGGTGCAGACAAATCATTTGGGCGAGATATATCAGATGCCCATTACAAGGCTTGTTTATATGCTGGGATCAACATTAGTGGAACTAATGGCGAGGTTATACCTGGCCAGGTATTAACTTGTTGTCTCTTGCCCTAACATCATACCTTTTCTATTCAAACATTCAACTGTTATTTTTTTATTATTTTGTGCATAAATAAAAGAGTCATCCCCCCTTTTGCCATGTTTTATTTAACAGTCAAACTTTAAAAGTATCTGACTTACATCCTTCTACCTGGTCATATATTTATGTCTTAATAACTTAAATATGTCAGTGACGGATAAAGTATGCTCATCTACTTCTATTGCTGATAAGAATATAAATCATGTATAGTTAATTTTTGGTCTTCAATGTCGCCTTTTTTTATTTTTGCAGTGGGAATATCAAGTGGGTCCAAGTGTTGGAATTGAAGCAGGGGATCACCTTTGGTGTTCCAGATATATCCTCGAGGTAATTCATACGAACAGAAACCTGTTTTGAAGTATGTATCCTGATAGCTAGCTAGTCTAGTTGTCAGGCAATGGAGTCCAAGTGGTGGTGTGATTAGCTCATGCCTTGCGGTTTGCTTTCCAAAAGGACACATAAGATTGGCTTCTGCTGGGCCTCTATGGTTTATGAATTTCTGGGGCCACTCCACACATGCAGAGTCATTGTTTATCATAAAAAACGCAGGAAAAAAAAAGGAAGAACTTAGCTATCAGTAATTTCTTTTATTTTGTTTTTAGTATATATTGTATGGTAAATGTGTTCAATTTCTTAGTAAGTTCATTATATCGACTTACGGCTAAGTTATTTTGTTATGCCATTGATTAATACCTGGCAATAAACCTTTTCATTTTTGCCTTTCTCTTTAGATGCCTATAAGCCTAATGAATTACGGATTAGTCCTTGTATCTTGCATTATGGGCTGGTTTTTGAGGCCTCCATAAATATGTTTGAGAAATGGATGGTTGAGAGAAGGTTAGTGCATTATCCAGGAATCAGTCCTTGTAAACCTTTTGCTAGATGGGAAGGAGGTTGACCCTTCTTTTCCATGACAATGTATGAATTACTGCTAATAATATATTGGCATTATATTCAATGTTAAGGCCTTCCTTTGCATCACAATGTGTGTTTCACAGTTTCTAGATGAGGTATCCCACAAATATATTATCATATTTTTTTCCTGCCTTGTTGCAAAACATGAAGTAAGCTGGTTTTCTGAAACATGACATGGTACTTGCATATTCCAATGTTGAGTTTTAGACATCCTAAGAAAAGTAGTGTCCCCCATCTCACTGAAATTTTAGATTTCTGAAATGATTTTGTGGAGTAGTTGTACCCCACGATTAAATTTTTTCCTAAAAGTTAGAAGTAGATTTGATAGTTAAAATTTTTGAATATCCTAGAAACAACAGTAAAATACAGTTGAATCCTTGCAGTTGGCTTGGTACACTAGTGCACATGTTATTGGCTGCTTCTTTCAATTTTACAGAGGATTACAGAACAAGCAGGTGTTGTGCTGACACTCGATCCTAAACCAATTGAGATATTTTGAAATGTATTTTGCTAAAATTTGTCATGGATGTTTTATTTATTTTTGCAAACTAGTTAAGTAATGGGCATTGCTTTTTCTGAGCTATTGGGTGACTGGAATGGTGTTGGATGCCACACAAACTACAGGTATTCTATTATTTTTATATAAATTATCCAATGCTAAGTTACCTTTTTATTTAGTGCTTGTCATATCCGTGGAAGTTCTTCTCTTATGGACAATTAGCCATTCTGCAATTTAAAACTTAAAGCTCTTTGTGTCATGAATTTAGTCATCTTATGTGTGATAAATGTCATATTTCTGTATGTGAAAAGTAAATGTTTGCAATGTTATTGCATGTATAATCTTGAGGCTTTTTCTCTGAAGTTTGTTTCATAGGTTAGCTGAATCAAGAGACTTGTAAGGTTGAAGGTGGAATGTAGTAGATTGATGATTGAGCTAATTATGCAAAAAGACTACAACTGAGTCACATGTCACTTTGGCATATATTCTGCATATGTTATTTATTTCGCTGACTGCAAACTTGCCAATTGCATTGTAATCGTCCCTTCAACTATCCAAGTGATACAAATTATAAGTTTATTATCTTTATTTCCGCTCCATTAATTTTGGGCTCTCACATAATTCACAGGGTGTTGCAAACTGTGGTTGCTCAATCCGTGTGGGACGTGATACTGAAAAACAGGGTAAAGGTGTGTTTTTATCTTTGTGCACTCAATTTGGCCTTCTCAAAATTAGTAGACACAAATTTTCTCTCTGAAAATTATGTAGTTTAATCAGCTATGTTGAGTTGCTTTTTATGATCAGGTTACTTGGAAGATTGGCGTCCAGCTTCAAACCATTGTTTAAAAAGGCAGCGCCTCAAGGCACTATGGCTTAAGCCTCAAGGTGAGGCACTAGAAAAATACCTTGAGGCATGCGCCTCATGTCTTTTACTTGAGACTTATGCCTTTTTTTGATTGAGATGGTACGTCTCATCACCTTCACCGCCTTAAGATATTTAATTGAGACGCGTGCATCACTTGAGAAGATGATGTAATGAGGTGTTATAGGGTACTTCCAAGATTTACGTTTCTTTTGTTGTCCTTAAAACATAATTCAAAACTTTTTTTCTTGGTAGGTATTTTTTTTTTAACAGGGAGGGGATAATCGAGTTCGAAGTCGGGTCCTCCCCCATACGGGGAAGGGTGATGAACCAATTGCACTAGACAGTTAGCTCATAATTTAGTATTTTTGAAATAACATGAATTTATCGTTGAGTTGATATAGCATTAATACATGAAAATCACTATTATTTTTAGTATTTGTATAGTTTTAAGATTATTTTCTTCTCTATTAAGGCTTACGTCTCGTTGTGCCTTAAGGTTTACGTTTTATGAGATTTACAGAAAGCGTCTCACAACCGCCTCAAGATCTTTTAAACCATGCTTCAAACATGGACCCATACGTCGTGACTTCACTGTCGGCAGAAACAACTATTCTCTGGGAGTCAACTCTTGAATCTGAAGCTCTTGTTGCCAAGAAGTTGCAGCGGCAGGTTTGAAGATTGACGGATTGATGGGAAGGGACTCGTGCACAGGGGGGGTCGATGTCTACCCAAATCACCTGATGTTGCCTCGTGTCGACTATTTCATTCTCTGAAATGGAATGTGTTAAGGCAGATATCTCGTGTGCCAATACTCATGTACAGGTTATCATCAGAAATGGATCCGAAAAAAAATCCAAAATTACAGAACAAATTGGATCCAAAAATCAAGATCCAAAATTGAAACCCATATGTGAGTTGGAGCATAAGAATGGATCCGAAAAAATATCAATTGAATATTAAAAATTCAGAACGCTTTATGCAAATTCGGATCTAATAGATTTTTGCCTATAAAAAGTATATATGATTTTTGGGTCAAATTCGGATCCGAGATCTTCAATTCGGATTCGGATTCGGATCTGATTTGAATCTGAAACAAACATGTTATTTTGGATTTGATTCAAATTCGGATTTTAGACTATCGGATTCGGGTTTGGATCTTAACGGATCCGATCGGCATCCGAACTATTGACACCCCTAGCGGTAAGACATCGAAGAACATTAATTTTCGCTTGGTTTTATTTTGGTTGGAGTTATAAATTATTAGCCGTCAAAATCCTGTTGACTCGCGTGTTCTAGCTAAAAACTACTGGAAACTAAAATCTAAGGTATTGTATGATCATCCAAACAAAGCACTCTTGCTCTTAAAATCCAAGGGATTCATCAATTTTAAAACCAAGGAGTACAATGATTTACAACAAATAATCTTTAGACTTCTTTTTTTTTGCCAACAAAAAAATGGAAATCAGTCATTGGCATGTTGGTTCAAATCCCTAGTTAAAATTTACATAAATTCTACTGAAATAATTTTTCACAGGTGAATTGTGGAAGTAAATTAAATTATTCATCTCATAACAGTTGCCTGAAGGTAAGCGAAGGATTTGATAGCCTAGCTTGTGATCTGAGTTGAGAGATTAGATAAAATGAATATATCATCACTTAAGTCACTGAATCTAATTGTCTGAGTTGATCAATCAATGAGATCTTGAAATGGAATGATCAACTGTAAATCTGGCAGGACTACATGAAAGGCTATATGTGACCGAAGTCTAATTTGTTGTTGGCATTAAAAAAATGAGAGATTTTTACAGATAAGTATGCTAGAACGATTATGTTCTGACTGTCACACATTTGAGTTTACAAATGTATCATTTAAAATATTAATAGTATGTAAAAAGTTGAAATATATTCTTTATATTGAAAGATATTTTTTAATAGTTTTGTAAAAAGACTACAGAACTACAGAATAGTCGTTGCCCACATTCAAGTTGTCTTTCTCTAAATGGAAAATAATTTCAATAGACCATCCGGTGAAATTAGGGGAGGCGTTGGAGAACTCTAATTAAAAAATCAGCCATGCATTGAAATCATAATAGAACGAAGAAAATGAATAGCAATTGGCTTCACAATAAGATTAGGCCGCGCTTGGCATCTCAATATAGTTTTTTGAAATTCTGATAATCTGCCTTCTGACGGTGCATCGGAGACTGCGAGGATTCGATTGGCCGGTTTGTGAAATGTGAAATCGCATTTGGGGGTGCAATACGCGTTTGATCATCCCACTCACACCGTTTCCAATCAAACAATAGGGTAGGACAAAAATACATTTTTGCCCTTCTTTCTATCATTTTTTTAAAAGTACTTTCTTTCTATATTCTCTCTCCTGAGAATGACTAGTGTTGCGATTGGAAAACTGTTCATTCCGAGTCACACCACTTTTCATTTCCACATGATCGGGGAGGATCTCAGGACCCATTTCATATATGAGCAAGTCTCAAGCATGGACAGGTGGTGTGTGTGTTGTTATTTTTAACGTGAGCCTATTGTGCATGAATAAAGTCTAGTCATTCCTTTTCTTATTCCCCATCGCGGTGTTTACCTATTTCAGATATCTCAAGATATTATAAAAAGACTTTGAGAGTCTATGAGGGGGAAAAATGAAAGAAATAAAAATAAGAAAAGAAGTCAGTCTCCTAAATATTTAAGGAGAGAGAGTTTCACTCAAAATTTTTACCTTATTATATATCTTATTTTTCTTTTACATTGTGTGCATTCGGTGCGAGACGTCGAGTGTTTCTTCTTTGCGTACGGACCAAGTTGGTATTAGAGAGTAGATCCACCTATGGATGGTGTTGATTAAGAGTGGTTACCAGGCGACTGGTGAACCATTCTCTGCTTCGCAAGTGCATCGGCATCCAGCAAGAAGAGAATCGATAGTAGCGTCTACTTCCATGTCGGTAGAGGATCCCACGTCAACGTCAAATAACTTGGCCACCCAAGTGGCTAAGTTGATGCAAGACATAAAGATGATATTGAGATGGATCAAATCTCAATCTACGCCAGGGGAGTCGAGGAATGTCCAACAACACTTTCTCATCCTAAGACAAAGGAGACGCCTTCCAAGTCAGGGGATTTGGACAACTTGGACTCGATAATCGAGGATGAAAGTGACGATGATGGCGTAAGTATCAATGGACTAGAGGCAACAACCTTTTAAGGTTGAAGCCAAAGTCGACATCCCCACCTATGACGGCACCATCGATGCAGAAAAGTTAGATACGTGGCTCGATTAACTCGACACTTATTTTACCTTATATAGGTATAATAATGAAAATAAAGTCATGCTCGCTCGGCTTAAGCTAACTGCTCATGCTTTGGCATGGTGGAATGCGCACTTGAAGAGCTACGATGATAAGGAACTCACGTGGCGTCACTTCAAGTGACTCATCTTTGAGGAGTTCTACACGATGGGGTACTTGGAGGAGGGTGGAAGTGGTGGAACAACTTTCGACAAAAGTCGAGGCAGTCAGTCCAAGACTACACCACCGAGTTTCGACGCTATGTGGCGGCACTGTGCATCCCCCTCAACGACTACTGAACTTTTTTGAAGTATACAATTGGCTCGCATGAAAAGATCGGTGTCGAGTTAGCTCTCTTCAAGGTCCACGACATCTCGAGCGCTAGCACCACCGCAATGGCAATTGACAAGAAGAATAAACAACGCGGCGAAATGTCATTTGAAGAAAACAAGAAAGGGTCCTCCAAGCCCAAGAAGAAGAAAAATATGAAGAAATGTAACTTCTCGTCCTCGTCTTCCTACTTTGATAAGTTTTGTGATCATTGTAAGATCACGGGACATGTGAGAGACGTGTTGGAAATGCCATCCGGAGTTGTTTCCAAAGAAATGGAAGAAGGATGAGAAAGGAAAATAGACGATAGCAGCCATGATCAGCATCGACACCGAGCTCGGCCGAGTCAATATGGCAGACCCAAGCTTGTCTCTGATGGCAAGTTTGAAAGAGACAACCTTGGGCCCAACAACTGAGCGCGACGAGAGGGAGGAATTATTTACTCCTCGAATTTAGGTGAAGCAATAGGTGATTGGTGCCATCATCGACATCGACAGTCAGAAGAACTTGATTTTTGCCAACCTAGTGCAAAAGCTAGGCTTGGAGACAACATCGCATCCACAACCGTATCCACTTGGGTGGATCCAAAGGGACGTGGAGCTCAAGATCGACCGCCAATGCACATTCTGTTTCACCATCACTAGCCAGTACATCGAAGAAGTGACGTGCGACGTAGTCCCCCTTGACATCTGTCAGGTGATATTTGGCAGTCCTATCTTTGGGATCATGATGGTATTTACTATCGACGAGCCCATAAATATCAACTACTGAAAGACGACAAGAGATATCTCATTAAGAGTGAGAAGGTGAACCACAAGGTGGACCTGGTGACTGCCAACCAGGACAAGAGAATGGTGAATACATGCCAAAAATTCATGCTCCTACTAATTCGGCTCGTAGAGCTTGAATCCAAGGTATTAACATTATCATGTAGGGAGAGATCCGGTGATTGGGAGAAGATTGTGGCAAAGCACTTTGGCCTCTTTGGAGAGGTTCGGGGATTGCCGCCTAATCGTGAGGTGGAGCATGAGATTCAACTCATCTTTGACGCACCCCTACCTAACCTCAGCATGTATCGAAATTCAGTAATAGAGAATGAGGAGATAAAATGCCAAGTGATCGACTTGTTCGAGAACGGCATCATCAAGCTAAGTAACTCTCCATGTGGGTCACCTGTGGTACTCGTGCTGAAGAAGGATGTTGGTTGGCGCATGTGCATCGATTATCGAGCACTCAACAAAAGCACCATCAAGAATAGGTACCATTTACCTCAAATTGATGATTTGCTAGATCAGTTGAAGCAAGCAAAGTTCTCTGGTTACTACCAAGTCTGGATCCAAGAGGAGGATACATGGAAGGTTGCATTCAAAACGGGACATGGATTGTTCGAATGGCTTGCTATGCCCTTTGGACTTTGTAACGCTCCTGCCACATTCATGCGGTTGATGAATGATGTGTTACGACCGTACCTTGACGACATCGTCATTGTGTATCTTGATGACATCCTCATCATCTCTCTATCACAGGAGGAGTATTTGTGTCACGACCTAAAATCTGAGTATCAGAAAGGAACCGGTGCTGTTGAGTTATGGTTTTGATGATTGTTGTGATTGTTAAGTTATGGTTTTGATGATAACTAAACTTAATGTGTGATTCAGTGATGATAACTAAACTTATGGTTGATTGCACATGTTCTTGATGACTGTGTACATTCATGTTTAAATATGATGATGATGGCAAAGGGCAACAGTACATGGTCTTGATTCTTGCTTGATTGCATTAGTTTTACAAGAGGCAAGATGTTTCATAACCTCTTTAATGTGAACAAGCATGGTATTAACCTGACTATCTTGCTTGCAGGATCAAACTCATGGCAGTCACCTGGTGAACCAAACGTGTGGATAAGCACCCTGCTCCTCTACAATCCAAAATAGGTGGTATATGTCATGTACTGTCAAGAACCATTGGTAAGGCTCTTACCCTGTTATACACTCCTTGTTATTGAGTGTTCCATGAGGTTATTTCATGAATAATTTATTTGGGATGATTGAGTTTTATCTGTAGATTCTCAGCCCAGAACTTGATCCTTACCTCAGAACATGTGTGCTTCAAAGTGTTCATATGTACCTAGTGTAGATGCCTAATTTCGGACATCCTGCGGATCCCCAATGGGCCCTCATGTGAATGACGCTTGATTGTTGTACTCATTTTTACCAATGTTTGAGTTTTAAGCCCAGCCCATAGCCCCTTGGCTATTGGGCCTCGTCCACAAGGGGCCCAACATCATGGGTCTGGGCGGCCAAGGTCCTGGCCGCCCCCAGTCCTGGGCGACCAGGGCGATGGTCGCCCTCCCCAGGAAGGTGGCCAGAGCGTTGGCCGCCCTCCTCCTCAAGGTGGCCAACGATTTGGCCGCCTTCCCCCTGTTTACTCGGTCAGAGAATGTGGCACAGCTCGTGGTCACATTCTCTCCCTCGTTCTGCACGATCTCCACCCACGTTTTGTAACTCCCGGGCTGGTCAAACCAAAAGTCCACCACCTCCAGTACGAGAGAGGGGAGGAGAGAATTTTTTGGGGAAAAAAGGAGAGTTGGGAGATTTGGGGAAGAGGGGTTTTTTTTTCCGAGAGTTGACACGGAGGAGAAAGGGGAACTCACGGAACTTTGTCCCGGAGGCTACTCATTCCTTCAACCTGGTTTGAACTTCTCTACCTCTCATCCTCTGCTTCCTATGTGCATCTCGACTTCCATGTAAGTATAGCATCGCATGTAGCACCCGCCTAGACCCAACGTAAGATGTTTTCTTCTTAAAAAACAAAGGGGAGGTGGATGGTCGAAAGTCTCAGCCATCCTTCCTTCCCACCCCCTAGGTACTTTGGCCACCAGTTTCTTACATGTTTTCTAGTTGTTAGATCACATACTGCACTCCAAGTTCACTAATGGCTTTCTTTTCTGTGTTTTTTTGAGCTACGTTGTAGGACTTCAACACAAGGGATGAGCAGGGCTCCTTGCCCTTGGCCGGCCGAGGACGAGGAAGAGGAAACCCACGTCTCTTCATCTTGAACATCACCCCGCGATCAACATCCTGCGAGGTTCAGGTAAAACGACCTCTGACGATCACATTCTAATCCTTTTGTTCCTCTGTAGGCACCCTCGCACGGAGACTCCCATTCACACATTCCATCTCACGTCTCTCACCCAATTCCACGCTCGCCGTCTCTGGGCGCCTACAAGCGAAGTGGCGATCACGGTGGGACCCTCTAGTGCCTACTGTAAGTCCCTTATGCTTGAAGTCAAACATTAGTGCAGTTATGTTGATACATTAGCTTTACTTCCGTAGCTCTATTTTTTAGTTTTCTACAACTCGAACAGAAGGAGGCCAGACTCCTGGCCGCTTAGGTCCCTGGGCGACCAACCAAGTGGCCGCTCAGGCCCTCAGCTGGACGACCAGTACTCTGGCCGCCTTATTCTCCAGGCGACCATCGCCCTGGCCGCCCTCATCCCTGCTAGAAGGCCAACACTCTGGCCGCCCTCTCCTCTGGGCGACAGTCCGTCTGGCCGTCCTGTTCTGCAGGCGACCAGTGCTTTGGCCGCCTTCTGTCTTCTCCATACTTCTCCTCCGTAGTATTATTATATGTGTTCTAGGTATGTTCTTTCTCTCTTAACTTTGCTTGCATGTGCATTGTGTGATTAGTTTCTGCAGGTTAATCTGCGGGTTTGGGTTTAGGAAGAACCGGCATCACCCCTTTTAGGAAACCCTCTCGTTGGTATTGAACCCTTCACCCGGGGATTCCCACTCGGGTGCAATTGGTTCAGTCCAGTCGGGAACCTCCGTGAGTCCTCGCGAACCGTGGATTCCCACACGGTCGCCAGGCAGGTTGTACCATGGAAGTCCCATTAGTCACCTTGGGTTGAGTGAAGATCCTGCTAGGCTCCCGAAGTTCATTCCTCAATACCCTTAATTTTTCCTCCTCTTCTCCGAGTGAATCAAAAGAAAAAGGAAAAAGAGAAAAAAAGGAAGAAAGTGGAAATTAGAAAATTAGAAAAAAAAATTGTGGGCGTTGCTTATGCTTACATTTGGTTGTGTTCGGAAAACATCAATTCTCTTTCCCCCCTCCAAATCTTTCATTTTCTTCATTCTAAACCAACTAACAACTGGTTTAGGATGGAGAGAGTTTATTCAAACCTAGGTTATGAGGAGGAATTTCCACCTCAATTCGATTCTGGAATTAGGAGCAATCCTCTATTTCAGGTAGATGATAATGGTTTGGATGCCATCATAGGCATGTTTTCGGCCACACCAAATGAGGCCGCCCACGCCGATTCGGCTTCTTCTTCCCCGAGCGACCATGGTCGTGGTAGCCCGCGGGCTCCTACATTATCTCCGCACGACGATCAGGAGCTGATTAGCGTGCTGTCCCGTTATTCCCCCGCGGATTTAGCCACGATGGCCTCTCATGGGAAGGCTCTGGCCCTCCCACGCCTATCTCCACATGTCACACCTTCCCGTGTTCAAGTTCCTTTCCAAGGGTCCACGAGCCGACCTGTTCCCGAAACTCCAATCCAATTCAGCTATCCGACACCTCCACAAAGGGCTACTTCACCCCCAACTCCACCAATCATGGGTATCCCTTCGAAGGGGATGGACCCCTCACTCCGGTAGGAGATCCAAAGCTACATTCGGCAAGCAGTGGCCGAAAGTATGCCTAATTCACGTCCCCACTCGTTAGCCCAATATTTCAAGCTTCCTAATGCTTATTTCCCACCCGGATTTAAGGCTCCCAAGTATAGGAGATATGATGGCACCACTGACCCTCACCACCATCTTTCGGGTTTCCTTATGGACTCCCACCAATGGCTACACGATAGGGTCTTGTTAGTTCATATGTTCCAAAAATCTCTTGAGGGCGAGGCCCTACGTTGGTTTGCATCCTTGCCAGCCATTGATCTCATCAACTTTGATATAGTCTCCGAGCGATTCCTCGCTCACTTTGGTCACATGTCATCCAGTTCCCCCACATTATTTGACCTAGTCACGGAGAAAATGAAGCCCGAGGAGGACTTCATTAGTTTTGCGAACCGATGGAGGATTATGGCTGCTAGGACGGAGGTTCCTATTCCTGAATCCCAGGCCATTACCATGTTAGTAAACAATGCCACTCCACAGCTTAGGGCCACCCTAATGCTTAGTGAACTCCACATCTTTCACCAACTCTACAATCGAGCTCGAATAGTTCAAGCTCAGGTAAGGGACTCTACCTTACCTCCTTTCTTTGAGCCTCGCACCAAGGGTAGAAAGGCCCCAGCTGTCCCTACCACCGAGGGTGTGACCATAAATGAACAGGTCAATGCAGTTGGCCAGTCCTTCAAGACCAACAATCGCCAGGTCTCCCATCCCACTCAGGCTTTCGCTAGCCAGGGGCAAGCCAATCCCAAGCCCTATTCCAATGTTCCTTCACCTCAAAGCTACGGCCCCCCCTAGCCCAAAAAGGGCTTCTTATCCTCCGTTGCATGAAACTTTAGGTGACATATTCTTTGCCCTTATGTCCTCAGATTCCATTCAGCTTCCCCCTCAGCGGGAGCGGGTCCCTCCCAACACCGATACCTCCCGATATTGCCCATATCACTGAACTCCCGGCCATGATGTATTCAACTGCTTCCAATTTCGGGATTGGGTATATGATATGAATGATGAGGGAAGAATCAATTGGCCAGATGTGAAGCTAGCTATTGCCAATCTCAAAAAGCCTAATAGGGACCTCGGCATTGTGCATAACCCCTTGCCAGCTCATCAACCAGCAAAAGACCCATCCACTTCAAAGCAACACGAGCGGGTGAACATGGTGATCGGAATGGAACCATGAGTTCTCAAAAGGACTCAAATGTGGGGTATAGAAGGATTCCCAGGTTGGTACAGGAAGATAGAAGTGGAAGCTCATGAACCCTGGGTGAACATCAACATGTTCTCTCAATCCCGAAACTTGATCTCACCACCTACCCAGTCTCCAAGTACTATCCAAAGCCCACTCACCCTAATCAACCCTCCTCAAGTGCCACATCAAGAGCCCTATGTTTCTACACAAGCTCAGTTAGTGCAGGAACGCCCCTTGGTCCTCTTAAGACCACCTCAGCCAAAATCGGTCCCTCCTCCTCCTCCTGTAGAATCTGGAGACGATTCACCTTCCCTCTCATATATCTTTGGCTCTCCAGCTCCTCTATAGCTCATTCGCCCAAAACCTTTGGAACAGGATGACGCGAAGGAAGCTTCGGTCAATGTCACTCTCCGGAATCGCATCATTCCCCCATCCCAAAGGTAATCCCAGCCGGAGGAAGGGGTTAATTCTCAAAGTCCTCCCATGGAGTATGACATTCTCCAGCATCTAGACATGACCCCTGCTAAGGTTTCTATCCTGGAGCTCTTCAAGAAATCTCCGTCATACCAAGCCACTCTACTCCAATTCCTTCAGAAAATCATGGTCAATGAAGATCTCCCAGCAAGTGGCGTGATCGAAGCTATCATGGCCCTTACATGTGGACCATCCATCTCATTTTCTGATAAAGACCTTGCTTTGCCAGAAAGCAGGTCACTCCCGTTGTGCCTCACTGTCACTCTCAACGAAGTTAAAGTTGACTCCGCCCTCATAGACACGGGAGCATCCATCAATGTGTGTCCCATGAAGACCATAAAGAAGATTGGCCTCCAGGAAGAAAATCTAGAAGAGGTATGTACTACCATCTCAGCTTATGACAATTCCAAAAGGTGCGTGAAAGGGAAGGTGACCCTCCAACTTGGTTTAGGACCGATGGTTATGACATCGGATTTCTTTGTCCTCGATGTCGACCCTGCATATAAGGCCATCCTAGGGGGACCTTAGATTGAGCAGACTCTTGGGATTCCATCCACAGCCCACCAGTGCTTTAAATTTCCTTACAATGGTAGGGTAATCAAGATTAGGAGTCTCCCGCTAGTGGAAACTCTTAATGCCATCACTTCCGAACAGATTCCCTTCATGACTATTCCGGATAAGGGCAAGAAACCCGTTCTCTCCATAGAGGGGGCGGTGGGGCCGTCTGCTTTAGGTCCACCCGATTCCCCTTTCCTTCCTCGGCCGATTACACATCACAACATCCCTCCGGGTAAAGGATGGGAGATCATGGCCATGATGGGCTTCACCATGGGTAAAGGCCTAGGTCAGCTTGAACAAGGGCCCACACATAGGAGAAAACTCCGGGTTGCTAAGGGTCGCGCAGGTTTGGGCTACTCTCCATGAGGGCCACATGGGGCCATTCTAGGTAAAGATTTGGTGTACGGTCGCTTCGTCATAGGGCCGATTCAGCCTGGAACTCGGCAGGAGCCGAGTCACAAAGTGGAAGTCCCACAGAGAAATGAAATTCCACCCGATTCATCACTCGAGGAAGACTTCGGTCTCCTCTCCCTCTTCCACCTGGATAAACCTCCCGACAAGGTTTCTTCCTCGGGCACCTTCCTTGCTATTGATAAGCCCGCGCCTGTTCTCTTTATTCCCTTTCTATTCCATCCACCATTTCCTCCGCTCTTTACTTATCCAGTCATGGGGCAACCCACACATCAGGTTTGTTGTGCCCATACATGTGGTTTTGGTTTTGATGATGGTTTTAATGATGGTTTTGATGATTGGTTGTTGATGTGAGTTAATCAAATGTTCAGTCATCTTGCTGCTCAGTTTAGATTAACATATTTGATGTTCAGTCTTGTTACATGTTAAACTGATGCATAAAGCATTCATTGCTGTGGTTTTGATGATTGATATTATATTTTGATGATAGCAATGATATAGTGTTTTCATGACATTGTGCCTTGATGATTGCATCATGACTGTGACTGGTACAACTGATATATTGTTTATGTTAGACTTATGTTATGTGCATAGTCTATACAGTGCATCGTGGGGTTTATGCCCTAAGTCTATTCACTGCACAGCAAGCTCAAAGTCGATACATTGAGCGTCTCATGCATCATTCGTCTAAGTCCATACATTGGACTGTAGTGTGCATTTGGCGAACACATCGCAAGTCTAGACATTGCACTATAGCATGCATTTCCTTAAAGTCTATACATAGGACTGGTTTGCATTGGCTAAGTATATACAACGTCAGCTCATGCCTTGTCTTAGACAAAATCTATACAATGGCTTTGGGTCTCCAAGTCTATACAGCCTTTTGCTTCGCCAAAGTCTGTACATTGGTCTGCATAGGCTAAGTGTTTACATCGACAAGTACAATCAACACTGGTCTTCCAAGTCTGTATAGCGTGAAGTCTATACTTTGGCACTGTAGCTCGCTCGTGCAAGTCTATACTTTGGACTGTTCTTCATGTCTGTACATCAGATTGTACATCATCTTCGTGCTGTTTCTGTACTTGAGTTTTTGTGTTGTTTCCCCTCACTAACACGAAAAGATCTCGTGTCGTATGAGCTTACAACACTTCGTGTTGATTTCCATACGTGACAGGAAAGCTTGTATGAGGTTAGACTTCGTGTCGTTTCCCTTGTCTTCATCTTCGTGTTGTTTTAGTGTCTACGTCTCCGTGTTATTTTTATGTTTCTGTCTTAGTGTTGGTCTTTCGTTTTTGACTTAGTGTCTTTCTCGCCTTGACCACACTTCGTGTCGATTCTAGGTTTTCTACACCCCGTGTCATTTCACCTCGTGCTGTTTTCACTGTCGTCGTGTTGTTTTCACCGCGTGTCGATTATTGTTCTTCACTTAGTGTTGTTTTCACTTCGTGTCGTCTCTTTGTATTTCGTCTTCATGTTGTTTTCAACCCGTGTCAATTACTGTTTCGACTTCGTGTTGTTTTCAACCCGTGTCGATCACTGTTTTTACTTCGTGTCGTTTCTCCGTCTCAGGTCTTCGTGTCGTGTTTTCCACACCGCGTGTCATTGTCGCTTTAGTAACCTCACCTCGTGTCGGTTACTGTTGTCTCCATGTCTACGTGTCGTTTTCGTGTCATGTTTCCACACTTCGTGTCGTTCATGTTTCGTAACCACACTTCGTGTTGGTTACTGTCGTTCTTGTGACTTTGTGTCGTGTCTCCCAGACTTCGTGTCGTTTTCACTCTGTGTCAACTTCGTCTTAAGTGTTGTTTTCGTCTTCGTGTCGTTTTCACTCCGTGTCGTTTTTGTTCCACTGCGTGCAGAACATTGCAGCACTTCGTGTTGCTTTCTGTGCCACCACCTTGTGTCGTTCTCTGTGTAGTGTGTGTTTTTGTCACCACTATACTTCGTGTCGTTGTTCTTCACTTCGTGCTGTTTTCACCGTCTTCGTGCTGGTCTTTCTCATTAGACCTCGTGTCGTTCTCGCCTTGACCACACTTCGTGTTGCTTTACGTAGACCCTGTGTCTTACTTATTTGCAACCACTTCGTGTCGGTTATTGTTTTCATCTTCTGCGTATAGTTCTCTTTGTAGTGTTATCTCTGTTACAGGTTGCATCTCGTGTTATCGTTTATGTCTGTGTGGTTTTACTTCGTGTTACTCACTGTTGTACATCGAGTCTTTACTGACTTCGTGTCGTTTTCCCTATTGTGTCCTCGTGTTGTCTCCGTGTCGTTACTATTTGTTACTTCGTGTTGTTTCGTTTTAACCTCGTTCAGGTTTCTTCTAAAGTGATGTTCTTCTGATAATCTATACAGAGTTGTTCTTTAAATTGATGACTTATCCGATACTTTGTTTTACAGGTGCTTTGATCGTGAAGCTTAAGGCAGCACATGATCCGAGGCTGGAATGAAGTCTGCTGAGAGACTGCCACGTGATCCGAATTTTTAGGGCGGGAGCTCCCTAGCTGCTGCTGCTGCTATATATATGAGCCTTCTTCCATAGAAGAAAGGTGATCGAATTGGCAAGAAGAGAAGCCTATACAGAGAGCCACGATCCAGAGAAGAAGAAGAAGAAAAGAAGAAGAGAAAGAGAGTGAGAAAGAGAAAGAAAGAGAGAGTGAGTAAGAGATCGAGATAGCAGAGTGTGAAGGGAAGAAGAGGAAGAAGAATAGAGAAGAAGAGAGAGCTAGAGTGATAGAAGCTTCAACCAAAGATCTGTTCCTGCTGAACCGTGGATCAAATCCAGGCCAGCCAGCTCCTGCGAGAGCCACATTTGTTTTTATCTTTTTAGCTTTCTATTGCTGGTTTCGTTTTTGTTTTTATCCATTTACTGTATTTTCGATCCTCTGTAGAGAGGTCGGGGTTCCTCCTGTGGGCTCAGGAGAAGGGAGACTTTGTGTCTTCGATTTGCAAGTAGCTGGGTGCTACTTGTGGTTGGTACCCTCCGGTGTGGAGGAAGAGAGACTTGCGTCTCTGGTTGCCTTTGACAGGGTGTCATCGGTTGTTTCCCTCCGGGTTGGAGGAAGGGATTGTTATCTCCGGTTGTGCTTCCCTCTGGGGTTCAGAGGAAGAGAGACTTGGGTCTCTAGGTTCCCCTCCGGGTTGGAGGAAGGGAGACTTGTCTCCGGTTCTGGGCTTGTGGATTCAAGTCCAGGGGTTCCCTCCGGGTCTGGAGGAAGAGAGACCGTGTGTCTCTGGTTTGCTAGTGACTGGTGTCACTAGTGGTTCCCTCCGGTTGGGAGGAAGAGGGGAGGGTGTTCCCCTGGTCAAGCTGTGTGGCAGCACTTGTTGCAGACTGAGTCTGCTGTTTCTAGCGTGAGCTAGTGGAAGCCACACTCGGTTTGAGTGTGGGGTGGATGTAGGTCTGGAGGACCGAACCACCTAAAAACCCCTTGTGCATTGTGGCTTGATTTGTTCATTTGTGCTTCCGCTAGATGAATGCATAGGGGCGCTCCATGTGTTTGCTAACTGGTAGAACTGAATAGTTGACTAGCTTTCAGATTTGGTAAATCTGTCTAGTTACCATCATAGTTCTAGTTTGGGCGAAATTTTATATTGAGTGAAAGTCTTGTTAGTATTCTTGTTTTCAATTGGGTGAAAGTTTTTTAAACGAGTTATATTCATTCACCCCCCCCTCTGAATACTGCACTGAACCTAACAATTGGTATCAGAGCGGTTCTCTGATTGTTCAGATCCAACGATCTGCAGAGGATCCTGGTGTCCCTTGTGCTTATCTGTTTCTACCCTTTGCTGCATTAATCTGTTTGCGGATTTACTCAATGGGCTCTCCACCGGTTTTCAATGGCTCTGATTTTAACTCATGGATTAGCAGTCTTCACAATTATGTGAAAATGATTAATCCGGATCTGTGGAAGTTAATTTCACAAGGTCCCCACAGATTGCCAAAGGAAAAGTCCAAATGGACTAAAAGTCACAAGTCAAAATATGAAGAAAATTAGAAGGCCTTTAACCTGATGAGAGCTGCTATTGACAGAGCCTTATGGTCTTGTATTCATGATTGCAGGTCCGCCAAGGACATTATGGATGAGCTGAAGCTTACTCAGAAGGGAAATGTCGACAACGGTCTGATGGCTGACGAGAGCAACCATGGTAGTGATCAAGATGAATCCGAAGAACGTGATGATGAGGAGGTAAACCCTTTTGAGAATTTTTCATTAGACGATTGGGAAGATGCCTATGCAAATCTGTTAAGATCCCATAAGAAACTAGGGAAGAAATATAAAAGTCTGAAAAAGAAGCTGAAAAATCTAGAAGGTGAAAAACTTGAAACTCTGAAAACTGAAAATGAAATATTCAGAAGACAAATAACAGAGTGTGATTCTGTTAGTTCAGACTTAGATCATTTCAAATCTGAAAAACAATCTCTTATGAAACAAGTTGCTCTACACAAAAAGGAGCGTCAAGAGTTTGTGTGTGAAATTACTGAACTAAAGGAAAGGCTTAGCTTAGTTGATCAAGCTCACAACAATGATATTGTTCAAAATGAAAAATTGGTGAGAGAATTAGAATGTGTCAACTCTGAATTGAAAAAAATGAAATCTGCAAATGAAATACTCAATAATCAGCTCAAGGAATTTGAACTCAAATCAATAAATCTTGAAAAAGAAAATAGATTGATTTCTGAAAAACTAGAGGCTGATAGAGTAACAAATTCAGAGATTCAGAAAAATCTTGACAAATTTCAATCTGAAAAACAACAGGAAATGTTTCATGAATGTCAGTCTCTCTCAGATGAATGGGTGCTTGATGCTGATCTCCTAGAGCAGAACAGTAAACTGAAAGAGGAAATCAATGAGTTGAAACATCTAAACACCCAGCTGACAAATAGGCTAATGACAATGGAAAAAGGCAAGTGTGTGAGTGTGGATAATTCTGATAGGTTGATGAATGCTGAACAAGAAATTGAGAGTCTAAAAACCATCAACTTAATGTTAAATGGAAATGTCAGTTGCAGTGAACAGAAAATAGCTGGATATGAGCTTACTATCACATCCCTTCAACAAGAAGTTGATGATCTTTACAAGTCCCTATCTAAAACTGACAAGGAAATAGAATTAAAACAGGAAGTTGAAAAACTCAAGAGTCTGAATGATGCCTTGCATCAACAAGTCATTTCCTGTGAAACAGATCTGTCCAAATATGAAGCTAAAATTGCTGATTTGAATTTTGAGATTAAAGACGTGAAAAATTCTCTATCAAAATTTGTCAAAGGTAAGGACAATCTGAATAAGCTTCTTGGAAAGAGTGATAACTTTGAGAGAAAGGGACTGGGCTATAGTCCGACAAATAAAAGGAGTAATGGGAATGAAACATCTACTGTTTTTGTCAAAGCCACCAATCAGAACATAACCTCTGCCCCTTCTGTCTTCAAATTCACTGCACAAAAATCAACTGTGAAACCCAAAACTGTGGAACAAACTCCAAAACAGAAAAAGGGTGAAAATTCACAGAAAAAGGAAAAAGGCACTCCTGTTGCTGTAAAGAAGACTGCACACAATTCACATGATCTCTCACACACTCACATTAAAAAGGGTTCATGTTATTATTGTGGGAAAGAAGGTCACATAATGGAGGATTGTGGATTGATGTTAAAGGATGAGCATGCTAGTGGAACTTTACATTCTAGAAATTCTTTTGATAGAAACCATGTTGCTAGGAAGCCTGATGCCTCATGTTATTATTGTGGGAAGCATGGTCATCACATGAATGAATGTTTTATCATGAAAGAAGACAATAAACCACATGGCAGGTCTTCCATGCACTTTTATGATCCATATGGATCTAAACACAATTCTAGTCAGCACATTGTGTGCTTCAACTGTAATAAGCCTGGGCACAAGGCTGCTGAGTGCTGGTTTAGATTTACTTGGGGTAAAAATAGTTTTCATAGAAGAAATTCTTTTGCATGCTCCCACTGTGGGAAAAATGGGCATACAGTCAAGGACTGTTGGTATGTTCAAAAGAACTATGTTAAACCCCATTTTGTCAAATTCCCTGCAAAACCTTTTGTGAAAATTTCATGCTATAACTGTGGGAAGCCAGGCCACAAATCTGCTGAATGTTGGATGGTTAAGAACAAGCATCAAACTGCTCATGCATATAACAGAAAATCTTATGAACATGTTTATAAACAGCACCCTGCTGCTAATGAGCATCATAAGAATCAAACACCAGCCAGTTCATGTAGATACTGTGGAAAATTTGGACATTCTATGGATGACTGTTCACTGATGAAATTTGATGATAATGTTGCTATGAAAATGTTTAGAAAACCTGTCAGGGCTAACGCAGGACCCAAAGCTACTTGGGTCCCTGCAGGATCAAGATGATCAAATATTTTACAGGTGTGCCTTGGAGGGAGAAATAAAAGGGGGTTAACCAAGGCGCTCAAGAATGAAAACCCCATGATTGAACTTTTCAGGTCAGTTCTGAAATCTGTGTTTAAATTCCATTATCTGAAACTATGAGCATGAAAAACGTGAGCTTCATGTTGACTTGCTTGATTGATCGTTGATGATCTCTTCATGTACTGAGCTTTACTGTGCATATATCTGATGCGTTTCTCTCACTGATTATTGCACTGAGCAAATGGACTGCATGCTTATTGTTGAATGCATAACTTGCTGATTGTGTATAGATCTTCAGTGTATGGAGTAAGTGCATGAGTCTTGTGTCAATGCATTGCATGCTTGAGTACATACGTGAACTGAGCTTGAATGGGTCAGTTAGTGCATACAGTCAATGCATGTGTCTAGTGTCTGCATACATCATATGCATGACGGTCAATGAAGTTGTTCAAATGCATGTAGGACTGCTTTATGTTGCATTATCCTTGTTAACCCTGGTATATCAAATGGTATGTTACTAAAAGGCAGGGAAATCTGCCCGGAGGTTCCTACCATGTGTGAGATGGTATTTGATACCAGGTCCTCCGCCTAGTACCATGGGTCTAGTCTGCATGTAGAACAGTCTAATGCATAGCATATCTCTTGCATCATGATGTCAGGGGGAGCTGAGAGTTCTATTCAATTCATTGAATCTTATTCACTTCTCAGTATTCTCATTCAAATGATTCATATCTTTTGACATCAGATGTCATTGGACCATATTGCCATTTGCTATCCTTTCCCCATCATTTTCACTAAACAACAGCTTTGCATCTGGTTTAGTACATTGAATGATGATTATTGCAATTGTTCACTTATAAGAATCACTCTTACAAATTGAAAAGAACTAAAGGTTTAACATTTATAATTTGGAGAGTTAAGTGTCTGCACTTCAGAAATTGAGATAAAAGAAAACTTTTATAGCTCTTAATCTTTGTCTCATGGCTAAAATAGAAAAAGTTTTTTTTTAATGCCTAAATGTGTTAATCTGGAAATGTCTAGAACATGTGAACAAGAGTGTGTAATGTTTTTCAATCAATCACTCTAAAAGAATTAAGGGCAGCAGTAAACAAGATCATTAATGTTAAGAACTGAACATAGTGACAGAAGCAATGGCTGATTGCACTGAGAAACTGTGAACTCCTCCAAAAAGACAGGAGATCTCACATGTCATGAAGTGCCTTAGACTATCTCTGTTCATAGGGTCAAATCCATAGGGGGAGTCCTCACCAAGTAACTGAAGGTACTGGCCTCTAATCAAGGTGTACCCTTAATGTCAAAAGTGAAGACTATTTCTCGTGGGTCTTGATCTGAAGTAGATCATGTAGTTTTATGCCTAGTAACTGGGGGTACCTGCCTCTTATCAAGGTGTACACCTAATGTCAACAGCATAAATGCCATAGGTCTATTCACTTAGTTCAGTTTCAGAAATTGAAAAATGAAAATCAAACTGCTGTAACCCTTCGAAAAATCAAAAGTCAATGAGTGAAAATTGTCTTTATCAATACATATTCAAGTTGCCTCTCTTGAATTTCCTTGTTTAAACATAAAAGGGTATTATTTCAGACTTATCTATTAATACCATGTGCCCTAGATTCATTGCTATAAATGGAATCTAAAACTCTTTCTCAGGGGTCAGGTGTTGTACTCTAGATTTATCACTGTTAAACCTGAATTTTTGAAAATTGTATGAGTGATGATTCTTATACTCTAAACAGTTGGTTATAATCATGCTTCCTTTCTGAACCTATGATTCAGCTATTATCAAGTGATCCTCCTACCTTTTCTAACTTTGTTATCTGTTCATATTCCTTCTCAAAGGGGGAGCTTTTATTTAGGGGGAGATATTGACTGAACTTTTATACATGCTATAATTTCTCAAATTATTTTTCTTTTTGATGAAGTCAAAGGGGGAGAATAATTTGAGTCTTCAGAATGCCTCAGAATGCCTCACATCATCAGAATGACTCAATGTATTGAAAGTGTTGCCATCATCAAAAAGGGGGAGATTGTTGTGCCCATACATGTGGTTTTGGTTTTGATGATGGTTTTAATGATGGTTTTGATGATTGGTTGTTGATGTGAGTTAATCAAATGTTCAGTCATCTTGCTGCTCAGTTTAGATTAACATATTTGATGTTCAGTCTTGTTACATGTTAAACTGATGCATAAAGCATTCATTGCTGTGGTTTTGATGATTGATATTGTATTTTGATGATAGCAATGATATAGTGTTTTCATGACATTGTGCCTTGATGATTGCATCATGACTGTGACTGGTACAACTGATATATTGTTTATGTTAGACTTATGTTATGTGCATAGTCTATACAGTGCATCGTGGGGTTTATGCCCTAAGTCTATTCACTGCACAGCAAGCTCAAAGTCGATACATTGAGCGTCTCATGCATCATTCGTCTAAGTCCATACATTGGACTGTAGTGTGCATTTGGCGAACACATCGCAAGTCTAGACATTGCACTATAGCATGCATTTCCTTAAAGTCTATACATAGGACTGGTTTGCATTGGCTAAGTATATACAACGTCAGCTCATGCCTTGTCTTAGACAAAGTCTATACAATGGCTTTGGGTCTCCAAGTCTATACAGCCTTTTGCTTCGCCAAAGTCTGTACATTGGTCTGCATAGGCTAAGTGTTTACATCGACAAGTACAATCAACACTGGTCTTCCAAGTCTGTACAGCGTGAAGTCTATACTTTGGCACTGTAGCTCGCTTGTGCAAGTCTATACTTTGGACTGTTCTTCATGTCTGTACATCAGATTGTACATCATCTTCGTGCTGTTTCTGTACTTGAGTTTTCGTGTTGTTTCCCCTCACTAACACGAAAAGATCTCGTGTCGTATGAGCTTACAACACTTCGTGTTGATTTCCATACGTGACAGGAAAGCTTGTATGAGGTTAGACTTCGTGTCGTTTCCCTTGTCTTCATCATCGTGTTGTTTTAGTGTCTACGTCTCCGTGTTATTTTTATGTTTCTGTCTTAGTGTTGGTCTTTCGTTTTTGACTTAGTGTCTTTCTCGCCTTGACCACACTTCGTGTCGATTCTAGGTTTTCTACACCCCGTGTCATTTCACCTCGTGCTGTTTTCACTGTCGTCGTGTTGTTTTCACCGCGTGTCAATTATTGTTCTTCACTTAGTGTTGTTTTCACTTCGTGTCGTCTCTTTGTATTTCGTCTTCATGTTGTTTTCAACCCGTGTCAATTACTGTTTCGACTTCGTGTTGTTTTCAACCCGTGTCGATCACTGTTTTTACTTCGTGTCGTTTCTTCGTCTCAGGTCTTCGTGTCGTGTTTTCCACACCGCGTGTCATTGTCGCTTTAGTAACCTCACCTCGTGTCGGTTACTGTTGTCTCCATGTCTACGTGTCGTTTTCGTGTCATGTTTCCACACTTCGTGTCGTTCATGTTTCGTAACCACACTTCGTGTTGGTTACTGTCGTTCTTGTGACTTTGTGTCGTGTCTCCCAGACTTCGTGTCGTTTTCACTCTGTGTCAACTTCGTCTTAAGTGTTGTTTTCGTCTTCGTGTCGTTTTCACTCCGTGTCGTTTTTGTTCCACTGCGTGCAGAACATTGCAGCACTTCGTGTTGCTTTCTGTGCCACCACCTTGTGTCGTTCTCTGTGTAGTGTGTGTTTTTGTCACCACTATACTTCGTGTCGTTGTTCTTCACTTCGTGCTGTTTTCACCGTCTTCGTGCTGGTCTTTCTCATTAGACCTCGTGTCGTTCTCGCCTTGACCACACTTCGTGTTGCTTTACGTAGACCCTGTGTCTTACTTATTTGCAACCACTTCGTGTCGGTTATTGTTTTCATCTTCTGCGTATAGTTCTCTTTGTAGTGTTATCTCTGTTACAGGTTGCATCTCGTGTTATCGTTTATGTCTGTGTGGTTTTACTTCGTGTTACTCACTGTTGTACATCGAGTCTTTACTGACTTCGTGTCGTTTTCCCTATTGTGTCCTCGTGTTGTCTCCGTGTCGTTACTATTTGTTACTTCGTGTTGTTTCGTTTTAACCTCGTTCAGGTTTCTTCTAAAGTGCTGTTCTTCTGATAATCTATACAGAGTTGTTCTTTAAATTGATGACTTATCCGATACTCTGTTTTACAGGTGCTTTGATCGTGAAGCTTAAGGCAGCACGTGATCCGAGGCTGGAATGAAGTCTGCTGAGAGACTGCCACGTGATCCGAATTTTTAGGGCGGGAGCTGTGGAAGCCACACGCGCCCTAGCTGCTGCTGCTGCTATATATATGAGCCTTCTTCCATAGAAGAAAGGTGATCGAATTGGCAAGAAGAGAAGCCTATACAGAGAGCCACGATCCAGAGAAGAAGAAGAAGAAAAGAAGAAGAGAAAGAGAGTGAGAAAGAGAAAGAAAGAGAGAGTGAGTAAGAGATCGAGATAGCAGAGTGTGAAGGGAAGAAGAGGAAGAAGAATAGAGAAGAAGAGAGAGCTAGAGTGATAGAAGCTTCAACCAAAGATCTGTTCCTGCTGAACCGTGGATCAAATCCAGGCCAGCCAGCTCCTGCGAGAGCCACATTTGTTTTTATCTTTTCAGCTTTCTATTGCTGGTTTCATTTTTGTTTTTATCCATTTACTGTATTTCCGATCCTCTGTAGAGAGGTCGGGGTTCCTCCTGTGGGCTCAGGAGAAGGGAGACTTTGTGTCTTCGGTTTGCAAGTAGCTGGGTGCTACTTGTGGTTGGTACCCTCCGGTGTGGAGGAAGAGAGACTTGCGTCTCTGGTTGCCTTTGACAGGGTGTCATCGGTTGTTTCCCTCCGGGTTGGAGGAAGGGATTGTTATCTCCGGTTGTGCTTCCCTCTGGGGTTCAGAGGAAGAGAGACTTGGGTCTCTAGGTTCCCCTCCGGGTTGGAGGAAGGGAGACTTGTCTCCGGTTCTGGGCTTGTGGATTCAAGTCCAGGGGTTCCCTCCGGGTCTGGAGGAAGAGAGACCGTGTGTCTCTGGTTTGCTAGTGACTGGTGTCACTAGTGGTTCCCTCCGGTTGGGAGGAAGAGGGGAGGGTGTTCCTCTGGTCAAGCTGTGTGGCAGCACTTGTTGCAGACTGAGTCTGCTGTTTCTAGCGTGAGCTAGTGGAAGCCACACTCGGTTTGAGTGTGGGGTGGATGTAGGTCTGGAGGACCGAACCACCTAAAAACCCCTTGTGCATTGTGGCTTGATTTGTTCATTTGTGCTTCCGCTAGATGAATGCATAGGGGCGCTCCATGTGTTTGCTAACTGGTAGAACTGAGTAGTTGACTAGCTTTCAGATTTGGTAAATCTGTCTAGTTACCATCATAGTTCTAGTTTGGGCGAAATTTTATATTGAGTGAAAGTCTTGTTAGTATTCTTGTTTTCAATTGGGTGAAAGTTTTTTAAACGAGTTATATTCATTCACCCCCCCCTCTGAATACTGCACTGAACCTAACAAGGTTTGCACTTTCACTCATGACCACAAAAAAAATGCCAATTCTCAAATGTGGGCCTGCGAGTTCACTATTGAGGAAACGGCCTCCTTGGAAAATGGTTCCCTCGGTCAAGGGCCGACTCTTTCCACCTTGAACTCCCTTCCACAAGATTCTCTTGTACATAGTAGGGTAGAGTCTAGGTTAGGTTCAGATTTGTACATAGCGTCTTTTCCTTCCAAAAAGTCTAGTGTCCGTCAGGTTCCCGCGTGTTATATCAGCCAGCTGGCCGATAAATGTGCGCAGCTTTGTCAGGTCTCTGAATTCACTTCCACTCCCATTTCCCTAGGGGCAATAGAACTAGACGGATCTCCGACAGATGACGGTATAGGGGTGTATGTCTTGGAAGAGGAGGATGACACAGAAGCGGAAGAAGAAGAGCCATTAGAAGATGGTAGTGATCCGATAGCTTCCTTCGTCAATGGAACCAAGAGATTTGATGAGCCTAATGTATCCATTGACGAATCCACCAAGGAAATTAATCTTGGCACCGAGGATAATTCGAAGATTATATTGATAAGTGCCAACTTAACTGTTGAAGAGGAAGCTGCGCTTGTGGCGGTTCTCATGGAATTCCCCGATGCTTTTGCTTGGTCCTATGAGGACATGCCGGGACAGGACCCGTCCTTAGTTGAACATCGTCTGGTCTTGAAGCCCGATGCTCGAGCTGTCAAACAGAAGTTAAGACGACTTCATCCGAAGCTCGCACTCAAGGTCAAAGAGGAAGTGGACAAGCTCCATAAGGCCAAGTTCATCAGGGTAGTTTTGTATCCTCAATGGGTAGCTAACATCGTCCCTGTTATGAAGAAGGACGGTAGGGTCCACATCTGTATAGATTTCCATGACCTCAATCGTGCTTGCCCAAAGGATGATTTTCCTCTTCCACACATAGATGTCCTGGTGGACAACACTGCCGGCTATGAGATGCTCTCCTTCATGGATGGCTTCTCGGGGTATAACCAGATCCGCCTAGCGGAGGAAGACCAGGAGAAAACATCTTTCACCACTCAGTGGGGAACCTACTGCTATGTCGTCATGCCCTTCGATCTTAAGAACGCAGGAGCAACCTATCAAAGGGCAATGATGGCTATCTTCCATGACATGATGCACACTTATATGGAAGTTTATGTGGACGATATTCTGGTCAAGTCCAGAACCAGGAGTGGCCACGCAGAGATCCTCCGTGCAGTTCTCCAACGGTCGCGGGAGCACCAACTTAAAATGAACCCCAAGAAATGTGTATTCGGGGTCTCTTCAGGCAAGCTCCTAGGGTTCATTGTCAGCAAGAGAGGAATTGAGATCGACCCTAACAAAGCTAAGGCCATTGCCGAGATGCCTCCTCCCAAGAACATCAAAGAAGTCCGTGGTTTGATCGGGTGTTTGCAATTCATCAGGAGATTTATATCTCATCACTATCAGCGATGCAAGCCCTTCTACGACATGCTAAAAGGAGAGGCTAGATTTGATTGGAATGACAAATGTCAAAAAGCCTTCGATGACCTGAAGAGTTATCTGTTAAATCCTCCCATCCTGGCACCCCCGGTCTCGGGTCAGCCTTTATTGCTCTATGTTTCTACCACTGATGAATCTGTCGGAGCAGTATTGGCCCAATATGACGACGCTAAAAGAGAACGCGCGATTTATTACTTGTCCAAACTGTTCAATGAAGCCGAACAGAGATACACTCTGATGGAGAGGACTTGCGCAGCTGGCGTCTGGGTCGCCCAAAAGCTGAAGCACTATTTTCTTGCACATGAAGTCAAGCTCTTGGCACGAATGGATCCCATCAAGTACTTGCTGGAAAAGCCTGCCCTAACTGATCATTTGGTGAGGTGGCAGAGTTTTCTCAATCAATTCGATATCACCTACGTCAATCAGAAGGCGGTCAAGGGGCACTCCATCGCCGAGCACCTTGCCCACCATCCACTCCCTACATTCTCCCCTGTCGATGAGAGTTTCCCGGACGAAGAGTTAGGAGCCATTATAGATGGTGAACCTTCGTGGATTCTCTACTTCGATGGTGCATTCAATTCCAAGGGCTGTGGAATCGGAGTTGCTCTCCAGTCCCCGGAAGGTGTCATTATTCCCCGTGCTTGTCAGCTAACCCTCCCTGCCATAAATAATGTGGCTGAATATGAGGCACTCCTCATGGGTTTAAAGGTGGCACTGCCACTCGGAGTTAAGGAGCTCCGGATCATCGGAGATTCTCAACTCATACTTCGGCAATCCCTCAACAAGTACCAAACCCGGGACCCGAAACTGAAACCCTACCAAGACCTGGTTGGCAGGGTAGTCCGGCGGTTTAGGAAGCTCACCCTAGTTCACACCCCTAGAGCTCAAAATATTCTAGCCGATGCTCTGGCATCTCTGGCATCTTCTCTTCCAATCCCTGGTGAAAAGCCGTCATCCTCAGTCATCGTGCAGAGAATGCACACCCCTTCATATTCTGATTCTTGGTTCCAGCAATTCTCTGAGCCCTCTTCTCAGGTCCACGTCATCTCCCATGAGCCTGAGATCCTTGGTTCTTCGATATTGAAAACTATCTCAGGGATCGTTCCTTCCCCGATTATGCTACTGCTTCCGATCGGCGTGCCATTCGCCGAGCTGCGGAGCATTTTGCCATTATAGGTGGTCTCTTGTATCGCAAATCTCTCAGTGGAGTTTACCTCCACTGCCTCGACGAGACCGAATCTCGAGCTGTTGTCGAAGCCGCACATTCCAGCGAATGCGGTGGCCATGTGAATGGTCGCATGCTTGCTCAGAAACTCCTTCGTCAATACTATTGGCTTACCATGAACGAGGACTGTGCTCACTTTGTCCGCCATTGCGCTCAATGTCAACTCCACGCGGACAAGGTTCACGCTCCTTAATCTTCACTTCATCCTCTTATAGCACCCTGGCCTTTCGCCATGTGGGCATTTGACGTAGTTGGTCCCTTGGAGGATAGAACTGGAGAAATCTGAAGAAAGTCCTTCATCCTCACCGCTACGGAATATTTCACGAAATGGGCGGAAGCTGAGACGTTCACAGAAGTCAAAGCAGCAACGGTGGTCAAGTTCATCAAACGCAACATCCTTGCAAGGTTCGGCGTTCCCCGTGACATCGTCACCGACAACGGACCGCAATTCACATCCTAGGAGCTCCGCGACATGTGTGGTAAATATGGCATCAATTTGTATCATTCATCTCCATACTACCCATAAGGAAACGGACAAGCTGAAGCTACAAATAAAACTCTCATTAGAATCATCAAGAAAACTTACAATTCCCACCACTATTCAGACTGGCCAGATCGCCTCATCAAGGCCCTCTGGGCTTACCGCACTTCCGTCTGAACTCCCACGGGCCAAACCCCATACGCACTTACTTTTGGGACAGATGCCGTACTCCCATATGAAATATTCGTTCCTTCACTAAGAGTGCAGTTGGACTCCGAGCTCGACCCCGAGCAACGGCGAGGAAACTTATTAGCACAGCTGGAACTATTAGATGAGAAACGGATGATCGCGGCCGATCACGCACAAGTATATCGCAAGAGAATTGCACGTTACTATGCCAAGAAAGTTCTAGAGAGAAAATTCAGGGTAGGTGAATTGGTTTTGAAAAGGAAAATCAATAAAACCACCGGTTTAAAGGCCAAATTTCAAGAAAATTGGGAAGGCCCTTTTATTATCAAAGAAGTCTACTCAGGTAATGCCTAAAAATTGGTAGACTCCGAAGGCGTGGAACTAACATATCCATGGAATGGGGTATATCTCAAGAAATTTTATTCATGAGACCTTGTACATAACTATTCAAAAACACAAAAAATCTTAAAATCTCAAAACAAACAAAAAAGAAGAAAATCAAAAATCAACGCCTAGTGATCACCACGTAGTCCAAACTCATTTGCATCAACCCTTCATGCTAGATAGGGACCGTCAAGATGTGGTAGGTATCGGGTCTTGGTCCACCAGAACCGTGGAGATTCCTATCTAGCCACGTCGGCCTATGTTTAGAAGAAGAAAAAACAACTTGCACACACTCACGTATTTATCCAAAATGGGCAGCATCACCTTTGATGAGGCCTCACCCGAAGGTCTCCAGCTAAGCGGCACTCTTTTGTTCCTCTTCTCTTCGATCAAATGAGACAGCCGGCGCCCTTAAAACGCTGAGCATGTGAAAGCCGAAGTACAAGATCCTTAAGGTGAGAGTAGAATTCATCCCCTCGAGCCCGGGTCAGAGCACGAGAAGAGGGCAGTGTCCCCGCAGGCATGAAAAAAGGGAGAATTTCCCAAAACAAGATGACAATATTCTTCTCCCCGAAAGAAAGGAAAAGAAAAGAAAAATTATGTATATGCGACAAAGTCACATGAAAAGCCTGGTCGTGACCGTGCCTGACCCTAGCAGATGAAACCCCTCCTATTTAAAGAATCAAATCAAAATCTTCATAGCAGGGGCATCTAACGTCATAATGCTCGGGGTATGGTTCGAAGTTGCCAAAAGGAGAAAGTCGAGTAGGTCCTCACCTAGCTCGCCGGGTTTACGGCTTTGCCTGGTCCTCTCAGGAGGTTTACCCCCTGCTTTCTTCCTTCTCCCTTCAAAAGACGTAAAGCTTACTGGAGGTCC